>VZRE01016071.1:49063-104203 GCA_013396775.1 Cephalopterus ornatus | reverse complement strand
TCCTCCATGTCTGCTGTGTCTGCACCAGGTCTTTGAGCTCCCTCCACCTCAGGAGCTCTGCAGCAGCAAGAAGCCCCTCTTTGGCAGCCTGCATAGCAGCAGAAGCTGTGAGATAGCACCATGGCTGGCAAAGGTGACCTCCTGGCTTTGTTCTTGGGGTGGTCCTGCCCTTAGGAAGCTGGGACATGCCCTCGACAAAGTGTCGGGGTGTCTCTTGGTGACAGCCCTGGAGGACAGGGACTGAGGCTCGAAGCCCTGGCTCTCAAGGTGGCCCAGGAGGCACACATCAGGGACACCAGGGAAGCCTGTGGGGATGCGCCTGTTCAGGCTTTGGTGGCCACAGGCTGCTGTTGAGCCCTACTGGAGCTATATGGCAGGTGTTGGAAATGGCCATGCCAGCTTCTCCATCCCTGCTTGCGCTGGTTCTGTGGGGACCTTCCCCACAGGTTGCGCTGGGGATGGGCTGCCCACTGCCAGCAGCCCTTGCCCTGTTGCCTGGGCCCCACAAGGAAGGTCAGCCCACCCCTCTCTATCAGTGTTCAGCCTTGAAATCTGTATCTTGGCCACCCTGGGAGGCTGGCCACTCATGTGAAAGAGCAGCGGGACCAGTGCCCTCCATATACAGTTCTTCCATCTCTTCTTGTTTCTCACCACCGCTGACCCCACGTGGTCTCTGAAGAGGCAGATTGAGAACTCTCAGGTCTCACTGCTCTCCTGGTAGGAAGGAGGAAAGGTGAGCTTCAGAAACAGTGGCCACCTGCCCACAGTGAAGGGGGGTTGTGATCCTGGCTGAGGGAGATGCCCCAGGGTCAGATTCCAGAGCAGGGAGAAGTGGCACTGGGCTGCAAGGCCCAGAAGCCACAAGAGCCCAGGAAAGCAGAGCCTGCTCTGAGTGCTCCTCATAGGGCTGGGCTGTAGGGCAGCTGTCATTGCCCTGTGCCCATCTCAGGTCTCACACTCCCACATCAGCCCTACCATGTCAAAGAAGCGCAGGAGGTTCTCCACCAGATACTCATCGGTAGGGCTGGCCTTTTTCTTCTTCAGGTTTTCATGTATCACAGTTTTAATGATCATCATGACCTTTTCCTTGAGATCTTCAGTACCAAGCCACAGGAGCTCCATCATGTTAGCATGAGGAGCCCCATTTTTCCTGCCTGTATGACAGAAAGAGTTTCTTTTTTGTGATAAGATCCATGCCTGGAAAGCTCCCCAGGCAACCACCAGGCTCCAACATGGCAGCAAGGGTGTTTGGAGCAGTCACCCCACCACCTGACTCCCAGCCCACACCAAACCGTCACCTTACCCCCAGCCCCAGACCCCTGGATGCCAACATGGCTGTCCCTGATGCCATCCTGCTCACCAGGTGTCTCTGACAGCGTGAGGAGGCCTTTGAGCACCTGGGAGGCTGGGAGTATTGGAAGCTCCTCATCGATGTCAAAATCATCATCCAAATCATCCACCTTAAACTGCATGCTACTGTCACTGAGGAATGGCTGTAGAAGCAAGCACAGTAGCAAGATACTGGCAGAGTCTGCAGGGCTCGTGGCAGGTGATCAAATCCTTTTCTGGTAACTCACAGCCAAGTCAGAGATGGAGCTGCTTTCTGAAGAATACTGGGACTACTGGGTGACCAGTCAACCCAGAGCAAGACAGAGAATGCCCATAATATCCTGTGTGTCATCTCGGGCTCAGAGAAGGTCTCTGCCACAGTTGCATGACCACTGCAAGGCAGAGCACTATGTCAGCAGGGCTGCCTCCACCTCAGCATGGCCTGGGCCAGCCCCACATGGCTTGGGGTGCCTGGGGGCCCTGTCTGGGCAGGCAGGAGAGGACTGAGGTGGTGTTCCCCGTGAAGCTGAGAGCAGCATGGTGGCTCTGGGCTGGCTTGGACAGCTTTGGCTGCTGAGGGCCATGACAACCCACCAGGGCTGGAAAGCCTGGTGGGATGGAGAACCCCGCTCCTTAGGGGTGTCCTGCAGCATTCCTTGGGTCTGGGAGCCAGAGAGTCTCAGGGTCCCTCTCTCCACAGCGAACAAGCCCTCAGGGTTTTCAGGGCCAGTACCTGTCTTCTTGTGGAACGATGCTCAACAATGTTGTGACTACCTTTCTGGGGAAAAACTCAGCTACCAGGAGAAGCAGGGAGTCAAAGCAGTGCTGCTTTGGTCCTTCCTTGATGCTTTGCAGGCTTTTGTGCATGAAGCTCAGTTTTTGGCATCTGGAGGGGACACAGGTGAGGATAGTGCGGCCACTGGAGTGCAGCCTCAGCTGCCCTTTCCATACCTCTCTGCTGCCTTAAGGTGCCTTCAGGGTGTGGGAGGGAGGGATGGAGGGAGGAACAAGGCCGTAAAGGGCTGAAGGGCAGGGCAATCCAGCCACAGGCCACTTACATCTGTTAGCAAGAGACACAGGTTATATGTGGATACCCACAAAATGTGTTTTCTGGTATTCCAGCAGCCTGTGTATGCATTTTTTTTCATCTCCTCCATGGCTGCAAGGATGATGTGTGTCCCCTCAGAGCCATGAGGTACCTTTCAAAGGGCTGTGGCAGGAAGAAAGAGAGCAAAGAGGTCACACCAAGCACTCTGATGGTGCTGCTTATCTGGGCAGTGAGAGCAGCCCTGGCCAGAGGTGCCCAGCAGTGCTGGCAGCAGTGCCCACAGTCACTGTGTGTGGGAGGATGAGAGCAGAGGGTCCTTGGGCTGAAGGAGGAGAGCTGGGCTTGTGGTCATAGGGTGCTGGCCCTGCAGAGGACCAGGGCTCACTGGTGAGCAGGAGAGCTGGAGCTGCTGCTGGGACACCAGAGTGCTGCCCTCAGATAGTCCCTGCTTGGGGACAGCAGGAACCCTCTCATCAAGGACAGTGAGGCCATGTCAGCCCCACTGATTCTGGGTCCCTTTGCTCACATAAGTGCCCTGCAAAGGCCTGGAAAAGAGTCTCAGCAAAGGGGGAGCTCATTATCTTGGCATGGTACTTTTTTGAAGTCGGCAGCAAGGAGCTGATTTCGCCTTCTGCATGGCATGCACACTGTTTACCCCTTAGCCTTGTCCTGCCTGTAGAGTGGGGCAGACATGGAAGTCAGTAAGACAGAGAAGCTTTGCCATTGGGCTTTCCAAACCACCCTGAGATCTGCTTGTGAGATGGCAGGACAGCAGATTGTGGAGAGTGTCAGATTGGGGTCCACAAACCATCAGGATTGAAGATAGTGAAAGGAGCGGGGAAGGAGAGCAGCAGAGAACAGATCCAAGACTTGAGGAGAGCACTCAGCTTCTACAGCGAAAGAGAGCTGGGATGCTACAGGAAGCAGCCAGAGGGGCAAAGGTGGTGAAGCAGAGAAGCAGAGCTGTGAGGTGATGTCTGTGTGCAGAGGAATGAAGGCCACCACAATGTCCCTTAAGTTTTTGCTTAAAAATGAATTCACTGAGGTGATGAATAGTCTTCTTAGCTATAGGTGTCATTTCTAAGAGTATTTGTCAAAGGAGGATATGTCCCAGCAGCTGTCTGAGGAATGAGATCTCGATGTCCTCAGAGCGGACAGTGGAGTCCTTTTTTTTAAGGCGGTCCTGTGTGAGGGAGGAAGAAGAGCAGCAGGGCTGAGGGCAGGCAGCTGGTGCCAAAGCCCCATACTCAAGAGTGTGCTCAGGGCTGGATCCCTGGTTGAGTCCAGGCTTTGCAGGGCCCAGTGGCCCCATCTCCTGGAGTAGTCAGCTGGGCAGCAGAGAGAGAGGCAGGGAGAGGGGCATGGCCTGGCTAGAGGGTTCCTAGGCCTTATCTGCCATTCAGAATAGCTGTCCATCCATTCATTCAGTGTGCAAATCCTCTCCATGGCTGCAACCTGCTCCTCAATTCTCTCCTATCTTGTAAAGTCCAGCAGCACCTGAGCACAGAGAAGCTGCTGGTGAGCCGTGGGAGCAGACACTCACTCCAGCAGCAGCAGTGCAGCTCCACTGCTGGACAGGACTTGCACTGTCCCTCAAGGCTTCCTCTGACCTCGAGCAAAGCCTGTAGGGGGGCTTCTGCCCCAGGGGTCCCTTTTGGGTCTGGGACAAAGACTCTGGGCCAAGCTTTTGGCCAGGCGGGAAGGCAAGTGCCACTCTCTGTGCTCCAGAAGAGCTTGGTCACACAGTAGGTGAGTGCTGTCCCCGCAGCATGCTCTGCTTCCATGGCACTTGTCTGGGGACCGCCCACCCACCCAAGAGTGGGCAACCCCTCCCCTACAGGGTGAGGAACAGCCCTGGGACTCCCACGCTTTGCACAGGCCAGACCTGCAAGTTGTTCTACAGCTCCTCACCAATTCTGGAGGGAGGAGTGTTCCACACTATTGCCTTCACCATGGAGTCCATGGCTTCCAGGGTCTGCAAGGAGGACAGAGAGCGGTGGCAGTGATTCTTCACCCCCAGGAGACTGATCTGAGCTCCCAGTGCCAGGGAAGGAGAGATGCCCATGCTGCCTGGGAGAGACCTAGCAGCTGCCAGCACCCAGTGCCACCAGACCCTAGCCCTGCCCAAGCACTGTCCTCACAGGGTGCCAGTGCCAGGAGGCTTTGCCCCCTTCCCTAGAGCACCAAGTGTCCCTTCACCTGGATCCTCTCTACTATGTCATATCTGCAGCAGAAGTGGACCAAGTGCTGTGATGAGCCATGGGCTGTGGTGCTTATGCACAGATCCATGATTTTCTGAAAAAAGGTGACCTTGTGGCCCAAATTCTGGCAGCCGGGGGATAGAGAGACAAAAGGGAGCATGAGTGGAGGGAAACATGGCCAGTGAGACTGGAGCCCTGCGGTGCAGTGCCCTGCGGGAGCAGCAGCTCTGCCCAGCCAGCAGAGCCCCTCCCAGCAGATGCTGGCACAGCCGCCATCCAACTGGCCATGGTTACCTCTTTGGGGCTGTCAAGGGCCTGGATGGAGTCCATGACTTCCTGTTCTTCTCTGTACAGGGGTAACAAGCTGACATCTAACAGAGGGGTAGAGCAGGGAGGGCTGCAGAGGGTCCAGTGACAGGAGACAGAGGAAGATCTGCCCTCTGCCCAACCCCATGCCCGCTCCCCTGGCATGGCCTTTCCTTGTGGCTCCTGGCTGGAGGGTGCCAAGCAGAGGAGCTGCCATGATGGAGCACATGGTGGCAAGGGAAAGCCCCAGTACCCCAGGCTGAGGAATGTGCTGGCAGGCAGACAGGAAACATCTGGCATCACACTGCATCACTGCCTCCTGCCAGCCACGTCTTCCAGCTCACACCCTGGGGCAGGAGCTAGGGCCTCTCTGCTCTCCCCCTCCTCCTTAGCGGAGGCTGTGCTGGGCCTGGTGTCCAGCCCTGAGCAGCCTCAGCATTCAGGCATCACATCCACCCCTAGGACCTTTTCTGCCAGCAAGCCAAGGAAACATGATCCTGGCATCATTGCAGGATGCTCTGGAGAGCCCCAGCAGTGCCCAGTCCAACAGGGCCTTTTGCCTGTCTGCATCTGTGGTGGTTTCGCCAGGATCACCTGGTAGAGTTCTGCTGGAGATCTGCTTTCTTGGGGACCCCCATCCTCCATCCAGGCCACCTCATGGGGTTCTTCTGGAGAGCTGCTTTTCTGGGCAGCACCCTCCTCCATACAGGCCACCCTGGGCTTGCTGGGGGGGTGTCTCTTCTCCATCCTGCTAGAAAATGACTAGAAGTAGGGAAAGAGGAAGTGGGAAGCTTTGGGGAAATAACTCTGACCCACAGGGCAACAGGGAAAGCCTTGGGCTGTGCTCCCATCCTGTCATGTCACTGTCCTGCCGGATACTGTGGCTGGCACTGCAGCTGTGTCGATCACACATGCGGTTTGTAGTTGATTGCTTTGTATCGTAACTTCAAAAAAAAAGCAAAACAAAACAACATAAACTAACTCATGCAACTCTTTCTACAGTAGCAGCAGCAAACCAGTATTTTGTTTAATTTTCTCCTAAATTGGAAGGAACGTGAGCAGAAGGACTGCCACTTTATGATGCTGTAATACCATTTCTGTATGTGAAATGGCAAGGGGTGGTTATTATATTCATCACTGTTCTGCATGAGGAGTGTATGGAAAGAGCAACACAAAAGATGAGAGCACCTTGAGATAGTGATCATGGCAAAGAAGAGATGTTATACTCGTTATCTGAAGTATTATAGATAATGAACAAAAGGTGCTCCAGGATTCACAGAGTGACAGTTTGTGTACTGCTTGCTTCTGCCTGACAACACTTCTCGTTCTTTTTCTTCCTTATCTCTCTAAAGCTACTTAAAATAATGTAAAATGAGCATTTTCCATTTCTGTCAGGAGTTTTAAAACCACGTTTCTAGCACCACCCACTGCTTTTAATCCTAATAGGATTTTTCACCGCTTTTGTATGTGCTTTATTTCCCCAGGATCTACTAATGTTTTAAAGAAAACATTTGTTAAGTAAGTTGAAGATGGATTGCAGGTATATCCATCCTTTCTTTTCCTAAGTGTGTCTGTCTTATGTTTTCTGTGGACAGAGATCTTTTGGCTTCTGTTTAGACTTGAGAAAACTGCTCTGTTGCTTTAAAAGTTAGGAAGTGAGCAGGCAGTATTTTACAAAATGTTGGCATTTTTAACTCTATAAAGTCTTTAAGCAAGTGACAGAACTGCATAGTAATGAGAGACCTGTCTTTTAACAGGCTTTGCGGTCTTTTTGTTAATCACCAAACAGTAAAAAACTACTTTCAGTGTAACTGACTTTTAAAATCTGAAAATTAGGGGTCTTATGTTTGCATGTTTCTTGGGATAAGAGACATTTATGTGAATAGCTGGAGCGAGTAGGATGAATGGTGGTCTTCGAAGATATCCTGAACGATTAAATGGCAACAAAGAGCTGTCTGAAGTAAGGGAATAAATATGAAATGATTGTCAGCCTGAATGTCTCAGATTGAGGTAGCGATGACCAGGATTTATTTCTTTTTTCAGAGTGTACAGCTGACAAAGTATGCAGTGAATGATCTTGCAGGAGTGCGCAGGCATTTGTCATGGACTGACTGCTCTGCCAAGCTGTGACTCCTCTCGCTTCTCGCTCTCTCCTGGGAGCTGGCTTCTTACCTAGCCGGGTGAGGTTGCCGGCCCCTCACCACTCTTCTGTGGGTGTCGCTACAGCAAAAGGTAATTTGTAGCAGCGGGGCAGTGGCAGCTTCATGTCCGTACAGGGTGCAGGGCAAGAGGAAGGTTTGCGTTATAGTTTCATACTTCCTGGTGAATTTTCCACAGAGAGCCTAGTCTCTGCTAGGGTAAGATAAACATCAGGCTTCACCGTTTTTCCAGCTCGGGCCTTAATGATTGTCCTGCTGAAGAGCTAAATAACCCCGGCACACCGGCTAAATTGCTTGAGGGAAGCCCCGTCCCCGCTGTAGCTGAGGAGCTCTTGTTCGTGCTCCCCTCTCCCCGGACGAGAGGCGTGGGGAGCGGTCCCACACCACCTCTGCTGTCACGGAGGCCGCCATTGCCTCCTGAGGCTTTTGGGTCTCGCCGCTCTTCGCCGGACGGACCGGCACCTCCGTCCCTTGCCAGCTGCCGCCCCCATAGCTGAAGAGAAGGGGCCCGGGCCCGGCGTGCTCCATCTGGAGCGAGCGCTCTCGGAGACGGCCTGCCTGGAGGGCACTCTCTGTGCGCCTGAGGGCAAGGAGCCCCGCTTGCCCGGGGCAGCTCCTTGCGCGCCCTGTGGGGAGCCCTGGTGTTCGGCGGGAAGCAGGAACAGCCGGCGGGCGTCCCCCTGCTGGTTGTGGTTATACCTGCGCCGAAAGGCAAAAAGTGCTTAATTCTGTTCAGTGAAAGTTTCGGTCACGGTATTGTTGCTTATTCTGCTAGAGATATATGTATATACATTTTCAGCAACAAGCTGTTATTTTTTTTTTCCCCACAACTTTTTGCCTGAAGCCTCTTAATTTCAAAGTTGTAATAACTTAGAGGGAAGAGCCTGTTTCTTTCCTATCCCGCCCTCCTTAGCGAACATTTTTGTCTTGTTAAACTAAGACACTTTGTGAAGGAAATTATTTAGCTTTGTTGCAGTGAGTAGATGAGAAGGGGTAATGCAGAGGAGGTTTTTGATTGCCTTTCCTAGGCTGCTTTTTTTTGCTTGGATTAAAACAAGCGCAAGTTTGACACTGGTGGCTTGTAGGTCAGGTTCCAGGCTCTCTGCCTGCCTTGTGTGGTTTTGGCGAAGTCTTATGTGACCGCTAAAAGGGGGCATGGATTTACTCAGTTGGTGACTAAGAAGGATGCAGTGTCACAACAAGGGAGCAGCAGATGGAGGGAGCAAGTCATTCCCATACTGTACTGCAGCAGCCTCTCCTGCTCCTCTGTCTTTGGGTTTCTGGCATGGCATCACTGTGTAGGCCCAGAGATGACAGTGCTGCTGTGTGTGCTGAGAGGTGTCAAGTCCTCTCCTCCTCTCTCTGTGGTCTGCTTGGGGTGAAGGAGCTCTGTTCCTGCTATATGTGTATGCCTCTGAAGAATGAGGTCCTGCCCAAGGTGAATAAAATGTGAAATAACTTAATTTTTCTTTTGTGTTTTCATGCTTTGTGAATTTAATAGAGAAATAATAGGATTAGCTTAGCCTTAACTTTTTTTAACTAAATAAAAAGCGAACAGCAAAGGAAAGTCGCTCTGAGTCTGGACTTTCTGAAGTATCATTCCACTTTTCCCCAGCCAGCTTTTTTTAATTCACCTAATTGTTTTTTTGTCCTCTTCTGACTTGTCCACTTTGCATCCTTAATAAGGAAGAGAACTGTGACCTGCTAAATGCAAAAAAACTTTTAACCATAAATATATGTGCATACATACCTTCAGACTGGCTGCTGTGTTGTTCCCCTCTCACCAACTGCTCATCCTCAACTTTTGTTAATTTCTGGTCATTATCAAATTGTATATAAAGGAGTCTTAAAGTCTTTTTATAATATTGACCACAGCCAGGCTGGAGTGAAGTCCAGGTTGTCAAACATGGTGTAAGCCTATAGCTCCATTTTTAAACACTGAATCCACTTTAGTCACTGCCTAGATTGACAGGAAAATTTGTACCAGATACACAGATCATCTTGGGGACAGCAGCATGAAAGTAATTCCAAAGGTGGATAGTAAAATTGGAGGAAAACAAAGCAAAACCAAAACAAACCCCTGCTCTTCCCACACTCTCATTTTCTTCTTCCCGTAAATGTGACTTCAAAAATATGTTTGGGAATAGGATCTGAAAGTAAGTGTCATGTTCTGGGCTTCCAGGACAGACCAATCGGAGAAATGCAGTATTAAAAAACTTGCATCTGTATCTCTTTAGGTACACGTTTTCCTGTTGAAGGTCTTTTACTGATCTTGGAAGTGAAGTCCCCAAGTTGGCTAAATAGCATCCAGGTTGGTTAAGGGATGAACTTGTTTAACTCTGACACGGTCTTCTGAACACATCAGTTTGAAAGTTAGTTAAACTGGCAGATGTTTAATTCTGGTTTGTCTGGGTACACTGCTATCTTAATAAAGGCCTACATCTGATCAACTGAAGTAGAAGGACTTTCTGTTCCTGCAGCCTTTTTTGATAGCCTATTCTACTTCGTATTGTTCGCATAGGTTTCTTTTTACAGGCAGAAGATTTTGAAGCAGATTTTGTAATTCTTTTGTTTTGAAAGAATTTCTCTATATAACAGAAAATATTCTTTCCATGTCTGCCATTCAAACGTGGTATCTCCGAAATCCCAGGGACTCTAGATTTTATTAATATGGCCAGACTATAATAGGACACAGACCCAATAGATCTTACAAGCATTTTTACAAGACATCTAGACAAGCTATCTCCATAAAATGAAAGAGGAATAAAATTAATGGCACATAGTTGGCATTCTTCACACTGTCTGCCCGCAACTTTTAGGCTTGCAACTGATAATAAACTTTCTTTACGAAATAAGAGCAATGAGGATATTTTTGAGATAGGCAGTAGAATTTCTTTAATTCTTGTTAGATGTGTATAAAAAGGGAGAATTTTCATGTTAGGTATGATTTTTAAATTATGGTTCTGTAACTGAAATATTAACATTACATAGATTAAGCATTCTATCAATCTTCATTTGAGGTAATCATTAATTTTTCAAATGTGACTGGTTATGAAATCTATTATATATGATGCTCTAAGATGACAGCTGTGTCAGTGAGTCAGGATGGGAAAAGTTGGGCTTTTTTTCTTCTTTTTTATCTAAAACGGAGGAATGTTGATACAAAAACTGAAAACATTTTAAAAATAGTAAAAATGCTTAACATATATTGCAATTTAATCAAAGAAGGCTGCGACAACATGCTTTTGCCCTCTTGAAATAAGGCAAAGTTATTAGACTTCTTGGCTTTTGATTCCTACCTGTTGAAGTAAACCTGCTTTTACAAAGCATTATAGATTTGGGTTAGGTTTGGTCCTTTGGAGTGGGGTTTGGTGGTTTTGGGGGGGATTTTGACGGAATTACCTTGTTCTGATGGAAAGTTGTTGACTTTTTTTTTTCTTAAATGTCTTCAGGCTGTTTTACAGCCAGTCCTTTTCCAAAGCACAGTTTGAAATTAGTCTTCACTTATGCTGCCCTGATTGGAGAACCAGGCTTTCAAATTGAAGTGTTTCTAGATAGAAGTACACACACTTGAAAAGATCACAAAGGACAGACAGGCGCCATGCTATGAATATGTCTATTCGTAGGCATATAAAGCTGTTAATCACAGAATCATGTAGGTTGGAAGGGCCTTTAGGATCATTGAGTCCAAGTGTTAACCCAGCACTACCAAGTCCACCACTAAACCATGTCCCCAGATGCCACATACACACATCTTTTAAATACCTCCAGGGATCGTGACTCAACCACTTTCCTGGGCAGCAATGCCCGACCACCCATTTGGATATTAGGAAAATTTCTTCACCAGTCTAAACCTCCCCTGGTGTAACTTGAAGCTGTTCCTCTCATCCTGTCAGTTGTTACTTGGGAGAAGACACTGACTGCCAGCTGGCTACAACCTCCTTTCAGGTAGTTGTAGAAAGGAAGAAGGTCTCCCCCAAGCCTCCTTTTCTCCGGGCTAAAATCCGCCAGCTCCTTCAGGTGCTCCTCATCAGACTTTGGCTCCAGACCCTTTCCCAGCTCTCTTGCCCTTCTCTGGACATGCTCCAGCACCTCAGTGTCTGTCTTGTGAGGGGCCTAAAACTGAACACATTCTTCAAGGTGCCAAGTACAGGGGGATGAAATTTAAATAATTGATAAAGAGTAATAATTTCCAAAGGTTAATTATATTGCAGTGAAAGCAGGCTTCTAAAGCAACTTTCTTGTAATTTTTAGTATCTTGCTTGTTGTTGTTTTGATTAGTGCGGTAAGTAATGTTTTACGTTTACTTTAAATGTCTTAAAAAGCAGCATATTCGTTTGTCCCCTAGTCTTACACAAAAAACAAGTAATGGGGTTTTCTTCCCCCCACTTACTCACAGACGAACACAAGCTGTTTGCATTCCAGCGATTCACCTGCACATGACTGCAGCCACCATGCAAGTCAGCCAGAAGGACTTTGAAAAGGCTCAGGAACAACTGAAGCTTTTGAAAAAGGATCCTGGGAACGAAACTAAGTTGAAACTCTATGCTCTGTTTAAACAGGTAGGCTTGATTTATTTCATTTTTTAAGGAGCATTTATAACCTCAGGGGATGGACCTATAAAATATTTACTTGATTTAGAGGCATGTTCAAATGCATTGTGTCTTAACAAGCTCTTCATTTCGAGTGCTTGAATTCTGTTCTTGAAATGCCAGCCCCTTAAACTCTGCCTAAATTCTGTGGGAAGCCAAACCTGATTTTTCTTATAAATCATGCTTTGAATAGAAACCTGTATTCAAAGAAATAGAGCCAAATTACATCCACTGTGTGATGCCTTCTATGTAATAATATAGATTCAGCTTTGGAAAATGGCTTATGCCTAGGAAGGAACCAGTATACTATATGCTTCCTCTTAAATTTGTTGTATCTACAGTCAGCTCTGCTTATAATATAATGGTGCTGACATTTGAAGGTTGACTTCTGGGGATTTTTTTCTCTCTTTTTTTTAGTATGGTCGTTTTAGGATTTGTTTGGGTTTTTTTGTTTTTGTTTTAAATTCAAGGAACTATTCCACCACACTTTGAGTGAAGGTTATCCTTTACTACAGAATGGAAGGAGACCTTTGTAGAAATAGCTGCAGGTCCTTAGTGGGGTTCGTACTGGTATTTGGGGAAGTATTTGTGGATCAAGATTGGCTGCAGAGTCACTACAGGCTGTGGCTTGTTATATTGAAGAAGACAACTGGTAGCTCATTTAAATAAATTCTTAAAGATGGTTCCAGGTAGCTTTACTAACTACTAATAGTGAGCTCATAAATGTTTTCTTTCTTTCTTTCTTTCCTGCCTCCCACTTGAAATATTTCTCTCCAATAGTGTACTTTTCCTCAGGAAAACTGATTGCAGAATACTTCAGGATAGTTCAGAACTCTTGCAGTTCAATTTGTCAGCGCCCTTGCTCACAGTAGGGCCAACTTTGAAGTAAGATCCAACTTAATAGATCCTATGCAATGATTTCTTTGTTCACACAGCTTATGAGTCTGTAATTTTCTTTCTAAGTGTAAAACTTCTGCAGTTTTTGAGGTAGGAGAGCTTAACATGCATGGATGTTTTGGAAACCAGTGTCTCATATTGGGTGGGTACTCGTGAAAGCCCAGCACCAGGTGTCAGAAAATAGCAGACACTGAAAAGTTCATGGTATGTGAACTCTCTGAATACTGTCCAACTAGTAGGTATTTCTCCTGTCTCAGGGTTAAATTTGGTATCCAGATCAGATAAATACTCTGAATAGTAATCATCTTTTCTACCAGGGCATCTGAACTTTAATCACAGTTTTAAGTAAGTTTGTTCTGCTCTCTTTTCAGGCTACTGAAGGTCCCTGCAATGCTCCAAAACCAGGTATGCTGGACTTTGTCAAGAAAGCCAAGTGGGATGCATGGAATTCTCTTGGCAATTTGTCTCAGGTGACAATACCTATAAACTTCAGTTTGTAGATTACTCTACCTTGAAGTGCCTGATCTGTAAGTGAATGGCTGATGTCTGTTACATGCTAGTTGAGCAACTCTGCTTCAGCCATCAAAATGTTTTTCACTGTATTCATCAGTCATTTCACTGCTTCAGTGTTTGGAGATTTTTGTTTAGTGTCTAAGCCTAATTCTGTTTTATTACTACCAGCTTATACCAGTGTCAGAGATCTTACATATATGGTGATTTCCAGTGAAAATACTTTTTTTCACATTATGGTCTATTCTGCTATTCTCTTTGAGAAAGATGGATTGAGCTTCTCAGTTCTTACAACAAACCCCAAATCTCCAAATCCAGCATATTAATAACTTTGTCATTTTAAAAAATCAGTCAGTCTCTTATACTGTTGACTAAAAGACTAGGAAAAAAGTGATATGTGGAGAGCCTCTCTTCATTCTTTATTTCTCAGTATATCTTGACCTCTTTAATACCTTTCATAACCTTTAGAGAAGTCAATTGAAGCAAGCAGGAAGAATAAAGATGCAGAGATACATAAGCATTTTTTTTCATGCAGACTGTAGTAAGTCTGAAATCACGTTTAGCTACGAAGGTTTCTTCAGTTACTCTTAAATGAAGGAAACAAGCTTTTCAAATCAGCTGTGTCACTGCTGCATTAGGCCTGCTGTTCAGCGGTAGTTGCTGAGGTCGGTCAAAGGTATTCCTTAACACAGAGGGGGTTCTTTGTGGTTTTTTTGGTTTGTTTTAAAAGTAAACGTGCTTGCATAATTTCATGAACATAATACATTCTTTTCCTGCTTTGGGGTTTTTGGGATGTATTTTAATATTTTTGCGGGGGTTTTTTGATGCCCTTGCTTTTAGGAGTAGTGAAGAAACACTTAAGGAAAAGAATCTGGTCTAGATGTTAGAGTGGAGAGTGGATAGACAATTTCATGTGCTACAGATAATGGGCTATAGAATTGTTCAAAGTATATTATGCTTTCAAGAAAATAGGTTGTAACAACCAAGAACTTAAAATTCTTTTAAATCACTGCTTAATGTAGAAATAAGGAGACAGGATTTTTAGGCTTTTGTGTGTCATGCTAGTGCTAAATGAAAACTAGTGTCTTCAAGCAATTTTGAAATGCCTTAAGACTCATTTAAGCACTCTAATTTTCAGCCCCACATATTCGAAAATATAGGCTTTTGTTGGAGAAATGTTTCACTGGAAAGCAGGAACAGAAGATCCGTAGAAATGTGTAAATGCTGCGAATGCGACAAAGATCTTCTTCGGTGTGGATGGGGGCACTTCCCCAACAAAATAAATGTCATCATCCCAGCATTCATGAACTTCTACTTATGTGGATCTATCGCTGCTGCTTTTCAGATGACTTTAAGCTTGTTCTGCAGTGTTTAAACACAACATATTCCCCTTGTCACCCCCCTAATTAGAATGCTTTGTAATTGAGATTTTTGTTTTCTTTTGTCTTCAAGCACAGTCACCTTCCCTCCTCACTTCCCCCAGGTACCCATTTTATTAGTACTATAACTGATTTACATTTTAGCCTTTCATAATATTGTGTGTGGTTTTTTAACTTTTCTTTTAATATTTTTTTTCTTTATTTCTTTTTTTTCCCTTTTCTTTTATTACAGGATAATGCCAGGCAGAAATATGCTGAACTTGTCTCCAGTCTGGTCTCTGCAGAATCTGCTAGCCAGAAGAAAGATGCTTCTCCAGAAGAGGGCAGGCATGATGGCTATGAAACATTAATAGTTACTACCAAAAACAATATCACAAAGATAATGTTTAACCGACCTGATAGGAAAAATGCCATCAGCCAGCAGGTAAAGAAATTAACTTGGGAGGATTAATGATTTTTTCTTTCCTGGGTAAACTGTTGAAATTTTAAAGAATCCTTACTACAGGTTAAGCAGAACTGACTGAAGCATGGTGGTCTGAATTTTATGAGGGGCTGGTACCCTCACTCCAGTGACAACCCAAGGAATAAATATCCAATACAAAACGAAATCATTCGGCTATTTTACAGATTAGGTTTTTTTTGTGTCTCTTGATTTCATTCAAACTTAATATAGGATTATGGTCTGCACTAAACTAAAACGGCAAACTGCAGGAAGACTGGCCTGTTTTGTGCATGCAAGATTTGGCTGTAATGTGTGTAACGAAGCATTTGTGCAGCGTTTGGCTCTGCACTGTTGCATGCATGTGTAGGTAATCTTCCATTTCCCACAGTTATCTCCCTGACTAAGTCCATCATGTTGGAAGCATAATGATCATCCTGTTTAACAGCTGCAAAGATACCAGAACTAGGGTCTTTGCCCCACTGCTGCTAACTTTCTAGTATGTTATTTTGCCCACTTAAACTACTTCCCAAGTTTTAAAATGAGATTCCAGTCAGTGTTTGTTTACCAAAGGACCTTATTTTGTCCTTTAGATTTGCACTGGAATTTTTCAGTGTTGCAAGTGTGTGTCTTTATGGTCAGAAGTACCTCACATGTAATACTTGACTTTCTGTGCATGCAAAATTTTTCAGCACTTTAAAGGATCGTATTTAATCTGTCTCTTGAGTCCCTTGTTGTCAGTGTCAGTCTCATTTTTGTATTCTTTTGTAGCCTCACATTTGTACTTTGTTGATTTTCCTTTTATGCAGATGTACAGAGAAATTATCAAAGCGCTTGAAGAAGCTGGAAAAAATGATTCCACCATAGCAGTTATTACTGGTATGTTTTGTATTATACCAAAGTGTAGTATTGATGTGAACTGTCTACATGTATTTAGGCTAACATTGAATTGTCTAAGTGAGGAAATTCTTTCTTCTGTTATAGACCAAAGATTTTCCAAAGTGTTTCGGCAAAATTACTTCAAGGTGGCGTTTTGATTTCTTTAGCAAACTTGCTGTTACCTCAAAACATGTTTCTCAGATGAGAATATGGACATGAAATGCTCCTAAAGGCTTTATTACTTTTGAGTAGCTGATATATTTATTCCACAGCATCTTTGTTACTGCTTTTGGAGTTCACTGGTATGATTTTAGTCAATTTTTTCTACCTCTGTGATACATTTGGAACACACTAAAAACAAGCATCTGAAATCCTGTACTGGCACAGCCAGTAGAAAGTTTACACTTCATATTTACTGATGATCATCAATAAAAATGGTATTTTTTGTTGATTTTTTTTCTGTGGCTGCCATAGGAAAGGATGGGCCAGGGAAGCTGCAGCCTGACCGATCGGTGTACATCCTGTCACCATGGATGGCTGCAGCAAGAGTATGGAAAGGGCAGCCCAAACTCGTGCTGCCTGTGAAGTCAGGCTACTCTGGGGACACATCCTTTGGGTTTTCTAGAGGACTCTTTTGGTGTGTCCCTTACGCTGACTGAACAGCACGGTGGCAAGGACAGTCAGCAGGGACAGAAGGACTGAGGGCAGGCGCTGCCTGTCTGGCCCATCCTGGCAGATATGTATGTCTTTTTAGGAAATTAGCCAGAACTTGAGCTTTGGCTGGCAGCTAAGTAGTGTGAATTCAAGGTGAATTTGGGCTTAAACCTGTTTACTCTGAGGTAATTGCATGCATATTTGTCTCCACTGTCTGCTTTACCAGTACCTGGTTCCTGTTCTCAGGCTGCTGGATTTCCCTTCAGTAGCAATGATTGGGCACCAAAGCCCTTACAAAATAAAAAGGGTAGTTCACGCAACTGGAACATCTAACACATGTATAGCCGTGAGTAAATAGCAAACACCTCTGCACAAACCTTTCTGTTGGATTTTAGATAGTGAATAAGAGCACTGCAGTGTAAAGTAATGGATGGTCCAACTCGTGAAAGGTGCCATCCTGTGAATGTCCTCATGGAATATGGGATGATTTAGACAACTAAGTCATGCAGTCTAGCTTTAAAATCCTCCATGTTTTTTTGGTGGCACCTCAAACTGACTTATAACAACACAGGTTATCTGTTTCTTGCTGAAAAATCCATCTTCCAGTACAATGATTTCAATGCAGTACTGCCAGTCTTATCCTTAGAATGCTATGCCTTTTCCTGAGTTGATCATAAAAAATGTGAAACTTCTACCACATATTGAGTATGCTATTCTATCTACTTTTGATTCCTTCATCAGTTTGAAGGTGGATGAAGGGAGATGCATCAACTTACATTTCTGTTGTCCTGTTCAAAAAAGAAGGATTCTCACATCTAACTGTTAGAATGATTGTGAAATGACAGAAAAAAAGCCCTGAGGAAGTATGCAGGGAAAGAAACAAAATATTTTTCCATCTGATGCTGTTACGGAAAAAAAAAAATTAATTTTCTTCCTCAAATATTTCATAGCCAAATATTTTTGCAGCCAAAGATTTTTTTTTCAGCAAATTGTCACTCAAAACTTCTTTTTAGACCACAGATGTCCTTTAAGATAGTGTGTATACTTCGAGAAAATCCCTCCTATTGCTTAATCGTGTTAGACACTTAGCATGCATTCTTTTGTAAATCTAATAAATGAAAGTTTCTCTTACCTACTCAGAAACCATTGGTGCATTTACTCATATGTGTTCTCTGCAGGAAATGGAGACTACTACAGTAGTGGAAATGACCTGAATAATTTTGCTAATATCCAGCCTGGTGAAATGGAGAAGATGGCAAAAGATGGAGCAGCATTACTCAAGTAGAACATCTTGGTTTTCATATATGTATAAGTTACTGTAATGGGTTAAATGTAATTTGCAGGCTTTTTTAGAAAACACAACTCCAGTTATGCTACTATTAATCTATTTAGATGACTGTGTCCAAGGGCTCACCATTTGCATAAACAGAAAGATCATGTGGGAGGAAGAAGTATTAATTGTATGAAACAAATGAGATCAGTATTAGAAGTCTTTTTAAGTATAGTGATGCTAAAGACTTCATTTCATTTTTTAGTCCCCGAAGTACATGCAGATATAATGACATCGTTTAATTGTATATGGAAAGAATTGTGGGGTTTTTGATGTCCATCAGTGTCTGCACTAGCAGGACATGTCAAATTCCTTCAATATCAGACTTGTTTTGAATAGAGACCAGCTGGAATGAACTTGTTCAAAATTGCCCAGTAATTCTGAGATCTTGGTTCCATCTTTAAGTGAATTTACCTGTTAAACTAATTTATTTTCTAAGGCCAAGTTGGTCAGGGTATCATCTGACACAGAGGTTTTGGGAACAAATAGCATGTTTCTTTGTTCGCTACTTGAGCAGATTTTGTCTTCTCTTTTACTTCTGTATGTGATGATTGCATCTGGGAGATGCTTGCAAGTTGGATTGTTCCGTCAGGCACTTGTATTTGATGGAAAAGCTAAAATACACAGAAACTCAATGTTTTTTATTTATATTTTAAAGATGAACTGCAAGTAAAGTACTCAACTTTTACTTAGACAAGCTGTCTGTGGATCACAGTTGCCCCTTGAAGTGATAATGATGCAGTGTGAACCTGTTTTGAAGCTGTTACTCAGTGGTACCTGGCACATGTTCCAGCCTGCAGTGCTTTATAGGGTGTTCAGCACAGTGCAGAGCCTCTTGTGCACTTTATGGGCTTTAATCTTGCTCTTTTGAGAAGCCTGTGTTTGCTGTGCTGTTACTGTTACACAAACATAGTGCTTCATTGCAGCTAATGCACAGAGATGTCAGGGAACCAGAGTTCTTACAACACTATTCACTTTTGGGAAGTGTTTTATTTTGAAACAAAAGGCTCCTTCTCAAACCTGTGCAGAAGAGCACCAGGGAATTTTGTGTTGTGGTAACATCACAATTTTGGTGCCCTTTGGGGCTTTGCTGCAGAACAGTCTGTGAAGGGAATGGCTCTCCCAGGGGTGGAATTGGGATCGATGTATAGGCTAAAGAGTGTTCTTGTCAGTGAGCTGTATTCAGTAACTGTAGCTGAAGAGGTAAACACTTTCATAACCTGATTGCAGGAACTAGGAAAGCTCTGCTGACATCTATGTGTTTGATTCTTAGTTGCTAAGGAAGTGCAGGTGTTTCAAATCTTATTTGGTCAGAATTAATTTCTGAAAGGGTCAAAAACATATACTACATAGTTTCTATCTAGCTCGTGGGTTTTGTTATGCGGTATCTAATCATGTGTTTTGAAAGTTATTTATATTGGATAAAAACCATTTGAGATGTCTCTTGCATCTGACATTTTCTCTTTTCCCTTCTCTCTAGAGAGTTTGTGGGTCATTTTATTGATTTTCCTAAACCACTGATTGCAGTGGTAAATGGCCCAGCTATTGGAATTTGTGTAACAGTCCTTGGGTTGTGTGACGTTGTCTATGCTTCTGACAGGGTAAGTGCATTGCATAGCTGATCCCAAGACAGTCTTTAAGCCTCTTTCTCAAATATTATTTGATTTGGAGTAATCTTTGGAGAAAAGAACACTTTAAAAAAGTCTAAATGCATTTTATATCACATCAAGAAACACCTATATTAATTACCGGCACCGGTGCGCACCAGCCAGTGGTTAACACGCGTGGAATTTCCCTGCCATGGTTATGGTTATCAAGTTACTGTCTCCAGTTTAGAGGCTCTTTTCTAAGAGCCTCTCTTCTGTCATGTTGTGAAATGATGCTTGTAAGTTGCTTTCAGGTGTGGGAGGGGGAGCAAGGGTTTATTATGGAATGGAAGTTCAGTAACTGGCTGAAGTGATCCATTACGGGATCACTCATGGCCAATGCACTCCTGACATATGCTTTTATAATGTGTGTGATTTGTTCAATCTATTCTGGTCCCTAGATCTCATTTTTTACTAGAGAATTGTTGGAATCTCCCTCTTTCACCCCTCCAATCTGGTCTATTTTTGCTACAGGGTGAACCTATTGTTTCTTGTTCCTCAGTTTAAAGAACAGACTGTTTTCATCCTCCCTTACAACAGCTGTAATTATGCTTAGCCATCAGCATACTTAGGCTATTAGATATAGCTCAGGTTTATCTTCATTCTCTCTGTCTTTTCTTTTTTTTGAGCTAAACAGCTGCAGTTTGTTCAGCTTTTCTTCGTGTGACCTGCAGTCACATTCCTCTGGACTCCGTCCAGTTGTTCTGTATCTCTTTAAGCACAGTGGTACAAGCTGGACACATCACTCCAGCTCATGTCTTACTCATGCGAAGTGAAGCAGAAGAATTTCTCCACATTCTGCAGACTGTATTTCTCCTTTGACATCCCACACTGTTATTTGATTTACGTACTTGTGATCTGATATAACACCTGGATCCCTTATTGTAAGGTTGCTAGTGAAACA
This sequence comes from Cephalopterus ornatus, assembly GCA_013396775.1. NCBI lineage: Eukaryota > Metazoa > Chordata > Aves > Passeriformes > Cotingidae > Cephalopterus > Cephalopterus ornatus. The sequence continues at coordinate 83,930 of VZRE01016071.1, read as the reverse complement.
ATTGTTCCTGTTGTATAACATATACTATATACTAAGTTATTTCTGACAAACTTTATCTTATCCATACTAAATAGTGTCTTCTGGCTTACACCTCTCAATTTTATTAAGACTCCCGTCAGCATAATATCTCCTTACAGCCGTTAGTTAGTATAGATTTAGTTGAAGTTTAATCCAAATAAGCATTAAATGTTTTGTCCTGTTAGTATTATCCTTCTTTCTTGAATGGCTTGAAATGCATACTTAAACTTCCTTTTATTGAGACAGTCTGTTAGCAACTTCCTACCTGCCCTGGTTCAGCTTTTGCTTGTGCCCTTGGTAACAGTTCTTGGAATATTTCTGTAGGGTCTAACCTAACCTTTAACTTACGTTATCCTTCATGAAAATTTTCCAATTAACTTCAAGTTTATTGAAGCTTTCTCCAAGGTGATTGTTCTCTGTTCTTCCCTTTCCAGGATTGTGAACTCCCATGCAGTAAGGTCATTCCCATCCAAATTACTGCTTCATTTCACACTCTCCAGTAGTTTCATTGGAGTGCCTTAGGCATTGACTACCCACTCCAGAAATGGCCAGCTTTGTGATGTTCAGGATCTGGTTTTATTCTCAGCTGGATATTCCCAGGGCAGATCATTACCAGACACTTTATGCAGTGGACACTGCACAGCCCAGTCTGACAACAGATCAGTTAATGTTGCCTTCTGCACTGGGTTTTGCTGCAGTTCATGGGACACCAGTTTGTCCCCCAGAATATTTAATCTCCTGTTGCTTAAGCATGTCTAATACCAGTTTGCATCCTGGGAGATGTTGTCTAGTCTTTTTGTACAACGTTATAAATGTCACTCTCTTGCTAGGAAATATACTGATCTGTCTTACCATGTGGCCTGCTGTAGTATAGCAAGGGATTCTTTTTCAATGAAGATTCATGAAGAGGATTCAAAATCTTCTGTTTCAGTGAAAGCTCCATTGTCAACCTTTGCTCTCTTTGTGATCAGTTCATATTTTTAAATGGGAATAAAGGCAAGCATTTTGTCTTTCTTTCTTAAAGTTGATGTGAGTTGTCAAAATATAAAATTCTGCTGTTCAGTTCTAACTTCCCATTATGGTATTATTCTGTGTGACCTCATGATGCATTTCTGGCACAGGCTCCTTTTAGATTTTTGTAAAATTAGAGAAAAGAAGATTCAGTGACTTGAATTCTTCAGGAATAGAATAAATTTAGTGTGCTTTCAGAAAGGCAGAAATGCTTTTTACCCTTTAAGTTATTTGGAATATGTATTTAATGACTCGGGGCAGATGTGTATGAACATCCTTTCTGTAAAGATTTTGCATGTACATATTAGATTCTCTAAGTGCTGTATTCAGATAATGTAACTTCATTACTGGGGTTGTTATGATAAGGAAATTGAATTATATAGGCAAAGCCAACTCTTGCATGCACTGAGAGCATGAAGCAGTGTTACCAGATGACATTTAAAGCCTATCGTGGTAACAGTTCAAATGTGGTTTTAGTGAACTCTGTCACAGTAGAAGCTTTAAAATGAAAACTAAATCCTAGTACTTTAATTCTGTGCTCTGTTGTAAGGTTTGCTTTATTTTGTTCTTTTTTTTTTCCCCAGGCTACGTTTCACACCCCATTTAGTCAACTTGGACAGAGCCCAGAAGGATGTTCCTCTTACCTGTTTCCAAAAATCATGGGCTTAGCCAAGGTAAGAATATCTGCACTGTCTGTGGGATCATGTGACCTTTGTGTGTTGGTATCTTCTGAATGTAAGAGCAGATGTGGTCTTCTGTCCATACTCTTATTTTCTCTGTCTACTCTAGAAATAAGGAAACTAAATAAGAGTAATTAAAAAAAAAAAAAAAGGGGGACACAGAACAAGAGAGACAGCAGAATCTAAATTTTCTTTTCATATCCCACAGAAAAAGATCTGTATAATTTTAAATACTTATTTGATACTGCATGCATTAATACGATGTATTTTTGTTGAGCAGGGTTTAAATCTGTAAGGAGCAGAGAGAGTGCTTCATAAACATCCAAGTATCAAGAGTAGTCTGTTCAGTGAGACGTAGCCTGCCAGTACATGTTCTAGAAATCTTGGAGTCACTGCAAAAGTGAACAAACACATTTATGGTGAGGTAATTTCAGATTACATCCTTGGAACTCTGCTCAGAAAGACATGTACACTCTCAGTGAACAATAGGATCTGTAGGCCAGTCACCAATGGCATAGCCCAGGGGTTGATACTGGGTGTAATACTTACTAACCTCTTCATTATGGCCTGAATGATGGGACTGAGTACTCTGCTTGAGCAGGGGCTTTGAAGTAGGCAGTATCTGAAGGTTCCTTCCAACATTATCAATTCTGTGTTCTTTTCAGAGGGCAGATATTAACAAGCAAGAGAGGAAAATAAATGTCTCATGGAATGTGTAGCTTTCCTGTCAGATTACTCCAGTTTTATGTCTTGTTGAATCACACTTTCTACTTTTCTTCACACAGGCAAATGAGATGTTGCTTTTCAATAGAAAGCTGACTGCAGCAGAAGCCTGTGCCCAGGGACTTGTGACTGAAGTCTTCCCCGACAACAGTTTTCAGAAGGAAGTTTGGGCAAGATTAGAAGCTTATGCAAGCCTCCCCAAAAATGTCAGTATTTTAAATTTTTCTCCACCTTGTAAGCCTGTAGCACTCCCAATTCTCCTGCCAAATCTATCCTGTCACTTGGTTTCATTCCATCCTTAACTGAAATAATGAAGCTCAGTATATTTTCCTTCAAGCACAGATCTGTCCCTCTGCTGCTGGGAAACAAATACCTCTCTTCTACTCTGTCTGCATCTAAGAGAGTGCACTGTACACAGAGATTCAATGGCTGAAAAGCCTTCAAAACGAATTAATTAATCCATCTGTGCAGTCTCTCTGTGACTGCCTCGGATGCCTTCTCTTAGGTTTTTTGGCAATGGTTTATTTTTAAGAACCTTACCACTGGGCCCACAACTTTAACTGTACTGTGTGCACCCTGCATGCTCAAGATGACACTAGGTGACTTTAATTTTTGCTCGGTAGCTTAGGTTTTGCAAAACTACTTAAGTCACAATGGTATTAGGTTACATTGGACAAGAGGAGACACCTGTGCCAGCTGCTGATAATGTGGGTTCATTTGACACTGCAGACAGTGGAGTGGGTTTCACTTCTTATGGCGTCTACTGTGATTATGAGCACTTAGTGGGCTGCTGTTTTGCTTCCCATGAGCCTCCTCCACCTTATTAGCAGTTTTAGTAATTAAATGCAATAAATACTTCCTGTGAAAGGGTTGTCTAAAAGCTAAGAGGTGCCATATTAATACAATTGGAATAGGATTCCAGTGTGGGTTTTGTGTTATTTTCTGAAACTTTAAATTAAAGTGTAGAAAAAGCATAGAATACTTAACTTTCTAATGTTCCTCTCTTCCTCCTCCAGTCCTTGGCAGTATCAAAGCAACTGTTACGAAGTATGGAAAAGGAGAAGCTCCATGCAGTCAACAGTAGAGAATGTGAAGTCCTAACAGAGAGGTGGTTATCTGATGAATGTGTAAATGCTATTGTCAGCTTCTTTCAGAAGAAATCAAACCTCTAATCTCCACTAGTAGAATCTGCACCGTCTGGCAATAGCCTAATCTACCCTTATCATTAATAAACTTTCTCTTCAAATAACAATTCTTAATACCTTTTGATGTGGTATATTTCTGTTCTCAGTACTGGGTTAAAACTGGTTCATAAAATGAATACAGTGTTATGTGCCTTGGCTCTGTTACGGAAATTTAGGTTGGGGGAAAAAAGGTTCACTCTTCAGTAGGCATCAGTGATGTTTCTGAACAATACTGAACAACACAAAAGCATATTTTCTTTCAAAAGAAGTTCAATATTACCCTATTTTGATAGCTCTTCAATAATTAGGAGTGATTCTTTTTATTCATCTGTGGGGAAAGAAATACTATATTAATGAAAAAATAAATAGAAGTATTTAATTACTGCTGTGCTTATTGTTATTTCTTTTGTAAAACATCCTCGGTGAGAGGAAAAGTAGTTCCTGGGAGGCATATTAATACAATAGTCTTACAAAAAGTATTCACTTGACTTCGTGTTCATTGCAAAGATGTTTGTTTTGAGCTTTATGGGTCTAATCTTCAATATATTTTTCTATTAATTCCCTCATATGACCCCTTTTTTTGTGAAAAAGTGTGATGTGTTTGCTTTCCTCAAGGAAAAATGCAGCCACTGACAAGCTGTTGATGGATGAAATAGGAGAAACAGGGCTTCCTTGATCAGTGGGTGCCAGCATGCTTCTTACAGCAATGGGAGATGAACTGTTACTCTCTATGAGTAATGGGAATAAAACAACATTACCTCTAGGGAATGGAACTCTTATGTGGTTTTAGTTAACTTTTTGAAAAGTTCAATCATTGTCTCAGATCACTTAGAAATTTCACTTCAGAACTTTTATGTTCACATATTCATTATCCATCATTAGCGTAATTTCTTCAGTAGATACTCTGTATACTCTGATGTTGGTTGTCGTTATTGATGAAGTAGTATACAGCAGGGAGGGAGATTTTTGCTTGGCTGGTTTTTTTTTTATCGGTACTGGGTCTTCCAATTTAGGACTGCAAGAAGCTCATTTTTGTACTTTCAAGTACAAACAACAGTTCTTGTGCACAACATATTCTGATCTATAGGAAATGCTTAGGCAGATTGAAAACTTCAACCTGAACTTTTAAAAATTCACTTCCTTGTTTTCCCTAACTGCATATGCAAATAATGGTATCTCCAGTTTCTATTATCATGAGGGATAAGAAAATATGCTCACCTTAAGATTTAGTGATGTGTAGAGTTTTATATTTTTCAGCCAGTAAAATATCTATGGCAAATGTATTTTTTTACCTGGTAGTTTAGATAAAAGTAGTATAGCTAATCTTACAGATACGAAATAAGGAATTCGTCACCTACTTATATAAAGGTTAATTTAAAAATCTGCAGAGGATCTGCATAGATTAAAAAAATAGAAATTAAATTACTTACAGAAATTCCTTGGAGTTTGTAACAATATACCTAAAAGTAGGTAACAAAACAATTTCTAAGTTGCTACAATTTGCATTGAAGGGATATTTACGTTGTCTCACAGCACCGCTGAATGTTGTTCTATTTCCTTTTGACATTTCAAGCGATGAGATTTGTGGAACATTTTAAAACATTTTTTTAAAAAGTATCTGAACAACAAAAGGGCAGAAGCTACCTTCTGATCTTACTGTTCCATTAGCCCTGATCTTCTAAAACTCTGTGACTTTACAGTTCCTTTGTGACACAAGGACAGAATACTGTTTTTTTTATCAATGTCTACCATTGTAAACGAAGTAAAAGAAAGTATAGTTAAGTACATAAAATTCTGCAGTGATAAAACAGAACAAAACACAGTCTGTCAAGGGCAAACAGTATCAAACCGATCTAATTTCCTTCATTAGTGCACCTGGCTTGGTGTAGAAGCGGACAACAGTGAATGTAATTTAACTTTAGTAAGGTTTTTGTGCTGTTCTGCTATTCAGCTGCTGTAAACAATTCCAGGAAATGGCATGTAGATTAAATCACAATTGTAGGGTAGTAGAATTGGCTGAAGCACTCTACTAAGAAGTAGTCATCAGGTTATCGAAGTGAGAGGGCATAGACTGGGGATCTGACAGGAATCAGAACAGTGTGGGCAGGAAGGGACCTTTAAAGATCATCTAGTTCCAACCTCCCTGCAGTGAGTGGGGGATACCTTCAACTAGATCAGGTTGCCCAGAGCCCAATTAACACGACCTTGAATTTTGCACCACATCTCTGGGCAATGTGTTCCAGTGTTTCACCACCCTCATTGTAAAAGACTTCGTTCTTATAGCTAATCTAAACCTGCCCTCCTTCAGTTTAAAACCATCAACCCTTGTCATATCGCTGGAGACCCTGCTGTTAAATCCAAGTGTGATAATGGCATGTATCTTAACATTTTCTGCTGTTCCTTTTTCTGAGTGTGTTTGTGAATGATTTGGATGTCAGAAGAAAACATTGTTTTACAAAATATGTGGCTAACACCAAGTTTTAACAATTATGAGCTGGACTATTCATAATCAAAAGTATGAATTTCAATGAAGAGAAGCACCTTTCCACTCATACTTCTATGGCTGCATTTTCTTTTGATGATGCTACTGATGATTAGATTATCTTCTAGCAATGCTGAAATTAGATGCCCCGAGAACTGACATAATTGCTCTAAAATGGTAACCTCAGAACCATTTCAATAATGATAATCTTGTTTTAGCAAAACCTTAAGTATGTTTGTTTCAAATTTAGTTCTTGCTAATCTACCCACCAAGGACAAACAAATTCTGCCATATGGAGTAAGAAAACAAACAAACCCCTTCAATTTAGTACTCCCCTTTCCCAAACCCTCTACTTTCTTCATAGTTCTTCATCTCTGAGAATATGCTTTCTCTTTGAGCTTGTTGGAAGACACAGAGAACAGCCAGACTAATGGGGCGGAAAGGGGAATTGTCCCAAATTTTGCTACTCTGTGCTATAGGTATCAGAGAGCACATGGATAAGTTTTGGAAGGGGGCTTTATTTGAAGTATGCTTTTGCTTGATTTTTGTAAGCTATATATTCCAAAATATTCCGGAAGAATCTCTGTGGATCGCGTTTCCTGTTGCAGGACATTCTGGTAGCAGTTGTGCCATCTGCTTCTATAGTAAATCTGGAAAAAGAACTGAAATTATGCTTGGTTCTCTCTGTTCGGAGTCAACTGGAAGCGGGGAGAACCATGATGGTGGCTTCTGCCAATGTCTCCTCCCCTGCTTTGTAAAATCCTGTGGAAAAAAAAAAGTCCGGTGGCTTAAGCAATGCTCAGTAAAGGCAGATATTTTACCTCTGTGGTGGATATTAAGCCAAGAAACCACTAATGTATTTTTTTAAAACTCCTTTCACTTGCATTTGATGCCAAATCAGCTTAAACCAAACAACAGTTTCCTGTGTGCCTTTCAAGGTTCATTTCCTTTTACCGTTCCTATTGCAGATAGACACATTGGTATCAGTTTTCTTCTTCTGACCAATGTTCTGGCCAATACTTAGAGTATTCATCATGAGGCACTGGGCTTCTCCTGGTTGTGGGGAAGAGATTGGAGATAGAATGCTCTTTAGACCAAAACCAGACTGCTGTGTTTGTTGGTTCTGGTTTATGTATTTATCTCTTTTTGCCCAGTATCTAGCTGCGTTACGGAAGTTTGGATAGTTTTTAATTCATAACATTGCAGCACATACTCTGAACAAGACCACACTTTGCCACAGTAGAATTTCTCTCATGGAGGGTCAGCTGGGAAAAAGCAAGGAAGCCTAGACAGTGACACATTGGCAATAGTTTCTTACCTGTGTTTTGATGTGGTGTGCACCTTCCTGTGAGTCCCAAATAAATTTGGAAGTTAGTCGCACACAATTAGGTTCAGTCTTTGGAGCAGAATGTGATAAGCAGATCTTCTGTGAGATGATTTAAATTGCCCTCTGTTGCATATATGCGACTACTATAATTTATTACATGGTATGAGAATCTCTAGATTATTTTTAGAGGAGAAAAACCTTAAGGAAAAAAAAGCGTGTGATCTAGGCATTATTTGGGATTCTCATGTAAACATAGCTGAGTTTTTTATTAAGCCTTTATAAACAGAAATAGATTGCAAATTACTTGAAAATAGGAATGGACTTGGTATATTAGTTTTTATGAGCTCGCAGAGCAATTTGGGTCAAGTTGTGAAACCACCCATTTCCTTCCTTGTCAGAGTGCCTGGATATTCTCTGTAAAAGAGGAAGGTACCTCTCATGCCTAAATTTGCTCTGCCGGATTTCTTTGAACCTCCTGGGGGGAGAAAATACATAGGCATTTTGCATGTTTCAGGTTGAACTTAAGAACTCCCAGAAAGAGTGACCAAATTGTCCTTATCCTATGTGAAGGAGATCACCAAAGGAAGAGTTGTTGCAGGCATCCCTCCTTTTCAGCCATAATGCGGCATCTTCATTAAAGAGGCTGAAAGGAACAGCACCATTGCCAGATTCATCCAGCTGGTTTAATCTGTCTGCATATGAAATCCAGAGTGAAATTTATGAAATTGCTTACAGAATTCTGTGCATTACCTTTCTGGCTGTCTGGTGGGTACACAAATAACCACAGTGTGGAGGTCAGCTTGGCTTTAGTCAAGCAAAATTTTGTTCTTTTCCACAGATAAGCTGCAGCTCAAATGTAGGGTTTGTTCTACGTGGAATATCTCATGTGGATGTTTTTAGGATGAGCTTTGTTTTAACATAGGAGAAAGATCTGTAGAATGTCTGAGCTTTAGGTGTACTTAGATAAGCTAAAGCTCATTTTATAGAGAGCCTGTGAAGTTAGGCTTCCTATTTTGAGAGCAGGGTTTAGGAGCAGAAAGAATACAGGTTAATTCATAGATGAGTGCGTGTGACAGCTCAAAGCCACAGAAGAATGATATTTGCAGAAGAAACTTGCTTTTGTCAAAAACCAAGAATATTAGTTCTGCTGTTCCTCCTTTTAATGTGTTCGTCACTGTTCTTACTATTTCCTATACAGCTCAAATTCAATAAATTGCAGGAAGAATATTCTCCCACTGTATAACCACTGAGGGTTTTATACATTGGACAAGAATTATGGCAGCAGTGAGGTCTTAGGAAAGGGTAAGACATGCATTTGTATTACTTCAGAACCAAACCCCCATTCATTGAGAGGAATTTAGCACAACAATTAACGCTGCTAGGAGATGAACCTTTACAAATGACAGAAAACAACCACAAATTGTCACAGGCCTCTCCAAGCTGCAGGACATCTGTTCTTGCCCTGTGCTCAGAGCACGGCTAACTACAGAGGGTTACTTGTTATCACATCCTCTTCAATCCTGGCTCCAAGGACAGACATTTCATTGCCTGAGTAATCTGTTAGATTCGTGCTGCTGGCTTCATATCGCATCACCTTCACTTTCAGCAGCCTACAGGACAGGCTAATTTCCTTAGAGCATTTTCCTTCCAGTGTTATCTGCAGAAGCTGCACCAATTCATTTTTAGACCCTTATATTCCAGTCAGGGTGCAAGGAATGAAGTGGCTCTATTTCCAGCTTGTGGTAATTAAATCCCCTCCCCCCCCTCCAACTTAGGCAGGGAGTTTTCCAAGTGGTAGAGCAAAGAGCATCAATGTCTCTGTTTAAAAACTGGATATGCAGAATGTCAAACCCAGGCTATTAGATACCCTTTATTCTGCTTAGACAGAAGATGACTTAGGGTGATTACTTGTCTTTTCACCAATGAAGAAATTCCTCTGCATCCTCTAAGAAATCATACTTCTGGCCTGGTATCAGGTTCTGTGATAAATCTGCCTTTCCAAAGGGACAGGTCCATTGTAGCTGCAGGTTTAAACTGGCTTTCAGAAACATGTCAAAGAGAATTTCACTAAGTCTATGAAAAGATCCAGTTCCTGTAACAATATGGGATTAGGTTTTTGACGTGTTACTGGAAATCAAGAGTGCTCTTTTTTGAAGAGCTTCCTCTGCCTTACTGTGCCCACTAACCTTTGTTATTAACTCCTTGTTTCTTTTTAAAGCTGTACAGCCTTTCTTATTATTCTTGGTAGCTACTATCAGTCTGATTCTTTAAACAGGGTACCCTTCAGTTGTCCTCAGTGACCCCCTCCTAGTTTCTTTTTACAAGAACACAAAGCCACCTTTGTTGGACTCTCACACTTGAAAAGTCACACTTTTAAGATCAGGCCATGAACAGCTGTAGGCAGTGACTGTATCAGTTATGACATACTTATTTGTACCTACCCATAAGCAGCATTAAATTGAATCTTTGTAAATACTCTGCATTTTCACTATTTTATGAATAATTATCCCATACCTACTTTATAGAAAGATCTGGGCCCCAATCATAAAAATCAATGTTTATGAAGAAATAATTAAGACAATGAAGAATTCAAAAGGTGTATGATAGAAAGAAGGGCAAAAGTTTTCATTTAGAATAAGTATTTGTCACAAGTTTAAATTAAGTTTTAGTTATTTAAGGACATGAAAAGTCCAGGAGATGCAGTTGGTAGTCTTGCTTCTGTACCTCCACACAAAGATACTTAAAATTAATAATGTGATACATAATTGACAAGTTAATAAATGAAAACACACACTCCATCCCACTTCACCATGCTGCTACTCCCATTGGATTGGGTTTGTTTTCCCTCATAAAGATTAATCTGTAAGTATATATGACTTCTCTTCACTGTAATGCAATGCAATTCTTTCATCCCCTGACTCACACAGGCTAGTACTTCGCTATAAAAGATAAAAAAAGGCACAGGGAAAAACCAAAGTGAATCCACATCAATTATTTGGTGCCAAGGGCTTCCAGGGGAGAGGCAACTTAACAAAAGCTCCATTGTACATATTTAGGAAGACTTTTCCCACAATTTCTTTAATGCCTCTGACACCTAAGCAGATAATCCCATTCAAAGAATTATGCTTTATTTTTAGTGTCTTTAAAAATTGTTCATATATTTCACAGCTTTGTAGTAGGACATTTGTAAGCACAACAGAAGACAGGATGTAAGCAAGTTTCAAGCACAGTTTATTAATTTCAAGCAATTGCCACTTCCCAACATCCTCCACCAGCACTACAACTTTACACATACTGTAGAAGATCCCTCTATCTCCAGCAGTATCACAGACTGGTCTGCCTTCTGTGTGTGGGTCAATATACACATAAAGGTTCTTCAGAGGTTTAATGCCACTTACCCTATGCATGGAGATAAAGTATTATTAAAAAGGTTTTAAAGGAATCATTATCTTCTATTAGAAACTCTTAAGCAGTAATTAATTCTTATTTTTAGATATATATAGAGTAGCATATACCAAGGTAATAAACACATTCTAATTCCTCAGGGGTGGAATCTTGTTTTTTCTGAATGCTTGGCAAAACTGAGTATGTTAAATGTGAAGTTCCTTGTCACCATGAGGGAGAAGGAAACAGAAATCAGCACAGTAGATTCAGCCAAACTTTCTGTACATAGGACCTCTGGTGAAGACAGGAATTACATCTTTGTGTACAGGAGGAAAAGGTTAAGCTATCCTCCCTCTTAGATCAGCTGAGAAATAGTTCACTCCCCAGCACAGCTGTTCTGCTTGCACCCAGCCACAATCATGAGAGTTCAGCTGACTGCAGTGGCAGCTGCAGCTACTCTACTCTCCTCAGAGAGCTCAGGCTACTGGGACAGGTATTGCCCAAAACTGGAGGTGTTCCTTAAGAGTGTCACAAAGTCCTCAATTCCAGAGGTTTTTGAAGCCAGAGCTAAAGATTTTCTCTTGTTGCCAACAAAAAGTATCAGTCGCATGAGGGACTGAAATCCACTTGTTTTGAATAACCTCTGCCAGCTAGTCTCTGTATCAACAACTAAGTTTGACAGAATTAAAATAAATAATGAACCTACTGAAGTTAAAGAAAAAAGCACAAAATCTGCTTAAATATTTACTTAACACACACATTTTAACCAAATATAATGGCTGATTTTTTTCCTAAGTGTCATAGACTTTGTACTGATCATCCTATCATTTTAAGAAAACTACATTTAAAGGGTAATGTTTATTTATCTACATTTAATCACAATTAAAAAAAAAAATCTCTTCAACCAGAAATGAAACAATCTATGTAACGAATTTTAATACAGCAAGTATGTTTCAGCAAGTATCAGTACTGCAGCAGTGTTAATCAATTCTAAACTGAAATGCTGGAAACTAAAAGATTAAGACAGAACTAGATGAAGAGTATCTTTCATATCTTTTATAGGACAGAAACCTTTGTTCATGTCTTCTGGTAGCCATCATCTTCTTTTGAGCTGCACCTACAACACAAAGAACAAGTAAACGAGCAACTTTATGCTTCTCTAGAATAGCTTATAACAGTTCTGTAGGCATTAAGGGGCATCTTTTCTACAGCTTTGTTTCTGTATCACCAACTGATTTCATTGTTTCATATTCCTATTTTAAGAATAAAGTACAAAGCAACAGAAAGAGTAAGCTATTCCTAATCTGCGCAAAAGTGCCCTCAGAAGTGCTGCCTATGTTGTAAAAGTGCAAGTTATACTTTCTGTATTTAACTACCAAGCAACTAGTGTTTCACTAAATGTGAAAGCTAGCTTTTTTCATTTCCTGTATGAAAAAGATACCTTAAAATGTGGAAATAAGGAAAGATTGTTTTTTTATTAGGAATATTGCAAAATAAATTGAGAAGAGACAGGTTGAAGGTTCCAAACAGGCATACAAAACCACCCATCTCGTGCTTGTTTTCGTATTTACTTCATTACATCTCCTCGGTGGGGTATTCCCCACCAGCAGAATGCTTTGTGGCATTTTTCCATTCTTGAGTGCACTAAGAGTGCATGACTGTTGCCATTATGTACCTAGATGGATACAAAAATCCTTCTTAGTTCAAAGTACTATAAAGTATGTGAAACCAGTGGGGTTTTCACAGCTTGTCAGAATATATTAATAAAAAATGAAAAGATGAAGTTCTTAACATCATCAAAGAGAACATTAAAACAGCAGTATGGACCTGAAAAGTTGGATTCTGTTTTCCTCACCCTGTATAACCAACTCAACTATCTCAAGCTTTTTTAACTGGTTGCTAAATGTTTATCTACACATGCTGTCAGAAATAACCTTGTTAGGAAGGTGAAGTTGGTGTCTCAGCAAATCAGACCCATGGAGTAGGCGTTGAGTGGCCTGTGACTCGCTTTCCTTTTTTCTCTTTCAGCACCATCAAAAGGAAAAGTGAGAAAAACAGCACAAACATTAGTTAAAGCCTGAATTTAATCCCATGTCCTACAGGAATAATTTCATTACAATGAAAGCAGACAGACAGTATCTGTAGGGTTTTTTGCTTTGCTTTTGTTTAAGCAGTGATAATTATATATCCAATTAACATAGCCTATAGCTCTCCCAAAGATCATAGCATTTAATAATCCCTTTATAATTAAATGATTAATAGGAAATGCAGGGGTGGGTCTTACGAATTACCTGATTTACCATCACTGAAGACAGATTCTTTTAAAAATGGCTACAAATGCCTTGTTCACAAAAGACTTTATTATCTAATGATGCATACTGAAAACATACAGAAATCTGCATGGTCCACTTTACATGCAGCAGAACAATCTTCACTTTACAATAAGTAAGTGTCAACTGTTTTATGCAAGAGACAACACTTTAAAGTCACATTTCTTAAAGAAAAGCTTCATTTACAAAAGAAATAAAAGGTAAAGAAGCAATTACCGCTTTTAAAAAGCAGCTGCTTTGTTCAAGAGTGGAAGGTTTATGCCTGTATTGAAAGACAACATGATCACAAATAATGAAAACAATGAACAAATGAAACACTTTTAGCATAAAGCAGTACACTTTCAAAATGACATACAAATAGTTAAAAATTTCATTATGTTGTCTATCTATCCTTTAGATATAAGGTCTTTCAAATGAGATCCCAACGTATGTAATTACTAAATGAAAACTCTTCTGTAAGTATTGGTTCTATGTCATAGTGAACTGTATTTAACAAAATGTATACAAAGTCTATAGCAAGTTGATTAAAAAAATTAAAGTAATAAGAAACAGTACACTGAAGGCGCTCTATCCATCAAGTGCGCTCTCTCCAAGTTTTAAATGTGATGAACAGAACAGAAGTTGTAACTATGCCACGGTTGCAATGCCAGAAAATAAAACAAGATCATTTATCAAACATGCAGGGAATTCTGCCACAATGCTATTGTCTCTCATTTGTCAGTTGTTCCAGTAAAATAACAGCTTAAACACCGGTGATGTTGATGGGTTAGCTTACCTTCAGTGTACTGAAAGTTGTACACAACCTGCTTTAAAAGAGGAGACCATCCCTGCGGGCAGGCTCAAGAAGGAACAGACCCCCTTCGGCACTGACTACACCAAGGGCATGCTGCTGTGGCCTGCACACACACACCTAGGAAAATGTGAATATAAATAGCATTTATGCTGGCCATTTTTTAAAGACAAAAATGAAGCCAAGTCTGCTTAAAACAAATCAACCACCCAGTATTACTGCTCTCTTTTTTTTTTTCTTTCTTTTTTTTTTATAACAGACGCTTTTTTCTTTTTATAATATATACGAACTGCAACCATATACATTAGCATTGTACTTTTGTGCAGTCTTGGCAATTAAAACAGTTCTACAGTGAAAATTTTCACATAAGACACAAAACAGAATTACTCTAACATTTCTAAAAGAAATATCAGCCTTGATGTTAATTCAAATGTATCATTTCTTCCTCAACTTTGCAGGGGAAATATTTATGTTTATATACATTAATAACTGCTGTGAAATTTCTTCAGTCTTTGTATCTTAATTACTCAAACCCTTTGAACTTCTTCATCTGGTTTAGATTTTTTCCTGGATGAAGGCATGCTGTAGAGCCTGGTTGATGCTAATCCGTTTAGCTGGGTCTAGCATTAGAATCTGGTCCAACAAGTCCTTTAGCTGGTGTACTTTTTTACGCTGGTCTTCAGGGAGTCGTTGGCACCCAATCAAGTCTGCTAATAGGTCCTTGGTTGGATTAATGGTGCTCATAACAGTAACTTTCTCCTACAAACACAAAAAAAGGCAACCTTGTAGAACAGCAGTAATACACAAATCCCCATCCATCCCTTTTACAGAGCTTCAGCAGCAGCTTTTCTGCAGGCTTGTCTCGTAACTGAGCAGCAACACCCTGCCACCATACGGCCTCATAAACCATCATGTGGGCAGAGAAGAGAGCAGAAAGAACACGGTCAGGGGGCAGGCCACCAACATCAGGTGCATATATGAACCTAACATCCTAGTTAACGGAGAACAGAGAAGCCCTCATGGAAAGTTCCCGCATTTGACCACTAATTCTGTGATTCTTGTTAAATATGACATGTTACAATGATACCAAAATTAATAGCCACCTCATACAACATAAGCACATCATACTGAAGCTGGACATTCTTCTATAAAATGAAGGCACTATTTTCTTTATTAGTAATTTAAGAAGAGATTATGTGGAGATACCCTGTACATCTACCAGATTAAACGTAGATTTCTCTTAATTGTGTTCCTGCATGGTAGGAAAAAATATGTTTTGCCATTTTGTAACTATATAATCTATCCTTACTGCTGCAAAAGGATACTATTAGTTTATAAAATCTTTTTTAAATTAAGATGTCAAGGAGTGTTTGAAAGACTGTAATAGTAGGAAAGCTTGGAAAAAAGTAATGAGTTAATCAACACATTGAGGACTTACCCTTTCTGTCACTTTATCTACTTCTATATACATGAAGTTGAGATTTTGATCAAAATGCTGATCTTTGAACACACCTTTTCGAATCATCTGGAAAATGAGGAAGAGGTAAGAGTTTCAGGCAAGTTCTCTGTGTCTTACATATTTCACAATTAGCATCCATGTCTACTAACTTATCATAACATGAATACTTTAATACTATTGAAAAATATATCAAAAGGACAGGAAAAAACATCTAGATTGAATAAAAAAAAATACAGTTAAAGCCAGTTGAAAAAAGACACAGTATCTTCCATTGACTTACGTATTTTTTTCAGGTCAGTGCTTAGAAGGTTTCTGCTTTCACTTTATACTTAGTCTATGAAAAAGAAGCTGTATACTTTCACTTTTTAAGATTTTAAATCAATATCAATTACACAGAGCAACATCGGATATTTACTTACTGTTAGGAGAAGATGTACATGATAAGAAACAATTTCAGGAGAAAAAAGAATCTATGTTCTACTGTTCATTATAGCAGTTTCAGATATTAATTAAAACAATGTACTTATTTTTCTTACCTTGTTTGGCATCTTTCCTTTGAGATCCATGGCAAGTTTCAACATATGATTATTGGTTTTGCCAGGAAACAGTATTTTTCCCGTATAAAGCTCATATAATGTGCAGCCTACAGACCACATATCTATACCATAGTCATACATTTTTCCTATAACTGAAAAAGAGCAATACCAGTTAATTCCATAAAGGCAGCCATATAATATCACAAAAGCACACAGATGAAAAAATTATGATTTTTTAACTATATTGGTGCTGCTCCTCTTAGGAATAAAAAGTTACAATAAAAGAAGGATGTAAAATTTTAAAGTATCCCTATTTCAGAAAGGGAGGTTCTTACCTACTACCAAACTAATCGGCAAAAAACCCAAGAAGTCAGAACAATAACTACAAATTAAAACATAACTATAACCCACCAGAATGACTTCTGCCCGTTCTCACTGAGCTGACCACCAACATACATGAAAAGTCACACAAGTGCTTTCACAGTCTGAATTTCTGACTGCCATCATATTTCCAGAGTCAAGTTTTGCTAAGACCAGAGGGTAAAGTCAAGTCAAATTCTCATCTGCTAGTACTGGTATGTCTTGCTATGTGATATATGTAGAGAATCCAAAGTGCACTTACTGATTTCTGGAGCTCGATAAAATCTACTAACTAGATAGGGTGTGATGTCATTATCTGCAACATGTGAAGCTGATCCAAAATCACAAAGCTTTAGTATTGTTTTAGACTCATTCACCTGAAAATTAAACATAAATATCTACTAGCACCATTTCTGAACAGAATTGAGAACAGCACTGTGAAATTGAAATATATTGTAAGTCAGAGATAAAACGAACATTCAACCTTTAAACTGGAAGTTTTTTCCTCTCTGTATTGTAATAAAATTGTAAAACTTTCTCAAACTGAAAGTGACAGTTAATGCCTTCAGATCCCACAAAATACAAAAAAAAGGTCAGTTTCATGTACCTTTTCCTTATCAAAATATCCTTGGTGGACCCAGATTTCATTCCAGAGACTGAAATTTTATGAGTTTAGACTTGAAACACCAGTATCCAGAGTACCACTCGTAAAAGAGCATATTATTCACATATTTCATGCTTGCATAGTAAATTTGACTCATGTGACGGTAATAAGAGGATATTCTAGATAAATTAAAAATCTGAGTTTGTCACAGAGATGACCTCCAAGAAAACCAAAGGAAACCTCTTGGATTTCTCTGATGTAGCTCTCATGCTCTAAGAGAAAACAGGAATTAAGGACCTTTCCCTGTTATCTCACATAAACAAAATCTCCATCCAGACTCAAATAGCCTACTTCCATTTTACACAAATCAAGAACATTTTACAACTATCAATGGAAAAATTTCAAGTATTTCTCCTAAGTCTTACTTTGGAAAATTTGCTTTCTATAAAGATACAAGCAGATTCATGTTTGTTTGAAAAAGATTTTATTTAGATGTTTTATTATATTTTCTACTTATTATTTATATCACAATATAATTTTATATCAAAGTATAAACCCGAAATATTTTCAGTAATTTTTGACTTCACCTAAATTAACCAAATTATATAAATTTCAAATATGTCATTTTACACTATAAACCGTGCAAAATAAATTTCAATTATTTCCTACTTACCAAAATATTATCTGGTTTAATGTCTGCATGTAGGATATTGCATCTTTTAAGAAGCTTTAAAGCCAGGAACAACTGCTGGCTGTAGGAACGCACAGCTTTAATGTGGAGTCCAACATCTTTCCCATACTTCTTCAACACCTCTCGTAAATTCATACTGTTAAGAGAAAGGGAGAAAGAACAGAAAGGATCTTAAACAAAGAAAAACACAGTGGCCTCCTAAACTGTAAGAGAAACTTGAACAAACCAGTTAGCTTTAAATATTGTTTGAGAAAAGCAGCATTCAACTTAACATACTACTGTTAGCTACAGCAACGAAACAAAAAGGCTGGTCAAGATCTATCCTATACTGTATAAGTACTTACTAAATTGGACTTACTTAGTTCAGAGCACATTTTTATTCAATTTTAGTTTGAGAGGATTTATTTGCCCGTGAACAGCATTTTCTTAACAACTTTAAAGCCTTTGTACTCATTTTGTTCAGAAATAAATGAAAAAGAAAGCATGCAAAAGATAAAAGTTGGGGAGATTTTTTGGCGACTTAAAACAGCAGATAAAAAGACCGTAATTCCAGGACAAAAGCATAATTGTTTATAAATAATGCACAAGTGTGTTATAAAGAGATAGTGCAGCACAAGAAAATAATTTGTTGTAATGCTTATTAATGGAAATACTATAGTAATTTCATAAAATTTGCATTGTTTCAGCATATAACTTCTCTTCACCCAAAATACAGCAAAAATTAAAATATGAGATATACAGAAAACTTAGGATATGAACAACTGATGTGTCTAAGCAGGAATGGGAACCAAGACAATTAATATGTCTGTATCTATCATAAAACTGTCTACAATTAACGTGTCAAGAGAGCTCAATTACTGAATGAAAAGAAACCACAATTTTCTTCCTCAGACTGTTTATATATATATACATATATACACACTCTTCACAGAATATACAGCATTTGCTAAACCTGCTCTGGGTTTAACACAAACCCTTAAAACAAAGAATTATTCGTATAAATAGTGACATACGCACAGAGGAAATCTTAAAGAGCAGTACTGGTGACATGAACCACCTTTAATAAATTATTTTGTTTCAAATATTCTTCCAGGCAGAAAGCTCACAACAATGCTTAAAGGAAACCAGAAATAGTTCAGTAGCCTGTGGATTTGTGCCTCCAGACAATTTTTTTGTTGTTGTTTGAAAGTTCCATGCATTCTTGAATCTTGGCAATTGAACAAGGTATCAAAACAACAGCCAAAACTGGAAAGGTAAAGAACACTCAGTAGTACTTTACCTTTTACAGAGAACCCCAAACATTTGTCGTCTTACCTGAGTGGCTCAAATACCAGACAGAGATGTTGTTTGTGGTAGAAATGCCTGAACAACCGCAGACAATGAAACTTGTCATCAGGATCGGCATCATTGAGCTTCTTTAAAAATTCCAGTTCTTTTAGGCCAGTTTTTTGCCTGAAAACAGAGGAATGTGATTATAAAACAAAATCAGATAAATTCCAGTATTTTTTAAATCTAGATATTCACTTGTGTGGCTATAATTATCCAGGAATGAGAAGTGTCTTATCATTACTTAACGTACCACATATTAAAAAAAACAAAATCACAAATGTGGTTTGGTGTCAGTGTCGACATACTGACTAAGTTTACTTAATGCTTTGATCTTCACTGTGCCTTGTAACCTACTTATCTTTTCCTCCTCATTTCCAGTTGCACACAAAGCTAAAACTGGATTTCCTCCTGTAATATGACACTCAAATTTTAAATAGCACTCACCTGAGGAGTTTGTTTTTTTTAAAAAATACTTAACCACATTATTAAAAGAAGATTTAAGCTGAACTGACTATAGATTCAATTACACACCCAAGCTTATTACCATTACAACACACCAAACTAAAATCGCTTTATCACTCCCCTTTAGTTTTTAAAACTTTTCTAGATACTAAAAACAATCCAGTTATACAAAAAGACAACTCTCAAAACCTCCAAGGTAAAATGCACAGAAAAGATTTTCCTTTAAGTTGTCTTTAACAGAAGAGGACATAATAAATGACCATAGAAATACTACAGCAGTTACTGAAAATGAATATTGTAGACAAGTCTTCAAATAACATAGTTTAACATATCATATTTGTTAATGTTTGCTTAGTCTGAAAGACCTCATTATTTTTTTTATTTCAACAGTGAGAGTTCCATCCCTTTTTATGTGTCTTATATATATGCAAACATACAGAAAAGATACAAAAATAATTAATGTATGGAGGTAATTTTGTAAATTGCAGATGATTGACTGGGATCCAACGCACGGCCTGCCACATAAAATTTGGTCCATCAAAAAAAAAAAACCCCACGTTTTTTTTACAGTCCATGACTCCCATCCCAAAAAATTTAGGTCTGGGCAGGCCTCATAATTAACTGTAACCTTATTCCTTGCCATGGCTGTTCCCTGCAGTTTTGCAAATGAAAAAGTGCCTGATGAAAATGCAAGTACTCTTCTTCCTGTGATAACTGTAAAGAAGAGTGGATACACAGTCCTCAAGCGCTTCCCATTATCTGGCTCAAATTAGCAGAAAAGGCAGGAATCACAGCTGTAATCTTTTACTTCACTTGAAACAAAGGGAGATTCAAATCACATCATGAAAAAAGATCCCCAACTGTCACACATGCTTTATTACTATTAAACAAAAACATTACTTACATAAGTTCGTTGTTCCTGATGATCTTAACCGCTACTTCCTGGTTTGCTCTCGCCATGTCCCTGGCTCGCACGACGTTACTGAAGACTCCCTGACCAGTGTAACCATAGACATTGTAACGTTTATCTAGAACTTCACCTATATTAACACCTGAAGGATGAAATCAAGTAAGTTCAAGTTATGAGTGACATATGTAATGGAACTTTTCATGAAAAATAAACCATTCTCTATAATCACAAAAAAACCCAGGATAAATGGCAAAATCCTTTATGGTGTAAAATCACCTAGCTTTGTGGAAATTACAGGGAACAAGCGGCTATTCTGTAAATCTGGAGTCCTTTTACAACTCAGGTTAAAATCTGCACGCTCATTTCATCCATTACATTACACATTTGGAGAGTGCTCTGTGATATATCCACATTAGAATAACATTTCAGTACTTTTCCATGAGGATTTTCTCCATTCAGCACTCTCATTCTATCCGTCCTTGCTGATCCACAAATACCACTTACGGTAATAGCCTTCTGCATCAGTCCAGTTATCCCTGAGATTGGGGTTTTCTTTGAAGTCTTTTCCAAACCCAGCAGCCCTTAGACGAGCACTCTGAAATAAAAAGAAAAGCAACAGCTTTGCTTGTGCGCTCTGTATTTTTCCTTGATGTTTACTTACCAAAGCCCTTTCTGCCCTACTGAAACGCTTTTCCTCTCCAGAATACAAACACACTTATCTTGTAGGAGGGAGAAACAACTTAACATAGAAAGCTATTTACGTACCAGTATCTAAAAAGTCTCATGTAAGGAAAGAGGAAGAGATCAACCAACAGAATTATTATTAAACATAAACAGGTAAAGTTTCAATTAATACCCACAAGGAATTTATGAAAGTCACATTAGAATGCACATTTTGGACAGCCTAAGACTTCTTATTTACAGTACGTTTATAATAAAAAAATTTAGCAATTTGCAAGGAAAATATAACTCTTTAAGCCTTGAATTTTAGTTCATTCAATGGCACTTGTTTCATACAATTATACATACAACGATAACATTACTACAATTGCTGCTGACATCTCTTAACAGACTTGATGATATTTTATCACAATTTCCAAACTATGACTAGCAAAAAATATCTTCAATTGAACAACAATTTCTGGAAGGGGGAACTGCTTACTTACAAGCCATATAAATCCCCACTTGTAACTTCTGAATTTTTAAAAAAACACCCTCAGACACACATTTGTTATTATTTGTTATATCGGCCATAAACCAAAATTAACTGGAAAATTTCTAAGTTTAGAAGGAAGTTCTTGTCTTGACTTAGTGTTGTCAACCAGCAACAATGCAAGAGGATTTATACAGAATGGCACATAGAGTCTCAAAGCTAGTCACTGAACTGCCAACATTTCCAGGTCACTTCAGCACATTTAAGAGAAAAGCTGATAGAAGTGCAAAAGTAAAACCAGGAAATATATCTCTCCATCCAAAAAACTTCACCAAACAAACCACCAGATTACTCCAACATAGCATCATTAGACAATTAAAATATCTTATACATCTTTTTAATTGACCATACATGAACCTCTGAAAACAGAATAGTGCAACATGGTAACATCAACAAAAAGCTTAACTTACAAATAGGTTCATGTTTTTACCCTATGCCATTATAGGTCCTATTCAAACAGCAGGTGAATTCCTCAATCGCTTCATCTGGTAAAACTCACACTAATTTCAGCAGGTTTTATTTCAATGAAATACTAATTAAGAACCACTTTGACTGACTCAGCTGATCAAAAGATTCAGAACATACAATCCACTTAGCTGCACATGTGCTTTTACAAATCAAAGTTCCCACAACCCCCAAGCGACAGTGACTAACAAAAATCAAGCAGAAGATCGTACATTTCATCTCCAAGAATTACCTACATCAAAGTATGCAGCGAACATATCATCTGATTCTGTGAACATATCAGGAGCTAGCAGTTTCTTCTGAGATGAACCTTAAAATGAAATTTAGATCAGTCAGCATGAAAAAGATGTCAAATGATAACTTCATTGCCAGTATAATTTGGCACTTGGTATTTTTACAACATAGTCCAAGATCGGTATGTTGGCAAACAGGTAGCTCTACTAATGTTTCTAGCAAATACCATTTCACATATTTCACATTCTAGAATATAAAACTCAGACTAGTTCTTTAAAGCATTCAAAAATTTATACCTCCATGAAAAACTATGTGTAATAGCTTTCAAGTAATTCACACAGCAGGAAGGAAAAAAGTTAAATACGTACATGATCCCTACAAATAATAACTATATCTACATATAGAAACAAGTATAAAAATGACTGTGCATATATGTAAAAAAAAAAAAAAGTCATGTTCTCAATATACAACTTTAGGCTTTTCTGCTAATCACATGGTATTTTGGTAAAAACCTAAGTTGTAAAGCCCAGACATTGCTTCTTTGGAAAATGTTTTCTCTGACCCTGCCAAAAAGGACCTGGTGTGTAGCTTTTTGTCAAAAACAATGTTTACTATTGTGTTATAGAGAAACATTTTTAATGTGGCCAAGATTATCCCTTTCTCACCTTTTAACCATCTTTAAATCCCAAAGACATTTTACTTGGTTGATAAGACAAAAGCAAAGACATAGAAATTAAGTACCCAGTAGCAAAAGCAAGCAAATTTCAAACTGTTTCATAAACCACATTATGGCAAGCAGCCCTTCATGAACACGGTAAATCACAGACACTCCCTTCAGGGTACTAAGCAATGGAGAAAAAGAAATGGTCAAGCTCAAAGGCTTCAGGGTCTAGTGATGCAGATAGCCAACCACTTCCACACAAAACAACTAGATTGAAATCTGATAGCGTCAAAAAATCATCCATCATGCCAATACTGCTGGTTTCAAGGCATAGACCTGTCACCTGGCGCTTGTGGGGAGACATTACACCACTGTTTTGACCTGTAGACCCTTCCAGAAACTTCCTCAAATTTTCTTTTTAGTTCTGGTTACTCACACTTGCACTGGGCTACAATGAGTTATTACCTAGTTTCTTAGCAGCTTATTACTCTGTCCCTGTAAAAAGTCAGGATAGAACAAAAAAAAAAAAGGCTCTTGCAAAGAAGGATACTTCACTGCTTTTAGCTGTTGTTATAGCCACCTCCGACCCAGGATCCCACCAGTATATGAAAAATTCCAAGACTTGAGTGTAACTGATGTGTTTTTAAAAATCTTTTTCATGTGTCTATGTGGAAAACGTCTATGTGGTTAAGGGTTATATTTTCATATGCTTTAGTACACAAAATTAGAGAGCAGTACATGCTTGGACAAAAGAGGAAAAATTTATTGTCTGTTACACATAAGAAGACTAAGACTAAGGTTGTGGTATGCAAATAAAGTGCATGAACAGTTCTTTTCACAACTGTTGCAGGAGAACAGTCTGAAAATACACTCCTCAAGGGAACACCAGGACAAACTACAGAGCGGTATATGTCCCAAAGAGACACAGCTTCATTAATTGGAAGAGAAGCATCCGCTAGAAGATAGTGTATTTAGCCCCCAAGGACATGTGTGGTGCACGACATGAAATACAAGCCACCGTCCAACTATCTCCCTCTTAGGGGTTTGCCAGGTTCCACAGCCCTTGTTACACAGTGCTGTTGCAATTAAACTGTAAAAAGAAACTGAAGTAGTTTAAACTAGCTCACGTACGACCAGAGAGCAGCTAGACAAACCTTTCACTACTTGGAAGATGTACAGTAATCCACTTTCAAAAGACAGAAAAAGCAGCAGATTTTCAATATCACACTGTGCACTGGGAGATGCTCCATTTTCCCTTTGCTGCTGCTGGCACAAGGCAAGTTTTATATCAAGATTTATTTCATTACAATATTGCTGTACAGTAGATTACGTGAAGGAAGGAGAAGAAGGAAATAGCCATTTCAGCACAGTTATGCTGCTAAAATGACTCTCTGAAGCCTTAATAATTTTAAATGACTACAGACCCATCTCCATTCTTCTGACACAGTGGCTTTGATGAAAAAAAGGGAGAAAAGGAGCATAATTTCCACCTCACCCAAAATAAAGACTAGGCTGCATTAGGCTTCTAAGAAAACAACATGCATGAGTGAAAAAAAAAATTTGGAAGGGTGTTTCTTAACTATAAAGGCAGACATTGCTATTTGCTCTTCCAAATGTATAGCACAAATTGTGTTAAGAGTTATTAGAAACACAGAGAACAAGTTCTACTCACATTATCCTTCCTAATGAGGAAGACTTATTTTAATCTTTTATTTTTAGTACCATAATATTTGTGAAAACATTCATAAATTCCATCCAAAATGTCAATCTACTTCCAAGTCTGGGAGTATATAAGGAAACTAAGCAAATGCTTGAGCTTTCATAAATTGCATTAGACCGATTTCAGAATCTTACCGTTGTTCTGTTCAACTGTCATGAGGTTGTGCTTGGCTTTTACTGATGCTTCAAATGTGTCCACGTTTTCCCGTTCATACTCCTTAACATCAGCAGCTACTCTTTCTAGGATGTCGTCAGGTGAATTTGAGCGGCTACGTGTACTACTTTGAGGACTGCTTGGTTCAGATGGTACAGATATATTACTGTCTTCTGTCTGGCCTTTGTATTTCTAAAAATAAATTCAATTTTTAATCTCACCATCACGGCTTATCACAATTTAAGCATTTTCATACCCACCCTTTCAATAGTTTGTGCTCAACCTTAATCTTTGCTTCCATAATCACCTGCATCTCTAAAGACAAGATTATTTGCAGAATGGGATACAACTTTTGAAAATTGATTTTTTTTTTTCACAACGCACCACAGCCCAGACCATAAGACTGAAAAATTCATGGGTGCCTTTAGGACTTCAGAACTAAAAAAAAAGCTGTTATTATTGAAAATTAACTACTTGATTATGCACAACAAACTGTCAGCAGCAACAGATTTATTACTAAGCCATTCAGGCACATAAGTGTTGAAACCAAGGATTCTAGAATCTTTCCCATTTTTATTAGTGTTATGATAGAGAAAAGTAGTTTTTTTAGATTCATGTTTTTTATTTGAATTGGAAATCCTATTTATTCATTCATTCATGTTGAAACATTTCAGAAGCATTAAAAAAATTCAAACAACACATTCTTTACCATCTTTTTAGCCTGACGTACTACAAAATGATACAAACTTCACTTCCTATCCCAAAGCTAAAAATCAAGTTGAATAAATGCTGATACCACTCAGTTATCAAAGTCAAACTATTAAAAAATACAAGCAGAAGTTTTCCATTTAGGGAATGAAGCTCTGGAATTTGCTTCCTGCATGCACCAACATCAGGTGTAACTGGCCTTTAATAAGAATTTGTATGGTTTTTCTCTGTCATAGTTTTGAAGGATTTTACAGTGGGCTTTGCATAAAACTCAAATCATGACTGGTATTTTTAGTGCTACTTAAAATAAGCAGTACATTAAAAACAGTGGCTTTGCACCTCATTAAATATATATGCTACAGCATTTTGCCTGCTATGTTCTAATTGTGAGTCAAATTCCACCTTTGAAAAGAGATACCTGACTTGTGCTCTACAATTTCGTTTCCTTTGGTCACAGCTCCCTGTCCCAGGGGTCTCAATCACATATGTGTAATATGTGATTACTGATCCATTATTTACCTTCAGGGAGGAACCCATGCCAGTGGCTTTATGAAACTTTGCAAAATGACAAGGACAACTTCTACTTGAAAAATACTGATATATAACTTAGAGCTACACTGACATTATTTTATCAATGATATGGCTACGAAGAAACTCTACAGATGAAAATAACTGGAAAATATTTTTAACATGTCCTAAGACTGTCAGAGATGTTTAAGTGAAGCAAAAAATGACTCACAGAAGAATCACTTCAGTCTTAAAAATAATGCTGTTTCAATAGAAACGTAAAGTTTAACAGAGACTAACATTTACAATTAATTAATTGGAAAAATATAGCAACAGTAATTACTATTGTAAGGTAGCAATAGGCTAAGAGCCTTCCGTTATCCCAACATTTTACACTACAAACATAAAATTAGTGTCTGTAGCCATGTACCTGAACAATTGCTTGTCGCTGTAATCTCCTTTGTCTTATCTCTGCTTCTTCATCCTCTTCTTCCAAATCAAAGTCTTCAAGACTATGAAAACATGATTATTTTTTATATAACCTCATAAACACAAGATTATCTACTGAATGTTACCAAACACAGTTCTTTGGTGTAGAAAGCACAAAACATATTGAACATTATTGTTCAACTGACTCAGCAAGCTATGGTGTATTAAATCCCAGTGTGTATATTTACAGTTCCTTACAGAGAAAATTTCTCTTAGTATCTCATTGGGACATTCTATAGATCACTTTTAATTGCAAACAATTAACAGCAGCCTTTTGAAAGAAAGCACACAAACAAAAAACCTTGTTCATTTTCATTGCACTATCCTTCTTCCTTAATAATTTGATTAAGAATGCATAGTCTTGCACAATTCAGTAAGTAGATATTTAGCAAATATAAACACAATTTGCAGACAGCAACAAATCCTTTCAGCTATTACAGTTTTTCCTCGAGCAGTAAGCTTTAGTAATCAGACCAAAAGTTTTCACAAGATACTGATCAAGCTGAATTAACAAACCTAGTGATACATCATCCCCTCAGGTCTGCCCGCTAGCCAAAGTCTTGACATTTTTTGCATATTCCGAAGTTTTTCAGAACATCACAACAGTAATTTGACAAGATCACAAGTACTAAAACATGATTAAAGTTGTAGGTAACAACTCAAAAACTACACCATGAAGATAAGTGTTAGTTCATTCTCAGTATCAGTGGAATTATAGCTTTTAAATAACCAGTGCAAGTCAGAAATTAATTCTTACTTTTCATCTGATGAAGACTCCTGTTCAGCTTTCATACCCTCAGAAAGACTACCTTTAAA
The DNA here is from genome assembly GCA_013396775.1 of Cephalopterus ornatus. NCBI lineage: Eukaryota > Metazoa > Chordata > Aves > Passeriformes > Cotingidae > Cephalopterus > Cephalopterus ornatus. The sequence continues at coordinate 56,684 of VZRE01016071.1, read as the reverse complement.
TTTGTCTTCTTTAACTTTGCTTCTGCTCCTACGTCTATGGCCACCACGTGACCTGGACCTCCTTCGAAGGCGCGATCTACTTCTTCGGCCTCTATCCCTGTTGATAGTAAGAGGGATTTAGATCTTGGGGTTTTTGGTTTGTTTTTCTGAAGAAACATAAAGGTACGTAATGACTCCAAGTAATAAAACAATTTAATTCATGGAGGACAAAATGAATTCAACCATGCTAACACATACAAACATGGATAAAAAAAGCCACATAGTCTTTACAGTTAAGATAGCAGCCCTTACTCTTCTAGTAATACTTTGCAAAATACACTTGAAAATAGAGGGTTTTGTTTACCTTCTCCGAGGAGATCTACTCCGCCTCCTTGGAGATCGGCTACGTCGAAGGGGTGTGCGAGATCTCCTTCTAATGGGGGATCGAGACCTTCTTCTGGATGGGGACCATCTACTGGGTGGGCTAACATCTTTTGATCTTTCACGTCTTGACAAAATATCATCTCTGGTCCGCGTTCTTAAAACAGAGGAAGAGAGTGGTAGTAAAAATCAGGAGCAAGCTGAAAACAACAAAAATCACAGTTGCCTCTAAATACTCACTTGAAAAAGTCTTACTGCAGGTGAGGGACCACCAGATGGGCTTCTGAGGGAGGGATGGATAAGTATGCCACAAAGCTGGCTGCCCTCCCTGCATGTTTCTCCCAACCATGGGAAGAATGTGCCCATGGAATGGAAACAGCTTGCTAATTACTACCATGCAACTAAGAGAGGTTTTAAAACAAAGGTTGTTGTTTAGGACTTACATAAATGGTGGTCTGTTTTCATGTTTATCAGAAACAGTACTTAAACAATACATAAACCCCAAAACCTTATTATTGAGAATTATTTCAGCATCTTTACAACATAGTATTGAAATTCACAATTAGAATTATGCTACTTCACAGTAGTGACACTAATGTCTATTTTAATTTGGGCACTAGAAGGCCATGGCTGCAACATTTCACACAACTTAGTACAGCAGACGAAAACTAGAATTCTTACTTAACACGTAAACTAACCCTTCTCAAATTTAAAATATAATTCAAGCTTCATACTATATAATATTCAAAATTTGTTCATTCTTGTGAATTGTGATTCACAGTTATTCAAGGAAAAAATCCTTGATGGGACAACAACATTAAAAAGCTTAACCGCAAGACAGCAAGACTTCAATCAAAAATTGGAAAGAATATAAGTTAAAAGAATTTAACAACTACTCTAATGAGGAAGCACCAGAAATTCTTGGAAAACAGTTCCACACTATTTCAGAGAAAATGTTGCTACTCTTAGTTTTTTCCCCCCCTACTCCTTATTTTTTGTTTAAATCAAATTGGAACAACTTATTACAGGTGCAATATCTCATCAATGAACAAAATATCTTGGGTCTGAAAGATTAATTGCACTCATTCTGTAATTCTGTTTGTTTTAAGACTGCTGTATCAGCTTCAGTTACCTTGGCTAAAAATAATGATCAAGCACACAGAACTGATGCAAAATAGTAAACAGGGGGGCAGAAGGAAAATGTCTGCACATGCAGAGTATTGGCAGTTTCTATGAAAAATTATTGTACTCAAATACTTGAATAGGCCGGTACCTTTAGCCCAATGAATTTGTATTATGTTCTTGTGAACAATATTACACAAAAAGTCACAGGATGAACCGAGTTCCAGGCTCCCTGGCTAATGAAGTGGTTGTACTGCCAAAACCCAATCAAGATATCTGTTACGAAAAATAAACCAGTTCAGTCATCACAGGGATGAGATAAAAAGTAGAAGCTGATTAAGAATTCATAGTAATATCACATAATAAGTGACTTCAGCCAAAGACCTGAGAAGTGTCTTACATGATTAGAACACTGGAAACAAACTTGGAAAATTAAATTACTGGGATTTTTTTTGTTAAAACTGTTCATGAAATCTCCTGAAATTCTCTGGCAGTTTGAGTAATTACAGGTAGTTAAAACTCTAACACAGCTGGAATTAGTTCAGATGTCCCACAAAGAAACATTATTCCTGCTGATCTGCAAACACTTCCAGCAGAAAATATTTCTTAGTCCCCCACTCACATGCTGCTCACCACGGAGTTACAGGATTTGACAGCAAAATTCTAGACACATGCATCACTTGAAGTGTCTAGACAACCAATTCAAACTGGCTGCAATGCAAGCTGTCATGAAGAATGAAAACTGAAAGATGCAAAATGTTACAGAAGAAAAGTCAAATACTACACCAAAAAAATGGCTGGTTGTGCCGATACATTCCTGATGCACCAGAAAGCAGCCAGATAAACTGCTAGCATTTATAATATTTGCTTAATCTAACTAACACCACTGGGGCCATTCTCCAAAGAACCTGAAGATACCCCATACTTAAAACCAGAGTAACCTTCAGTGATTCAGGCTGAAAGACCTTCATATTTTTTTGGTGCTTATTTACTGAGCTCAATCTTTGTGGGTTTAATTCCAGTTTTAAACGTATACTTCTTCGGTCTTAATTATCAGACTGGGTGAAGCTAAATCCCATGATAGAAAGTTTCAAAATATTCATTATGCAATGCTGAAACTCTTCTGCCTGTTGAACTTTTTACAACTAATGAATTAACTTCCAAAAATGCATACACTTATATTGTTCTCTTCCTGGAATCTTACCATTCAGGCATTATTAGCTTTCAGAGCAATTTCAAGATAACTACTTTCTTAGGCTTAATTATCTTCTTTAAACAATGCCAAGACTAAACCCATACACTAAACAGATTTCCATTCTTCTCCTTTAAATGTATGCAAAACATGTTAATTATATACAACAGTCTGACAACAAAGCAACACTACCATCTCTAGCAAATGAAAACCACAGTGTTTTTAAAAAAAAAAAAACAGACTCTGAGAGGGACATCTTGATATAGATATATTTGCTTACATTCATGCATACTGACTCTATCTTAAGAGTTTTGAGACAAAAATGGGGTTAATTACCCACTTTTAGTCAACAGTAATATGTAAAAGTAGAGAGGACTCTCACTCCAAAGCAATCTCTGAAAGCAATAGAACTATTAACAAAGAAACAGAAGCCAAATTCTGAATCCAACTAAGTGATAGAAAGGAGAACATTGAGTGATAAAACTTGTTCGCAGTAATGGTGTGAGCAGAAAATAACTTAGCACTTTAACAACCACAAGCTGCATATGCCTGTCTGACAGCTGGGACTATTTTTTTTAAAAAGCTGAATACATACAAAGTAAGCTCAAGATATAATAAACAACCTGATTACTTTTTTTAATAGCTATTTGCAGAATAAAACAAGGAGGTAAGCACTGAACTAGAAAATATTTCATCCCATGATGCATTTTTGCAATGGCTCATGACATCTTTAAGCTACCTGGGAGAAGAAAGACGCCTCCTTTCCGATTCTCTTCTTTTCCTTTCTGCAGATCTACTCCTTACTCTTCTAACCGGGGACCGGGTTCGAGAGGGGGATCTACTCTGTTTAGATCTACGATCATTAAAGAGAGGGGATCTGCTTCTTCTTGACTTTTCACGTTGTTTGGGAGATAAGCTTCTTCCTTTTGGGCTACGGCCAGGTCGTCTAGGGGACCTGTTTTCTTTCCCTGAAGAAGCATCTTTAGAAGGAGATTTAATTGGCTTTTTTTCTTTGTCAGTCTCTGATCTCCTAGGTTTTCTATCTTTGGATCGTGATCTTCTATCTTTGGATTTGCTTCTTAGTTCTGTTGGAGATTTAGATTTTCTGCCACGATCCCTGCTTTTGTTTTCATTAACGACTGGAGACTTTCTGCGATCTCTTGATTTACTTTTATCATCAGCCTTATTTCTATCCTCTGGAGGAGATTTAGACTTTCTGTTTTTCTCCTGAGATCGCCTCTTAAGCATTGGGGACCTAGATTTTCTTGTCTGATCTTGAGACTTACTTCTCTTATAAGGGCTTTTGGATTTCCTCCTTTCTTTTGACTTGCTTCTAGTTGTCTTCTCTTTGACTCCATCAACTCCTGTCTTGCCTTTCTTTTTGTCAGACCTGTGCCTAGTCCTTTCTTTTGATTCACTCTTACTTGCTTTCTTGGAACCAGTTTTATTGTCCACAGGTTCTAGTTTCCCCTTAGTGTTTGACTTTGCTGCAGGTCTCGTTCCATTTCGTGCTTTTTCATTAATCTCCCCCTCTTCTTCAGATCCTGACTCATAACCTTGTAATATTAATCCCATCCCAGACTGGACTTTTCCTTCCATTAATTCATTTTCAAGTTCAGCTTTCAATAATGCTCTTTGTTTCTCCAAGTCTTCCAGAGGAGCTAAAAAATCAATTTTAGTTCTTTTAGCTGGTCCATCTTCTTTGTCAGAGGCATCAGCCACCTCTTTCCATTTATGTTTCTTATGTTTGTGTCTGTGTTTATGTTTTTTGTCCTTATCTTCTTCTGAAGAATGTTTATGTTTCTTGTGTTTACTTCGGTGTTTGTGTTTCTTTTTTTTGTGTCGGGTGTGCTTGTTCTGAGGTTGGTCTGCCTCTGATACTTCCCCATTTTCTTCATTTACACTCTTCTCAGATGCCTCAGCATCCTCAACCCTGCAAGAAAATAAAAAGATCAGTACTATCAACTTGCTGCAGTCTTTTATCTCATGTTAAGTCAACAGCCTTTTTTATGACAAAAACTAACTGGCATTTAATCACCTACCTTTGGGAGAATTAAAAAGGTACGACTAATTTAACTGAGTTGTAACAGCAGATACCGTTCCTCGTGAGCAGATAGCTACTGCTTCACAGCAAACTACTACGGAAGGAGGATACAGCAAATGCACTGACAAAACAAGATGTGTGGGTGGAATCAGTGCTCACACCTTTAGATTCAATGCTGACAATATCTGTTAATAACATACAACAGTGCTGCATATTTACGTATCTTGTCAGTCCATCATTATCTTTTTCACTTGCTGTTCCACTCCAATGCCTAACCCAAGCTATGCCTTTTAGAAGTATTTTCGAATGGCAGAAAACAGTTGTGCTCCAAAGATCAAAATTTATTTTTGATGCTGACCAGCTAACAAAACCTCCTTGTAAAATCTCACTCAGAGCTGACTGACTCCCTTAACTGAAACTTCTCTCTGTAAGTCTGCACACCTGTTGGAAAAATAAGAACTCTTCTTATGCATTTGTATTATTTATGCAATCCAGGGAACACTATTGAGGAACAGCATAAATTAGGGAAGTCTAATTTCAGAGCAGCTTTCTGACACTACAGCAGATAGCAGCTTCAAAAAAATGTGGTAATCTTTATATCTGTGAAATGGCATTGAGCGAAAACCAGCTGAAAATCAGTCTGCAGCAAATTATTAAAATAATAATAATATGCAGTGTTTCTTCTAAAAATAGTTTCAATTAACTATAATTTCTTTAAGTAGAAACTTTAAAAATGATATAATTTAGACCTGATGTTACACATTCCCTTATGTTATCTTCCATAGACAGTGCAACTGGGTTAACTATAGGTGTTTTACACTGTTTAGCACATATGTCCTGATCTCCTTCAGAACATCAATCAAGTTACTGTCTGGGGTAAGACAGTCATTTGCCTTTTGAAATCTGTTTCCAAATACTACAGGTGCCAGAGCTCACCATTCTACAAACTAAGCTAATGCTAGCTTACTAAGCAAACTAGCTAATACTTTATTAACTTAAACGTTGCTCTTTCTGTATCCCAGGTCTCATTAGTAGAAAACAAATCCCTTAAACATGACAGTCGGAAGCAGGGGATGAATGTACACAGAAATGTCAAAACTATCTTCTGAACTCTACCAGTTTCATATGACAGTTGCTTCTGAAGACTATGATCAATAATCTGGTAGAACAAATGTATCAGGGATACTCTAAGCCAGGTCTAAAGGACAGCACCTCACTATAAATTTGGTTAATGTCTTCCTAATTCAGGACAGGATCTTGAAACAGTGCACAGTTACTGATTCTCTCCTGCTTGAGTTGATGTAAATTCTAAAACTAGTAATAATATAGACTTTTCTTCAACATACACTAAAATTATTTGTTAAAACCACCAACACTTTAGTGCCCAGAAATGAGAAACTTCCTAAGAGACTATCTGAGTTAAAAACACACAATATTCAGAGACTTAAATCAGAATGCTGCACGCCTTTTCTTTTAGATCTTTATCAGTACTTCTGCTTATTCAAGGTACATAGAAAGGTTTTTTTCTTAATTGCTTCCTCCACACCATTATGACAACAGAATATCAGAACAAGAGAGGAAAAACTGCCTTAAAAAAAATTACTCTAAGTCGCATTTGGCACAAAAGAAAATAAAAAGAAGGAAAAAGTATTAAATGCAGAACTTCTTCAACCCGGATATGCAGTCCTGAGCAAGTATGTCTGTGACCTATGTTGGTTAAAGGGCAGAGAAGTGTCACAAAGAGAATTGTAAGGGAACTATGCGCCTTTTGAGATTTCTTTTAGTTGGACACAGGATGCTGTAGCAGAGTCTTCCTTCTCTTTACAGCAGAAAGTGGCACTGAAATCTTTAAGGAAGTTATTTTGTTATATGGCATGTATTTTAAAGTTATGTAATAACCTCATCTTAAATTCTGGAAAAGCAAGGCGGCAGAAAAGGCACCAGACGAGCTACAACACCCTAGCAATATCTCAGGCCATTACAGACTGCCAATACAACTGCCAGCTGTCTCTGTAAATCAACAATAAAATTACTATTAAGTTCATTAATATGCATGAAATAGTTCAGATTTTCTTTATGTACAGGAATATGTTCATTTCAAGTAATTCCATCAAAATGTGGATAAACTTTTACTTCATTTAAATGCTTCAGAGGTGTATTGACATGGATGAGAAACCTTTTAAAAGGATTTTAGAAGGTGATGAGGTAGTTTGGTATGTGCATTTTTAGGCACTAATGGCTTCAAATAAAGACAAATTGTGACATGATCTTGTTATAGCCCTACTTTTTCCTACCTTTGAATTCAAGAAGAATAATGATAGGAAGTTCAGAAGGATTTGCAAAGAGATTTCACCCATCTTTTCCTACATACAAGGTTCCTATCATCAGCTTCTATCTTATCACTTAGTTAACTTTCTGTATGCAATACTAAACACTCATGTGTTCTACATAGTTCACACGTACACCCCCCCTATTTCCTCACCCGTTTTCCACTCCCACAATTAACAATAAAATCAAACCTCAAATCAAAACTTTTTAAGGCAGAAAAAATACAGAAAGCAGTTTATACAGCTAAAATATTTATATAGTGAAGAGGAGCGATAGAGTAAGCATTAGGATGTTAACTGGGCAAAATTTCCAGAACACTGTGTTCACAAGCTCCTGAGTGTGGACGAACCCAAACCCCACGGCACTAACCAGGGTGCCAGGAAAACGCACGCCCGGGAGCCCCGGGCCGGCGGGGAGGCGGCAGCTCTATCTCCGCTTCCCAACGGGAGCCGGGAGTTGCCAGTCATTTCGAGGACTGGAAGGAGGGGCTGGCGGCAACAAATCGCTTTCTGCTTCCCGCAGCACAGGCACTCTCCCTACCGCGAGAGCGGCGGGGCCCGGGGGAAGGAGGGCGG
>VZRE01016071.1:29835-48270 GCA_013396775.1 Cephalopterus ornatus | reverse complement strand
GGTGGGCTTGGCTGCGATATCGGGGGTGGAGCGGGGTGGTCTTCGCTCTGAGGCGGGGAAGGCGCTGGAATAGGTTGCTCGGGGAAGCCGTGGGTGCGTCGTCCCCGTGAGTGTTCAAGTCTGGCTTGGCTGGAGCTCGGAGCAGCCTGCTCTAGGTGTCCCTGCCCGTGGCACAGGAGTTGGAGGTGGTGATCCTCGAGGTCCTTTCCAGCTCAAACCGTTCTGTGATTTCAGGATCTCGTTGTAAGGCGTTGCTCCGCTTCATTTGCCTTTCCAGGCTGCTGGGAAAGGGCCGGTGGGCTTCGGCGGCGGGATGTTGGGCTGTGTTTGGGATGCGCTTGTGGTCATGGCTGTTGGGATGGAGGGGTGCAGCTTTCTCACCAGCGTGCCTGGCTTTTAAGATCAGTATTAGATTTAAAATTACTGTTGTCGGTCTCTTAACAGGAGCTGCTATAAACTTAACGCAGAAATGCCATGAAGTTATTAACCTGTCATTAATTTTTAATTTCAACAGGCGACTTGAGTAGTCGTTTATGGCACCATTTTTCTCGTGCAGAGCCCTCACTTCTTTCAGATAGCCTTAAAATCTGTGGACATCCCGAGGACTGGAATCTGAATTTGAATTTCACTGCACATTAGAGTTTGGGTAGGACACTTAGAGTGTCTTAGAGACTCCTTAGAGTTTGGATAAGTGGACTTTGACTCTTTTGCTTGTTGTCTTTTGTAGATTTGTCTACCAGCAACTACAGAAAATTAATGAATTCAACTGCAAATACCAGTGGTTTCTGTCAGTGCACCTGCACATCACCTCAGGGACATCACAACATGCTGTTGTGCCTTTTTGAACCCCAGATGGCCTGGTCTGGTGGAAATATTTCAGACGGAGATATACAGGTCCAAGCTCTGCTGTTTAATAACGAGAATTAAAAATAAGATCAGGATGCACCAAGCTCAAATGTGTGAGACAATATGGCAGGTCAGATTTCAAGTTATCTTAAAATGGACCAAAGTGAAAATGAGTCATGTAATATGGGAGATGAAAATAATGAAAGCAAATCTTGCAAAAAATAACTGTCATATTTCCTGTGTATCAGATGCCTCAAAATATAAATCTTCACTATTGTGACATGAGCCTGAGCATAATCCTCATGCCTCTCACTCCCGTGAAATGAACACCTTGTTTGGAGAAGGAGCAGCTCGTTTGCAGTTTGAGGAACCCTGCAGTGCTGACTTCTATATTCCAAGAGAAAGGATGGAAAAGCCCAGTCTGTGAGTCTTAGCATTTCTCTCGTTTTACGGTGTTAGAACCCAGACCTTTGCTGGGGAGATAAAAACCCCTAAAAGCTGAATCGAGGTGTAAACATGACAACAAAAATAGTTGCAAGCTAGATGTTGAACTGTCAGCTCGTTCTGTGGGAGATGTTTGTGCCTTGAAGCTGGTTTCTGAGAGAAGGCAGCACTTTTACAACATGTGCAATAGAGCACTAGAGCCAAAAGATGCTGAGCAAATCCATTGAAAGGGTCATGATGTGGATCGTGGTTTTCAATGTGTTTATTGTCCCATGACCAAGTGTATCTTAATGGAAAATCACTGAAAAATCACACAAGCGGATAAAAGATACCTACCAGTGCCTCATCTGTGAAAGTGCTTTTATGTCACAAGATGCCTGGAAAGTGGACAGAAACAGCTGTCAGAGGAAACCTCGTTCCGATGCGTGGTGTATCTGTCATCTTCTGAAACTGAGCAGATAAGAAATCTTCATGTAGCCTGCTTGCCGTTATCAGGATATCGTTAGATGTCCACACAGTGATTTTACCAGTAAGTCAAATTTTGTTTTTCATTCTCATACAGTTGCCTTCTCAGCTATAAACTTATCTGTGCAAATAACTTTATTTGGTCAATACAAAATTTATTACAGAGTTTCAGTGTGAACTGTAAATGTTACCATCAGAAGCTACTTTAAAACATCTTCATGCTGGTTTAAGCAAAGAAAATGTAAGAATTTCAAAAATTCTGAAAATGTGTTGTAAATATTCACATTTAGATGATATTCCTTCATTCTGCAAAATCCTGTCTCATTTTATATTTTGGATTCTGAATGTTTCTAGGAGTAGTTGACTTCTACTTCTGTCAAGGTTAATGCTTTTTTTAGCTTTTTCAAGTTTTGTGACACTGCTAATAGCTAAATATCGTCTCCATTTATAAATGGAAGACCTTGACTTAGCAATATAATCTGTGCCTCCTAAATCACAAAAGGACATTATTCCAGTAATCTCGTGCTGTTTACCTTTGCATTAGCTTCTGATGTTGCTTATTTACTTACTATACTTTTTTATATTTTTTTCTCTCATTGATTAAATAATGTTTCTGTTAGTAATTGCAAGTGTTTTGCCCTCACTAAAGCTATGCATTTAGTCTGTAGGTAAAATCTTGAAAGATTGTCTACAAAGGTAGTCTGGGCATTGTCCTGTTTAACCTTTCAGTGTTGTGGGTGATTGCAGTGATTAATTGATTTTCGCAAGGTTTCCATGCCTGCTTCTGTTAATATAAACCAAATTCCTGCTTTATGCTTTGAACTACTGGTTTGGTTCTGATTGCTCAGCAGGGCCGAGTGAAAAAACAGGTAATTGTGAAATTAAGGTGACGGCTCATGGGTGTGCTCTGGAGTTTGTGGCAGTGGTCAGGTAAGAAAACTGACAATGTTAGGAACATTGGGAAATGTGAAATGGCATTGCATCTGTGTCATGGTAAAGGTTTTGAAGGGTTTAGATTGGGTTATATATTACACAGTCTAATTTTGATGTCTTCGTTGTCTTTTGCATACATTGGGTTGTTCTGAGGCTTTTTACTGTTTGAAAGGGCCAGAGATAGAATTCTTATAGAAGGTTATAGCAGACTTCCTGGAGGAAAATTGATTGAAAAAACAGCAATTTTTAGCACTAAAAGCAAAACAAGTATTTTATTTGCTTCACGGTGACTTACAGCATCTCCACTTGATTGTGTGTGACTGCAAGCCAACAACAAGGCTGCAGGCCAGTATAACTTTTTCTCTAAGGGGTTAGGAAGGGAAGCACATGGAAAGACAGCTGCAATTCACAGTATTTCGAAATAGAGATGACTACAGCAGTGAAAAGATTCATGAGTGCTTATACAAATGATGTTTTTGTAAGTGAAAGGATGTCTGGTTTTTATTAACAAATTATTAATTGTCTGTTGAATGAGTAATTTCATTCCTTTTCAGTGGGAGATGTGGAGATCAAAAATCCATCTCTCTTACAGCTGCAGTGAGAAAACTTGGGACTAGGTTTTCCAAGATACTCTTTTGACAATTTCCATTATGTCTGTGGGCAATGAATTTTGAAAATTATAACTTAACATTCACTGTTATGTTAACATGCAGAAAGTTTACTTAATTTTAGCTTCCTGGTGAAAAATTTAATAGGTTAAATAATAATTGTTAAGTTTTTGGTAGTAGTATAGAATTGTAAATATTTTATATTTGTTCTGATTATTGTTTACATTTTTGTGATAAATGTGAGCAAAGGAAGCCTTTCTAAATATTTATTTAACACATGGTTATTTCTGTAAGTTTTTGAAGTGGGGAGAAACATTAAAGAAACTAAGAAACTTTCAACTTGCTAATATTTTTCAGGTGTTTCATTCCATTAAAGGAAGAATGTGTAATATGATAAGGAATTGTCCTTTGCTGATTTGTTGTGCTTGCAGAGCTAATACAATGGGTATGAGAGCCTTCCTGCTTGCTATGGGAATAGTTTTTGAAACGAATTTTAAATGTGGCTTTCACTTGTGTAAGCTTGTGTTTAGCTTAGTGTCCAGTTTCAGCTGTAATTGCTAACGTTATTTGGTACAATATGCTTGTTGTAGCTTTTGACCTATGTGAAAGCCTAAGTGGTTTCTGGGAAAAAGTGAACAAATTGCTAAAATACTGAAGTTTCTTCTTAATTTCTTACTTGGGACAAAATTGTCAATTTGTCATTCTGGCAGATTCTTGTGTGAGATTATGTGATGTTATTTGTTTTTCACTTTTTGAAATTGAAACAGTTGTCGATAGTTGTGTAGGTTGTGTGGTGACAGTCTTCTATCTGCATCAGGGACAGAGGCAAAAGACCGGAAAGATTATTCATGCTGCCTGTCATAACTTTGAGCCTTTGAATCTCAAATCTTAAAAAAGAGTTCAGAAGTTGCTACAAAAGTTGAGCGATTTTTATATTAACGCCTTTACAGGAAACGATTAGTGACCTCACTTCCATTTCCATCTCCTATTAAACTGAAATCCTCTATGCAAACCCTGCAACCTCCAACCAGTAGTTTCTCCAGACCAAATTTAAACTGTTAGCAAATGTGCTTAGAAGAAAATGGACATGTAAAGTACATTGTGTATGCCACTAAAAATAATCCTTTGAAGCTTGGATATTTTGCTGTTTCCTAAGTAGCTATTCCTTCGATATTTTTCATGTGCTCTGTAATTCACATCAAAATAACTCCGCTGCAAGGATATATTTTGCTAACTCATTTTAAATTGTGGTTTGAAATCTTTGAGAGTTCCTTGTTATCATGTTTTGTTTTGGTTTTTTGTTCTGTTTTGACACTGGGAGTGCATTAAGCATTCGTAGAGCTGAGCTAACCTTGGATTTGCTGCCAGAGGCCCCATGGTCAAATTAGGTCTTCATAATCAATAATTGCTCTTTATTCTGAAATACTGTGCATCTTAGCCAAAGTCGGCCTCATATTACTTAATACGCACAAAATACCTGTAAACTACATAGGAGTTAAGTTTGAATATTTATCTTAATAATTGTTTAACGTGGATAAATGTTTTTCTTCTATTTTAAATTAATCTATTTACTCTGATTTTAACCTATTGTAACAAACTATGGCCTTTAATACAGCCAAGGAATGGATCAAGGTCTGCAAACATCTGTGTAACCGTGGTTACATTTTCAAACTGTATCGATGAATGCAAGATATGAGAGATGATTTTTCCAGTTATTTTCCCTTTTCCCCTAGTGCTAAATATTTGCTTAATGCAAGTGTACAGACAAGTAAATTTGTTTTAATTGGTGGAAGAAGGCTTTAAAACTCATATAAGGTAGATTAGAGCTGTGTTTTGAATGGTGAGGAGAAGGACTAGGAACTTCTTACAGTTTGCTTGAAGGCACTAAACAAAGCAGTTGGTGGCGGTGGGATGTGGCAGCTGCACTGAGCTATCAACTGAGCAGCTAAGTAGGTAGAGCAGAAAACAAGGCAACAGCACTCTGCAGGGAATCTGGATGCAGGACATGGTGAGATTCTTGGATTTTTGATATTTTTTGTGTTGATTTGAGTTTCTGATGGGCTTATTTTGGCAATTGATAATTGTTTGGTTGCATAGCTAGTTGTCTGTTAGTTTGAAAGGAAATTCTTCCTTGTTAAGTTAGTAGCTACAAGTTTATCTTCCTTACCAGTCTTGCTTTACCTTACTCAATGACAGCTTTAATTCCATCTGCAAGAGGCAGGTGTCTTTTCTTCATACAAGGAAGACTCTATTACATCACACTTTTATTGTTTGTTGTGTTATCAAACTGGGAGTGGGGATACTGTACTGCTTAATATGTTGAAGCTGAAGAATGCTTCATGTCTGAAGCTTTTTTGGTTTTAGCTTTCTGTCAATGTGACTGGAATAACACCAGAATTGTAATACTCTTAATGATGACCAGGTTCAATATTCAATTTTGATCTGTTTTGACCCAAGAGTTTAGTCTCTTTCTGATTCCTTTGTGGACATTTAACTATGTCAAAAGTGCATGTTGCACTTCATGCTGTTATCAGTTTCAATTCCTCAGATCTTGACCTACAAAAAAAGACGTAGACTTGTGGTGGAACGGAGCTGTGTGAAGAGACTTGTCCCCATGACTCTGATTTCAGACGGCCATCTTCGGTTAATAATCTCATTAAGTGAAGCAAGGTGAATCTTATGGGGAAATGTATAGCAGCCTATCAATCAATATATATTAACTTCAGTTTCATCAAATGAAACTATGGCTAACTTCAACACTTCTTAAATCCTGAAGCAACTTTCAAAGAACTCCATCTAGCTTTGTTTCTTGGACGGTGAACAAAAGTGGAGCGGGGGGTAACTGTGTATTCTTACACCATCAATGTTTGATTTTTAAGTTATCTTCAATAGTGGTCAAGTCTGTAGTTCTACTTTATGCTGATATATACATACCCTCCCCAATATTATGTTAAAGATGGCCCCTTTCACTGAAATCAGTAAATAATTTATGATGTACCTACATCTCTCACTTCTATATTTTAACTGCACACTTTGTATTTAGAGTTATGAAACCACACTGCATTTTTTTTTAACTCCAGATGATCTGCTGTGTTACCAGTGTTGTTATTTGTTTAAAAGATACTGTTTTCACTGGTTCTTCTGTCTTGCTTTTTTGTTTGTTTGTTTAAACTGTTTTGACTGAAATTTCTCGTCATGTTTTTTGCCTAAAACTGATACTTTTCTTTTACAAACAAATCAACCAAAATCAATCAGCCAATTTTCTAGAATTCATATGGAGAAGACCTTCTGTTCATAATGTTTTCAAGTGGAAACCATAAGACTGTGGGTACCTTTTATTTCAAAAGCCCTAATAGTGCATGGCTTGCAGGAAATATATAAGCATTTTTCAGATGGTGTTGTCTGTTAGAATAGATGAAAGGTCACATTCCTGATGCAAAAATCTGTTGAGATTTGGCCTCTTCACAATCTCTGAAAAATGCAGTGAACAAAGATGATACCATACTGCAGGAAGCTAGGTGTGACAGACTGTTTTAGGGAGGTGGGGAGAGGATCTGAGAAAACTTCTCAGTTTTCTTTGGTACCTGGCTTGCAAAGATTTTTAATTCTTTTGTAGACAGTATATATAAAAAATTGGATACTGAAGACTGGTGGAGCTGGAAAACCTGTGAGAAGTTGCTAGAGGAAAAGATTGAAATGAGGAGACGAACTTAAGCAGAATTTGGCATGTTAGGAAAACTGCTAGTGGGACAGGGCAGAGTGGGCAAAGAGTAAAATAATGGGAAGTCTCGGAAAATGAGAATAACTTGGGCAACAGTTTGGTCTGAAATGGACAGAAAGGATTTAGTCTCAGACGTGAACCAGCATTAAAATAAGAGACTACACAAACACTTCTGTTTACTATTGCTGCCATTATTCAAATGACAATCAGTTCGAGCATCAGAGGTTTCTGGCATATACATATGATTCCCTTTTGTGAAACCTGGAATTTACTTTCAACTTCTTGGGTATTTTGATTCAAAAAATAAAGCCTAAAACTTGTTAAACATCAAGAAAAAAAGAAAACAAACAAACAAAAAATGTTAAGAAAACTCTTGATACAGGTTAAAAAGCCAAGCACTTATCTGTGTGGGTGGGTACACTTGAAAAACCTTCAGTTGCCTGACTTGACTGTATAAATTTCTACCTCTTGTGATCCTTTTGAAATTCAGTGTGTAGAATGGGTAGTGCTTCATTTTTATTCTCTAGAGAACAGAGTAGATACACAAAATACAATGAAATTAAGGTTACCAAGGCAACTTTAATTTTGGCAATTCCTAATTTTCATTTCTTGGTTTAGCAATCTCAGTGGGTTGGGATTTTATTTGAGTTTTTTTAATATAAGTTGTATTTTGTGTTGTGGGAGATATGTTGTGAGTCTATCTTAACATACTAAAATAAATTACGAAAAACGGCATCTTCTTTAGCAGCTGCCATATGTTCTGAGTTACTAGGCTGTACATTGCTATACAGCATGTACGTACCATACAGTACATGGCTATATAGAAGTTCACATATTTCTTCCTTAGGTCCTGTGACATGTAGACCCTTTAGGTCACTGGCTTCAGCTCCATCACAATATCCTTACATATGTTGGTGGTGCCTTTACCACTGAACCACGCTGGAGAAACTGGTGTACACTGAACTGGAGGGTCAGGTAAGTGTTTGTTTATTCATAATGCTGTTTTCTATACAGCATATGGAAAAAAACCATAAGATTTTGAATAATTTTTTAATCTGTAATCGGTCACAAAATTGACAGTTCTCCAGTTTTATCGTTCCTTTTCTCTTACTCACTAGAGACTCCATAATCCAGCATTAATCTGATGCTTGCTGTGTCATCACATTTATTAAATTGCCAATTCTTTTTAATAAGGCTTGATGGCACTGTATGAGGAAAAGAAGTCTTTATTTTTTTCTTTCTGTAAATAGCAGTGTGCTGAAATGTCTCACATTACCAAGTTCTGGTTTTTACAAATTGCCTTCAGAGTTGGTACAACTGTTTTGAGATTGATTTATTTATATAACAATTAACATCAGATTTTATATCTTGTTTATAAGCTGAGGGGGAGGGCAAAGAGAATTTTGGGTACTTTGCTGCTTTGTTGCTAATACAAAAGCACTAATATACAAACTATGTCAAATTAAGTGATTCTGTGCCAAATAATGCTGTGGATTAAAGTATTTTGCTTACTCTGAAGCAAACGCTGGCTATCTTCTCAATCACATAATGGATTTTTTTTTCCCTAGTTTTATAAAGTATATATGCAGCACTGTGTTTCTTAAGCTTATATTTTATGTTGGAAATGGCTGACATTTCACTGATGTTTGTATTAGTCTTAACAGTGTAATCAGAATTATATGCTATTTTAACTATTTGGATATTCATAACATAAGTCAATTCCTTGCAATATAATAGCTGTATTATGTAAAAAGGTTGTTTGTTCTTTATCTACTTGTATAGTGATCATTAGAAGTTTTGCTGAGGAGACTTAGAAAAGACAACTACTTAAAATGTGCAATGTTGGATTAAGCTTTTTGGATGATAAATACATTGTAATCTGGTAATCCAAATGGATTCAGGTCAAATGAGATACTTGAAAATCATGTTTCTCCTTCCTGCATTGTCACTTTTAAAAGGAAAGGGATATTTATTGTCATGGCAAGTGTGTCAAACATAGTAGTGACTTTCCAAATGCTGCCATTTTTATGGTTATAATTTGTGCTTACCTAATCTTTTGTTGAGCCAAGCAGAACTTCAGCAATTTTATAATGCAAGTGTGCATCCAATAATTCTAATCTGTACTTCCTGGGTATGTGAATTGCCATTCACGTTAAACACGTCTCTATGTCACTTGCCTATTCATTGTATTTGCAATATAAAGTAAAATAGAGCAATTCTTTCCTCAAAATTACTTATATTTAACTTGGATCTAACTTTGTCCTAAAGGGTAAAAGCCAACCCAACAACACAAGAAAATGAACCAAAGACAACCCCAAAAAATGGCTTTTTTTGAGAAGCTCTCTTTTATGTGTGTTTCACAAACAAAATACAGAATGAGGAGCAAGGTTTATTTACTCTACAGCTTTGTCTTTCATTTCTGAAAGTATACTGAGATTTTTAAGTCTTTCCATCACTGATGGTATCATAAAATATTGGTTGATAGTATATTTTGGGTTTCTTTTTCAATTAGTTTACATAATTTATGTGTTAATTGGCAATCCAAAGAAGAGTTGAAGGAGCATATGGAAAATCACAGAACTTCTACATTAATTTTGTCTTCATTTTGGGATCAGGTATTCAAAACCAGACATCAAATGAGTGGACATCACAAACATATCCATCATAAACAACCAAACCCACAAATGAAAGAGAGGGACAGAAGAAAGAAGCCGGAAGATAATCCTGTGTGCTCCAACACAAAAGCAACTAGAAAGAAGGATTCAAGTTAATTTAAATGCAATACCTACAATAGGTACCACCTCTATTACAGCAAAACTTGCTATTTTTTCCTTCATTGCAGAATTTTTGATAGTCTGGCACATTTATTTGTTTGCTTATTTACTTACTTTTATAAGAAAGTTGCCCCCGGATAGCCTGAACAAAAATAAGGAACCCTATTCAAATGGCTGCCTTCTACTTGGTTTACGATAGCACCAGGTATTTGAATAAATTAAGCAGGAGCTGAACAAAAGGTTCTGCTAAAGGTTTTCTATTACATTTTGTTACAAGAAACAGCAAAGTGCAGTCACTGAGATAGGCTCTTGGAAGAGCCAAGAGAGGTGCTGTGAGACTTCTTGGAATTCTACAAGTTAACTAGGTGAAAAAACATCTTCCTTTGTAGTCAAGGCTGCATTTTTAAGAGGCGTATTTACTGAACATCAATTTTATCAGTTAGTGTAAAATTCTACTTATCTGCAGTTGTAAGAGTTAACACCAACACTTTGCCTGACCTCAAGTGCATCCTTTTTTCCAAGGAGAAGTTGAGAAGGCATTTGATGCTTTCCTATTATTCAGAAAAGATCTCTCTTTTTTTTTCTGATAACTTTCCTAAATCTTTAGATAGAGAAGTTTGTGTTCATCTGTTTCTCTAAGTTTCTTTTAAGTATGTGAATTTGGTTTTGGGCATCTTCTTTTTTTGTTGTTGTTAATGGCCATACAGATGGCCATTCTGTTAATGGTCATACATTATTAGAAAACATTTTCACAATAGTTTAACTAGAGAAGTCACTTCTGACTTCTATGGTTGTATATTAAAAATTAATTCAAATTGTCAAACTTTTTTCCCCAAATAGCTTCTTTTATCCCACTGTTTTTTAGGACTGAAGTATTTATCTATACTGAATCTGGGTTTCCTGCTTTGATGCTGTTATTGCTCATGTGGAAAGAAATAAATACATGTTTTAGGAGCTTGCTGAAATTGCTGCAACAAAAAACATAAGGCAAAAGTGGAATTTGGATTGGGTAAGTCAAAGGCCTAATTACTTGAACTAAGCTAGCAGCTTTTTTAGTAGATAGTGAGTAGACCAGTGTGCTACTGATGTACCTTTCACTTAGGCATCTGTCTTTTTGGGTTTTTTTGTTTTTTTTTAAATGAAGTAGTCAGTTAGCAAAACTTGCCTCTAAGTTGGAGAAGTATAATGTTAAGCACATTACATTACTATATCATTGCCACAGTTATTTTTGAACTAGTGGAGTATGACAATCGAAATTTTTTCTGAGGTTACATGTTAAAGGTGTCATCTGATGAACACACTACCTTTGTGTTTTGAAAGCAAAGGGAGCATTTATGGACTGGGTCTCTGGAGCTCTCCCTGGAATGCTGCTTGTAATTACCTCAAAGATTAAGAACTTGAACTTTTCATACCTAGTCCTGGCTTGAGCTTTGCTTGACTTAGTTTTGTACAGCAAAACAAACTTCATGTGAACACTGTTTCTTTCTTACAGCCCCCCCTTGAAGTGCAAACTCCCGACACCAGCAATTAGCCATAGCACCAGCCTGTGGCTGTCTCTTAATTCTCTCCGCTGAAGGCCCTGACCCCGTGGCAGAACAGGATCTGTCGCCAGACGCGGCCAGCTCGATGGCACACAGCTCAAGCCAGATGTGTGTGTCCTGCAACATAGATTGAACTGCTGATGGCAGAATGTCATCAAGACAACACTGCCATGCTGACTGTGACTCCAAGCACGCGGGCTGTGCCGCCATGCAGAGCTCCGGTATGCCGAAGCAGGTAGCCTCATTTTCTCTTTGTCCCAGCATTGTCTCTCGTTATGCCTAACACAGTCACTTGGGAACTTTATTTTAGAGTCTATTGATGCTGTAAAACTTTAAGAAATTCTTTTAAACTGAAAAAGGTCTGCTGTCACAAGGTTACCAGCGAAGTGTTCGTAGCGGGACTTGGAAAACCAGCTGTTTTTCCTTGCTGTCTTGTGGCGCTTTGTTTGTTTTTCACCAGGAGGGGGCAGCAAATGAACAACGTCAGAGGGCAATTTTTACTTTTCCAACGCTTTTGTAGTGTTCTTTTTTGCCCGACGTCCTCAGTGTGAGATACGTACCGAGGTGAGACTTTAAAATGATGATTTCTACATATTTTCTACAAGGATAGCTGGAATGTACGAATTGGAAGTCTTCATTCTTTTTGATATTAAGCAGTAGAATTTATTTAGTAAAATCTATCTCAAGTTTATTAAAAGGGCAGTTCCGTATGAAGGTTTAAGATTTTTATGTCTATGGCAATTAGGTCTGGGTATATTTTAAAGGATAAAATAACCAAAAAACCAAACCCCATGACAAAGTTAGTTAATATCACCTAAGTCTTACCTAATGTATTTAAAATATTTATTTTCTATGTTGCAAGTTAATGTAATATTACAATTCAAAATAATGTTCTCACAGCCATTTTTCTCCCATCTGAAAATAAAACTGAGGATACACTAAATCTAGTGATGCTTTTAATTCATGTGTAATTAATGCATTCATGTACAAGGGTGGCTTGTGTGTACTGCTGACAGAGCATGGGAATTAAAGGTCTGAATTCACAGGGAATTCCAGTGATACTAAGCAATATAACCAAATTTTATTGCCTTATTTCAGCCACAAAGTACAGTTTTATCATCTAAAACTTTATGGAGGCATACCATATTACTGATTGGGAGTATAGTGGGGGGGTTTTGTGACTCTGTGGGAAAATAGCGACTATTACCTATCACTGTGAATTTCTTGGAAGTGTGTGGCTGTAGTTCTGTTTTAAGTTAGAGATCAAGTAGTTAGCAGGAAGCCACAGAGAGAGGGCAGTCTAATCTTTTCAGTTGCTGAGTTCTAGTCAACAGTTCCTATAAAAGAAGGGAAGGTCATAGTGGCATCTGTGCGTATCAGCTCCTATAATCAGTGTTCAAAAGCTAACTGGAAAGAATGAAGCTGATTCCTAACAGGACTGATTTATTGATAGTCTAGCCTTAATGATTTTCATTAAAATCCTAAGTGTTATAATGCTTGTGGGACCTTTATGGAGTCTAAAACTTGATCAAGGGAATTCAAAACCTTTTGGTCTAAGTGGGTCAGAATTTCCCACTTTATAGGTACACCTTATCTATATGTGAAGAATGAAAGGCTGAATCATCCATATTACAATTCCCAGTTCCTTTGGACTTTTATCCCTCAACTTTAGAAGACTTAACTTTCCTTTTCTCCTTCAAAAAAAGAGACTATATCAGTGTTTCTGGGGAGTTTGTGCTGCAAGTGCTGCCTATGATGGCAACTTTGTCAGAATTCTGAAATTTTCATTTGAAGCTATTAAATGGGCTGGAAACAGGCAGTTATGCTTACACTTTTTTAAAAAAAAGAGTAATTGAAATAGCTAGAAAGTCCAAATAGCTCTACTTTTCTACAAAGCATTTAAGAAAGGTTGTTCTAGTAAGTCATTGTAAAATGACTTTAAATGCATTAAATATACAGTTATAATTCTCATTTAAATGAGTAGAAATGAAAACAAAGAATATTTTCCTAGTCTGTGAATTGGTATGTTACACCTTTGAACTACACTTGGATTCACAAGGGTATTACAGAAAACAGCCTCTACGTTTTTGGTCTCTGCTTCATAGCTCTAAAAAGGTTCTGCCTATCCTATAGGAGTTAAAACTCTAGATCTTTTACTTTTGGGTTTTTTTGTGATGGTTTTTCCACTTTAAAGGTGACAAATATTCAGGGAAGCAGGGAAAATTATTACAAATAGTTACGCATAGAATGGCACAGCTTAACTTTCAGAGTTGTCTTTCATCTTGAAGCCTGCTGTTGAAATCCCAGATTTTTCTGTATTGGCCCTTGGTTCTACTGAGGTCACTGTTTTAGCACTTTCTCTTCATCAAACGCTTCAACAGCCCCCCTAGTAGTTAAGTTCTCTCCTGCAAGCTAAGGGCTTTTATTCTTTGAGCAATGTAAGCTTCCTTTCCGTGGTGCAAGAAAGTGTTAATCCACACAAACAACTGAGGATTAAATCCCCTTTTGCATCTTTCTTGTTTGAATACTGTTGCATAAAATATCAACTGTATGATTCACTCTTACTTTAGAATTAGCAGAAATACTTTTACCAGTAGAATTCTTGAGTATAATATAAAGGAATTTCATTGTTTTTTAAAATACTTTGTTTTCAAAATAGCTGGACTTTAATTGCCTTCATGAATGTGTCATGAAAATAGCTGTGTTTTCATTATAGAGTGTTTAAAGAATGAGTAATCCTGTTTATTACATCCAACATGTGAATGTAGTGCATGCATTTGGAAATAGTATTTACTCAGTAATTAATTATTTACAGGTACGTGTCCTTTTGCTGAGTGCTTGTCAATAATCTGGATATAGGTGCACCTTTTTAAACCTGCTTTAGTTGACTTCCACAAGGCAAAGATTTTAAACTTCTCTGCTTGTATTTCTCCCTTTGAAATTATTGTGTGTTTAAGATGTGCCTTTACAGCATTAAAGACCTGTGTTTGAATTTGTGACTACCCAGTGCTTCCTCTGTTGCTGATATTTGATGAACTCTTAAGTGCTTAGAGATAGATGGTTTTGAGGTATTTTAAGCATGGTATGGGGAAAAATCTGGAAAATCAAGGAATTTGGAACACCACATCTGTGATCTGCATCAGTCTTTCAAATGTTTTACAATTTTGGTTCCTAGGAATCCTCTTTGTGTATAAGCACTTACATAATTTTCATATGCTTTCCACACCCCCCCCCCCCTTTTAAATAAATTCTGCTTCTAGGCCTGAAAGAGTAGCAGGTCACACAGCAGAGACAAATAATTTCTAGAAAACTTAGGTGGACCATTCAGGCATAAAAATACCACAATCTGATATGATCGTGTTGCATTATGCAGGCTGCTACTAAATTAATTTGACACAGCAAACTGTCATTTTGGGAATATAAATAAACAATTGAAAAATAATAAACTAGTGTCTGAAGTATTTCATTGTATACAGGTCTGACAGGAATCTTTGTGCTCTTTTCCATAGTGATATCAATCTTTCCTAACTAATAGCCTTAAATACTCATGATAAAAGGCATTAAAAGCCTAAATTAACACAGTAACTGAGAAATGTAATCCCTTCAGACCACTTACACAGGAAGAATAGATGATGATTTTCCAGCTGTGACAATGTTCATTTCCTTTTTGACAGGAAGCATTCTTATAGTTAGCTCTGCAGAAACACATGGAAATGCATGCTGGCATCAAAGCCTTTCATTGCCAGCACTTTGAGTAGGAAACAAGGTCTCTCTGATACAGCAGATGCAAATGCATACAGGTGGATTAGATGTGTGTCTTCTTTATGTTACCACTTAAACTGCTTAGGGAGAAAAAAAAAGTACTGTACAGTTGAATATTGAATGCTGTGTAGGAGTGATTCTTTTGTGACATGAAAAAGATTTCTAGAGAAAAGTGATATTTTTCCCCTACTGGTAGTTTTCCCTCTTATGTTGAATATGCAAAAACCAAACACTGTGATCCTGATTTAACAAAATAGGCAAATTTTTAACGGAAATGTTTTTGTGAGGGTTTTTTTATGGCAATCAGGGATATTGACCTTTAATGATATATTTGATCTTGGTTTAGGATTTGTATTTAGAAGACACCTATTTAAAGATATAGATCCTGCAAAGACAGGGATAGCTTATGTTGCTGGCTTGTTAACTGAAAAGGATGTCTCTGCTAGTTCAGAGAGATGTGGGTTTGTAAGTCTTTTTCTATTCTGGTATTTCATGGCCAGGAAAAAAATAGGAATGTCTTCTCAAACTTTTTGAAATCAACTTGCATGTACTGGCATATTTCAAGATTTTTCAGTATAATATAATTGTTTTTCCACCTTGATTACATTCCCTTTCATTTTCTGCAAAGCCTCCTGCTTCAGTTTTTTTGTTTTGAAATTTAATGTTGAATCTCTGTCAAAGGCCCAGTCTCTCTGTGTCTTATGCTCTGAGGTTCTTTCTGCCTCAGTCAAGTGATTTTTTTACATAGACTTTGCATTGCCATGGTTATATTAAGTCTACCATTCTGCCAGAAAAGGCACTTGCATTAGAAATTCTGAATTACACTGAAGAAAGTACTTTGTAGCACTGTCTGGAGCTGTTGGATCTGCTCCATCTTGTTGGTATTTAAAGAGTAAAGCCTCCCTCCTTTCTTCTGAACTGAGCATTTTATAGGATTAGAAAATAAGTTTAACTGAATGAACAGGATGGAAATGTGCTATGATCTGTTCAGTGGTGCCGTGAAAGCTGCTACTTGGTATGTGCAGTGGGTGGAAGGACAGGACAGTGGGAGCCAATTTGATGCTTGTGGTAATATTTAAATAAAATAGTTTGTGGAGAACTTGTCCTATAGGACCTGGCAGCATAGTGAATAGGGAATATCCACCTTTGTCCACGTTGGCAGAAATAACTTCCTGTCAAGTTGAAGAAATGGAATACTCTTGCAGTCGTTTGGCAGGAGTGCGGCACTCCAGCACTTGAGCATCGTGGGTGGTGCTCCATCCCACAGCGTTGGAGCCATGGCATTACACATGGTGGCAGAGGAGAGTAGGCAGATGTCTGGCAGGAAACATGGGTGTGAAGGGGGCTGATAGACGACTCGTGCTACTGGGACAGATGGCTCTCAATCTCTGTGGTGGCAAGTGTGTCGTGTCTTCAAAGACAGACGTTTGCTCTATTAAATATTCTTAGCTTATGTAGAAGGCAACTGACAGGGCTTCTAAAGGTACAGAAGAAGGAGAGTGATGGGCAAAAAAGCACTGACTGACTTCTGCTGGGAGCCTGGCTAGGCAGTGTGGCTAGGCACTGTTAATGATGTTTAGGTGCATAAGTAGGCAAGTGACCAAACCCACACGAAATAAATTAAACTTATACAAAAAATGAGGACACTAACTCACTGACTAGAAGAACAACTGCAAATCTAGAACTGTCTGCTATTCCTTGTTATGCTGATGGCCAGCTATGTGACCCACAGCAAACACATGTAATTAGTTTCAGGAAGCTGCTTATTACCTATGAAAATATAATTTATTGTCTAGATAACCAAGGCATTGACAGCTGCTCCTGAAAATGTCATCAGCCTTTTCCTGTTTATTTCCCCATTGACAACTGGGGGTAAGCATAAAGAATGCTGGCTATGCAGTAGTCTTGCAATATGATATCCCCTGCATTAATTCTTGAAAGATAACAGTAATAAAACTGGCACAGAAGAGTTACTGGTAATAATGTTGGTGTGAAATGTCTTGAGGAGAATTATTACTGTACCGGGGTTGGTGTTAGGACTTAGATTCTTAAAATTTGTTCACTTCTCACTATTTTTTTTTTTTGACTCAAATGTTTTCATTGGTATTTATTTTATTTTTGGCTGTAAAAAGGAAAATAAGTTTGCCTATTTGGGGCTTGGACTGAATGACCCTGACCTTTCTGTGATTCCATTTCATTTTTTTAGTCTGTGCTTGCTTTCTGGTTAGGTTCATTTCTGGTTCTCCACTGTAAGACTAATCTTTCAGAATTTTCCTACAAATATGAAGTTAAATATTGTAAATTAGAATTTTTCAGTGGGAATATAACTGAAAGGGGAAGCTAGTTCTTTAAGAATATAGCTCTCAATGTTTTTATTATACAGAGTCATTGCTTTCCTTTGTCTTTGTGATCTAAATATTGTTCTTGCTGTCCTTGTGTTTTCTTCATTAAGTTAAAATGCCTTTACCTTGTGTAATTTCCTGTTGTGCTACATTTCCCCTTTGTGGGGGATTTTTTTGTTTTCAATTGGTGACATAGAGTACACCGAAAGTTGTCCCTGTGAACTTTAATTCAGAAAAAAAGATCGAAGCTAAATTTGGAAATGGTTCTGGCAGGTCTTTCTTGATTAGACTTAGGGTTGAAGCCAAATTTAGATGAGGTAGGTCTGCCACTGGTAAAACAGTCTACAACCTTTTACTGCCCAGACCGCTATCTAAGATCATACTTCATTAGCAACAGGATCATACGAAAGATGAGCTGTGGCTTGGAGGATGTGCTGTAGATGCTGATCCGTTGATACTCTTCTGAACTTCCCACACAGACCTTGTGTTCCCCTAGAACATATGGCATCCTTCATATTTGCTTTCCATTTCCTGGTAGGTGAGAAGCCCTTCAAATGTGAGGTCTGCTCTTGTGCCTCTACAGTGGCACTTGCAAACACATGAAAGTGAGACGCCCTACAAATGTTGACTCTGTTCATATCATTGGTAACTGTAAACAATCCCTCTGTCAGACAAACTCTGTACATCTGTTGGCTTTTAAAAAACAACAACAAAGCCCCATGATTTAAGGTAGGCACTCCTATTGAAGTCAAACGTTTACATATATTCGTGTTGGGGCCTTGGCTCTATGAAGGCTTTTTTGTTTAAGGAAATTGCCTTCTGTCCCCTATTTCCAGCTCTTACTGTATTTAACTACCACATAGACTGCTGCAAGATGTATGGAACACTAATGGGATAAATAAAAAAATATCCAGTACAAGGTGACAGTACCTGTGCAGGTGTGTGAAGGGGTACTGGGACAAGTGGTAGTGACTTATGTAAAAAAAAAAAAAAAAAAAA
>VZRE01016071.1:0-29819 GCA_013396775.1 Cephalopterus ornatus | reverse complement strand
AAAAAAAAAAAAAAAAAAACAACAAAAATGAGTTCATTCACTGACTTTATGTCTTAATTTGGTGTTTTAGGTGCACCACACCGCTTTTTCACTCTGATTTTGTCTGCAGCTTTGCTTATAGTGTTTTGATTCCACCCTCCCACGGATTGAGGAAATGATCACGTTTTTTGATAGTGCTAACACACCTCATTTTGCAGTGTTAGCAGAGTGCGTCATGTGATGAGTGGGAGCATGAGCTGGTCTTCGTAAAACCAAAGTACATGTTGAAAGTATGTACTTAGCAGCCTTAGAGGCTTTTTAAATGTTAAATTTGTGTGTGTCTAAACTCTTTACACTAAATAATGTACTCTTTGCTTTGTTAATTTTTTTTGTTTTAAAACTGAAAGGTTTAAACTATAAGCTAATGTCCACAAGTCACTTCTTCAGGCGTGCAGTGGTTGGTGGAGAGACAGACTGATTAATTTTGGTTTGTTACTTGTGTAACAAAAAAAAATAAAAAGGTTAGTTTACTCTGGTTCTTTAGCTCTTATAATAAAGGTAATTCTGATTACAAAACCAGTGCTCCTTTTGTAGAGCCTTTTGATGCCAGAATTAAGAACTGGAAATGCATCTATCAAAAGTGATAAAATACCTTGAGCCTAAAGTTCCCTCTTCGCCAAGAGGTCTTCACTATCTGGTAATGGAATAACAGGAAAAAAAGGCTTTTTCCTGGTTTTTGTGGCAGATGTGTAAAAAAGCAGAATTGTAAACATTATCCAAATGTTGTACCAAAAAATGAAGGAAATTCCTATAATGAAATGATCACTTACTGGCTTTGTTGCAATGATTTGTTTAGTTATTGGATACAACTAAGCATGGCAGGGAGCTGTCATTAAGTCCTGTACTACTAAACTTTTTTAAGACAAATAATTCTGTAATACCTGTCATGATATTTCGTCTCTTTTTGCAGTGTTGCTTGAAAAGCATATACTTTTTCATTTACTTGTAATAAGCCCTACTTAAAGGGACCAATGATTTTGTTTCTTTCAAATTATCAATAATGCCTCCTTTCACCAGCCTACTGTGCCCTACTGTTAGCTACATGTTAGCCATCATGTTATAAACACCTGTGTGCTTAACTTTTGCTGTAAAACTGGTTCCATTTGATATTAATAGAATTGTTCTTTAATAAATTAAAAACATTATATAATGAGAGTCTATGGGATCAGGAAGTGAATGTTTTAACCAGTGTCTATAAGAGTAAACGATAACATCGTCTGAAAGTACTCTTCTGTTGTATGTGAAATCTATACTTAAAAAATATTTAGTTCCTATCTGCTTAGTGTTCCAGACCTGAATAGTTTGGATGTTTGAAATTGCCTCTTATGAAACTGTCTGCCTGAATAGGGTAAATACAGTTAGGGTTGTTTTGGTTTTGTTTTTTCTTAAGTAATTTATTTTGGGTCTGTAATAGCCCTAAGATTTTTAAGCACAGTAGAATGTAGCACCCTCTATTTTAGAAATTGTATCAAAAATGCAATGAAGTGTAGGAATACTAAGATAAAAAGAAAAGAAAAAAACCAAACTAATCAACCCCAACCTAGCCCCCAAGCATATTCTTTACACCAACACAGAGCCCATTGACTGATTCAGTGTGCTGTATCCAACAGTGAGGTATAAAGGGTAGAAATCACATGCAGGTCTGAATGTAAGCAAGGCTAAGGATGGCATAACTGCAGTGATGAAATATACAGAAAAGTGTGATCTCTAAACCTTTCCTGTATTCTGATATGATTCATGAATAAATATATATTGTTTATTGACACTCCGTTACAAAAGAGTACATTTCCATGTGTACTGACATGTGTATATATATATGTACGTGTTTGTAACTGGGCTGTTCACAACAGTTAGTCTTTAACACTTTTGTCTTATGAAGAGGTTAGAGGTATGTAGAAGAGGAGACGTAAATTTGCTTGAGATATCTGCCTTACTTAGTGACTTGGAAGAGGCAGATGACTGCTTCTGATGGCACAGAATCCGACGGGTTCACATTTTTTGTAATCTTGCTGTCAAAGACTGCAAGAAGATTTCATGGAAATTGTGCAATCCTGATGATAGTAGAGATAGGGAGGGTTCTGTGCTGCTTTAAGAATAATTTATGGGAAAATGTTTCATCCTTTGTATAAATCTTAGCTTGAAAATGCAGGTTTTCTATGCTAGGTCAACCAGTTAAATTTTTTGTTAGGTGTGAGTAAAAAGAAACATTAAGCTATGCTTTTCTATTAAGTTAAGCATACTTCAGGATGCCTCAGGTCTTCTGCTTGATGCACTGATGTAATAGCACCACCACCTAGACACCACTACCCCAAATACAGAAAACCCATAAATTTTGGCATCACCAAACATGAGGTTTTTAAACTGGTATGGTGTATACATTGCTAAGTCTAAAAATTAGCTTTAGCCAACTTAATTGTTTCATCTGACCTCTCTGTAGATTCCGTTCTATATTCAATGGAGAATGATGGGCATTCCTACAAGACATCTTAATTTCATATGAGACATTATTTAAATTTGTGGGCTAATTCACCTATTAGGATTTCTTACTGCCTGCCTGCAGTTGACTTTACAGAGGAAATGTAGAAGATAATAGATCTCTTGACTGGGTGGGTTGAATCCTCCTGTAGGTGATCGTTTTAATATCCTACCTCATAGGTTCTGCAAATAGTTGCTGTCAAAATAAATAGATCCTCAATATTTGTTTGAGGGAAACCTTAAATTCAGAGAAGCTTATGTCATAAATTGGTAAGTTTTGGAGTCTCATTGTTTGATGTTAGGTAAATGCCGAGATTAACCCAGAAGTCTGTCTGGGTTGTCTTGTAGCCTGTGTACAGGTATATTCTTGGTTGATCTTGCATGAGGGAAGTGCCAGAACCCAAAGGTTTAGATTATTGATTTGTACTTCCTGAATCTGGTAGAACTGAGGTTTTGATTAGTATCAGATGATAATTCCACTGTCTCAGGGCATGATTCAACTAATAGTAAGTATGTGGCAGACATCACATTTTAATATAGAATGAATCCTGGAAAGTATTTGTCAAGGATTAACTTCTTATGGTAAAGTTCTTTAGTTTGAGGTATGTCCCTCAGTCATAGTGCAGAAAATAGGTGGAATAAATGGCAAATGAAAGTTCAGAACTTTTCAGTATATTTGGACCAGTTTGCAGCTTTCAGTACATTGAGCTAGAATTATATATGCACATGCAAATGTTTGCATCTCTGGTGTATGTGGTTGCATGCTGGTGCAATTGTATTCAAAGGATCTAAGTGCATATAGGTCCTATTAAGACTAAAAAGTAAATTGGGACACTTCTTTTGTAGGAGTTTAGATCTTTTGTTGCCTCTACAGAGGTTTTATTTTCAAAAAATAGATGTATCTTTGTGGATATATCTATTAGAAATAGATATCTCCAGAAGAGTATCCACAGCTGCATGACTAAATATAGAAATACTGCTGAAAACATGGTGCAAATTCCACTAACTTACTCCAGTGGTAGGGGAAAAATGGTGAAAGGCGTCACCTTGGTTGTGTAAAAGGAGAAGTATTTTAGGTCTAGAACCCCTCACTTGGGAATACAGCTAGCTGTAAGCAAAATCAAACAGGAGAGCTGTGTTCTGGTCTAGCTCTGCTACTGGACAGGGCCATGAGATCTTGAGAGGGATGACCTACTCTTTGACTATTTTGGATCTGTGAACACTACAGCTAGAGGCTGACTGCCTGTGCTTGTGCAGCGCTCATTCACTGGTACTGATGGTAGTAATGACTGATACATTTCTGTTTTATTATAGCATTCAGAAGAAGAGCTTGGATCTTCATGTATGCTGACATCACACTGGTGAGGTGTTCGGCTGTAGTTTTTGCTGCTCTTCTTTCTCTGACAAAAAACTTCCCTGAAAACATATTACGAATTATCACCTGGGTTCAAGAACCTCATTAACCAGTTCCCAGCCCATCTTTACCTTCAAATCACTCCTTGTGGGACATTAGGTTCTTCACACTTAAACTTCCACCTGAGCATCCCAGCAAATAAAGAAGTGTTGGCATGATCAGGCTTTTGTGCTGAAAGCCAAGGATTATCTGGAAGAAGAGAAGAAATGGTCTTTCTGTGGCAATTAAAAGCCCTTAGAATGGTCTTTCCAAAGTGCTTTGTGTGCGATATGGTACAGGTGGTAACTTCAATGTGCTGAGAGTATCGTGGAGGTTTATCTTGCGCAAAGGGTGGACATGTTGATTTTTGGTCTGGTTACCTCTTGCTCATACATTTTGCTTACTTACTAATGAAGACTTTGACATTTCAAGGCAGAATCTGTTGAAAAGTTCTAAAGCTGACAGTGAATCCTACAGGTGGTTTCTGTATTACATCTTTCATTTTTAATATAGTCTGTATAAAACAGTAAATGATTCAAGAAAATCTACTGATGCTGTGGCATTCAATGTGGTAAAAAATATTCACTAAATTTCTTCATGGTTACTTCTTATAACGAAATGTGTCTATTATCATAATATTATTATTCAATGTTGAAGTAAAAATATAAACTATTGAAATATGACCTCAAATAAAATTGACTTGAAAACTCAATGATTGAGTACATCTGAACTTTATTTACCCAAATAGAAATTGCTCACTTTAAAATGGTTTTACTCCAAGACTCCACATTTATTATTTGACTACGGGGGTTTAAAAAACCCATAGGGATAAAGAACCTAGTATCTCAACTTTATAGCGGACAGAATCACTGTTCTCTTGCACACAATTGTAAAGGATATACTACTGCAACAGGATGAAAGTTTCCCTTCAGGTTGTAGATTTCTTGATTTACAGGAAAATGTTAGTAAGAGAGATATGTGGAGAGAAGCTACTGGCAATTTATAGCTAGAATCTTTATTAGAGAATTAAAGAAAAACTTTTTTCAGAGAAGAAAATTCTCATATTGTTAGAAACTGATGAGCAGAACAAACCTCATCTTCCTCTTGTACATTTGATACAGAAAGGTTGGAGATGCATACCAAATATAAACGGTTGGTCCCTCTCCATCTGGAAGCATAATAGTTGGACATTTGCAACCGAGCACATACGTTATTACTAATGAGAAATATTTCCTTTCCTTAAAATGCTGCAATGTAAATTGTATTAACTTGTTTGCACAGCAGTCTGATGGTTCTGTAAACTTGAAATTGCTTGAGTGGTAAGTACTCATTTATGACAACAGCAGTACTTTATTCTGAAGGATTTCAGCTGCTTTTCACTGCTTTTGCACTGGGGAAATGTTTTGATCCGTGTTAATGTTAGGCCCAGAGAACACTGATGTAGCAAGTTGGTTGTTTAATAGCATTTAGCAATAGCAAAGGGATGTGAAGGAGATGCAGGTATGTGGAATTTAATTAACCAAACTGGAATTCAGCCAAAACTCAGATCAACAGTCCCAATCTTGCAAAAAGCACAAGGAGACTTGTAATAGTTGGTAAGTGAACTGAGCTTTCATTTTGGTGTCACCTTGACAGTCTGCTTTTCTAGGGAATTTATTCAGTAATGTTGTGAAAGATGATCTGTACCACTTACTAAATTACTAGTAATTGCTAGAGATTATTTCTGGCAGCATTCTGCCCAGTTTGTATATCTTTCACATAAGCACCAGCTCATTTGAGAACAGGCAAGAGTACATCTTGGAGTAGCAGAGCTGCCGGCGTAGCATGGTGCAGTTGCATGCCCACTAGAATTTTTAATGTGCTGGGTTGGTTTTTTTTTTTTTTTTCATTTTTTCCCCCACTGTTGCTTGAGCAGGTTGTATAATAGGCTTGATAAGTTAATTAGAAATGGGATCTTGAATACAAAATACGCACTTTATTTCTTTTCTTTTTTTTTTTTGCATATTTATTACCCTGTTGTAAATGGACAGAAATATTCAGCATTAACTAGTTTACTGAAAAGTCTGACTGATGATGGCACGTTTTGTGTGTATAAGGTATGATTTATAGAGCCAAATTCTAATCTATTCTTTATACCAGCCTCAGGCAGTACAGTTATTCTGCAGTAAAGTGAGGGATTTTGGTATGTCCTTGTAAGTGATCTTTCAATATGAGTATGACGTGTTCTATCAGCATTATCTCTGTTCTCTAAAAAAGGAAGAAAATTTAGATACAGAAACTAATAATCTTGACGTGTTTCTGTTTTGTTTTGTAAGACATCTTGGAACACTAGCTTTTAATCAAAAATCCACACACTTTGGTCATAGTGGAAGACTAATGGGCTATCATGTAAAACTATCATTTGATGATATAAAATATTTAAATGTAGTTAGATCAGCATGCAATTAGTTTCTAGGCCAACTGCTCAGTATAGTAGAAATCTTCCAAGCCTGCTTCCAACTCCCAAGCACAATTTTTCAAGGAATATCTGAGTTGCTATGCTTTATTTTCTTTCTGTGTCATCCAGCAAATAGGGATATGTGTGTTTTTTTGAATGTCAGTTTATGTCAGTCTGAGGGGAATCTGGTGTAGGTTTTCTGTGTGACTGTTACAAAGGTCTTAACTGTGCTTACTCTTGAACAAACTGTCCCATGTATTCCCTTCCCTTCCTAATTCCCTTTGCTGTCAGGAAAGACCTGTCATAGAGCAGCAGTTCCACAAAGTGCAGGCTCAGCATACGTTAGGGACTGTAGCATAGTTGACAGAAGACTCTTTGTTGTGTTATATTAAGGCCAAGGTTCTACTGCTATAAATAATGCATGCTTTAATTGGAAACTGCAAATGGAAATGTCGGTCTCTAAAGGCTCGTTGATTTCAGTGTAATCTCTAGGGGCAGATTCTGCTTACGTGCTGAACATGCAACACATTCCCCAAATTTGTGGTTGCTTTGTTTCATTAGTACTACCCCTGCTAGTGAGCTTCTTCCTATAAATTAAAACAAATGTCATATCTAGATAATCATCTGGAAATTCCTATGACCATATATTGTAAAAGTTGCATAAAACACCATTACAAGACTGGGTACCCACTGATGTTAAAGAACTTGAGTTTCCATTTCCCTTGGTCAGTATTAATTGGATTGCGCACCATACCTATTAAATGTCACTATTAGTAGGGGATGAGTTTAAAAGCAGATAATAAACATATTGATTTCTTGCCAGATTTTCCTGCATTTAATCAACACTGTGTCCAGTGTTAGCCACAGGTTAAGGCCTGCATGTACAATTGCAGTGGCTAAGATGATGCTTGGCTAATTCATGACTCTGGAACACTAATCTCATCTCAGAGCATGAGCACAACTTTTTGTACCATTTTAATTAAATTGATTTAAAACCACACCTTAAGGCCTCTTCTAAACATAATATCCTACCGACTTCACTAAGTGTGTCCGACAGTTAACAAAGTGGTGTCTAAGTGTGTGAATACAAATCTGTGTGAAGGCTACTAGTTTGCTTTGGGCTAGGTTGACTTTTGCATTAATTTGGATCCTTTCTGTTTGCATGCATTTATCAGTCTTGCTTTAATCTCATTTAACAGCATCAAGATGAATTTTGCAAATTTTTTAGAAGTTTGTAGATATGAAAATAGTAAATGAACCCCTGCCCCCCAGCTTGTGGAATTGTAGAAAAAAGGGAAACAGATTAAGGTGGCCAATATGATTTTATTGCTGTCCACTTTGAGCACCCTAATGCCCTGTTGTTTATGGGCAAGCCTGAGCAACTCATACCTAGAACGCATCTAAGATGTAGAATTTAGGAATACAATAGGATTTAAATGTGTAGAACTCTTAAGTGATGTGGAACCCTTCTAGAAGTGCCTGAAAGCTAATTTCAGAAAATGCTGTAGGAACACCACACTCCAGGTTTTCAGTGCCTAGAGCAAACCAATATCCCAGCATGGGTATATACGGAGTTACAGATGAGCTGGGTGCCTCAGAGTTCAATCCAAAAGATGCTGACATTGAGTAGGGAGCGTTCAAGATGAGGCAAGGCTGAATGTAGGATTGAGTTTTACTCCTAATTTTCAAACTGAAGTACCTTCAGCTGGTCATGACTAACTCATGAACTCTTACCTCCTTGTTGAATGGCTGAAGTTTGCTTTGACAAAACACAACCTGGGAAAGTTCTGGCACACCTGCCTTAATTTATTTGCCTGTGTGAAGCTAGTGCATTGTGGTTCAGAAGATTTCTTTGCACAGTAGGACAGTCTTTCATATTCTGTGTTTCCCAAGAAAGTGCAGAGGGGTTAAAACCTTTTGGAAATGGGGTTTATCAAGTGCTCCTACGAAGATGCTGTTTATGCGCGAAGAGACCAGGCTTCTAATTTCTATTTCAGAGAATATTCAAATATTCTGTATTAAATGGAATGGGGTTTAGGTCACATTATTCCACATAGTGTGTCTTAAATGCTATGTTGTTGTATAGACATTCCCTTCTTTTTCTAATGGCTAGTAGTGACTGAATTAGTCTGTTTGCTTAGCAGTGGCTTCACATATTCTTCTGGCTTTATGGCCAGAGCCCTTTCTTTAGGGATGGTGGGGATAACATTAGACAAAAGAGATTTTTCTTCATTTTTCTCTCACTGAGGTTTCAAAGCAAGTCAGGGGCAGAAGTCAGGCAAGGAAATACAGTTCCGTCTCATGCATGAGTCTTTCCAAATATGCCTGTCCTCTTTAGGGCAGTAGTAGAAAAAGAGAAAAAAGGTAACTTCCTTCCCTTCTGCTAGAAGATTCTTCTTGAAAACAAATTCAGGGTAGCCAGTAAAACTAAAAAGGTAGGAAGGAGAAGTCTGACTGAGATAGAATTCAAATCTGATTTTTGTTGGAGAAGCAATGGTTGCTTAATGCTATTATATGTAGCTAATTCTACATGCTGCAAATACAGTGCATTGTATTAAGTACGTTATTATTTTCGGAATTGGTTTCATACAGGACTTAGTGCTGTACATGATGTACGCTCTTGGATTGCATTGCACCTAAATCAGTATTTTTAACTTCACATTCCTGTTTTCAAGGTAATTCTGCATGTAACAGCAAATCTAAAAGGCCAACAGAAGTAAATTGGCCAGCAGCACTATCGGAAGAAAATATCTTGAAAACATTTTATGGATTATGTTTTCTCATTTACAGTGTACTTGTTATTTTCAAAATAAGCAGCTCCCTGTGGACTCTTAGGTGCAGAAAAGATGTGCCAAGAGATGCTGTGTGAAAATGAACCAGCACACCTAGGGTAGGCAGAAGTTCCACACTGTAAATTGATATTCAGCATTCTTTTGGGTCATTGCCTTGATAACTCCACGCCCACTGAGTAATATGGTCATACAACAGTGACAAGCCACTATAGCCCCAGGAGAAGGAAGCTGTTCCTAACCAGGCATATGCAGAGGTATGCCCATAAGCTGTTGCTGTAAGTGCTGACTGCAGCTAGTTGGTGTTAATTATTCAGGTCTGAGTTGTACTGACTAATAGCTGTTAGCAGGAGCAGAGGAATTTTCCTCTTTTTATAGGTGGGGCTCAGAGCATTGTCAATTCAAGTCTTGCTGGGGAACAGAGTGTGCTGCTGTAATTATTAGTAATTCTTACCCTCAAGGAAAGGAATCTGTAGCACTCCTCTTAGGTCATGAGGAATATTTTGGCCAGAGTTTTACTATTCTTGCCAGTATGGGTTGGCAAGCAATCGTGGCTCCTTCTCCTGTCTATCTGTTCAGTGGCCCTGTCACTTGTGGTACGTGTGCTAGCAGCCCTTGTCCAGAATGAGGTTGGTCAAGGAGTCATTCCCACATTTTTGCTATTGACACACTTGCTGTGAGACCGTCTCTGTGAGAGTCTTTCTCTGGCTCCTAGTTTTTAGGGATGGGTGTGTCCAGCGCTAGAAGATGCCATGCAGTGGTAAACAGCTACGTTACTGTTTACTGACGTTGTTCTTTGTTCATACGCAAATACAAGGAAGCAACAACCAAATGTAATCTTATAACCTAATACTGAGAAAGGTTCACTTCCTCAGTGGTAGTCGGTGTGGCTGGCTCAAGGCGTTTGATTGTTGTCTGAACTTCGGAAATGATGGCTTGGTGATTGGAATGCCCTTTCTTCACTTGCCAGCTGCTGCATGGAGGTGCAGCAGTTCCATTTTCATGTGGCAGCTTTAATTTCTTTTTCCTTAACAGAAAGTGAGCTGTGCAGCACACCTTTCACGGGACGCAATTAAACCTGCCTTAGTCACTGCTGGAGGAACAGGCAGAAACAGGTCATTTAATAGAAACTATCTCTAATAAAACCAAGGAGAACATGTCCTGTTAAAGATTTGAGGAAATCTCTGCAGGCAAAAAACCTACTTCCTAAGGATGGAGTTTGCGTGGCCTTCCTTCTATTGTACTTTCCTTCCTGTAGATGACAGATATGGTTAAATGCTGGTACGAGTCATGTTATTCAGAGTAAAGCCAGGATTCATGCTCCATTTCTGCAGGCAATGACTTTATTCCACACCCTGCTAAAAAGGGTCATGCTGGCTGCTACTGAATCTTCCCAACCTGATCTTATATTAATTTTGAACTCTTCTGGAGCCACATGCATGATTGATCTTTCCAAACTTTAGTAGCCTAAGCAGTCATGCATTCCATCTAAAATTAGGCACTTGGATTCCTTCTAGAGCCAACAGAGGCAGTATTTATTTCCTGGGAGTAATTAATCCCACCCTGACTGGGGTGGTGGGGTAGCAGGGTGATTGCTTCCAAGATGTAGCCGCATCAGGAAGTGTTCTAATAGCTATCACCTCTGCTCTCTGCAAACCCGACCTTGTCAGGATCTACCATGGAATCTTTTTCAGGTTATATTTTCAGTAAAATGAAATGCTGTCAATAGTCAAATGGGTTATTAAAACCCCTTTTTAGGATCTATCTGAAAATTGCAATGGTATTTAAAAAGACCGGTCCCTGCAGTCTCATGCTCAGCGTGGAATTCAGTTAAGTAAGAAAAGCAGTATTGTCCATCATATTTTTCTCTGCTATGTTTTGGAGAGCTACTTAGAGTAGGATTGGTGATGGATGCTTACCATATGTCAGATCTGAAGGAAAAGTAACACACTGGTATAGATTTTAAGGCCAAAAAGAGATCATCAGATTAACATCTCCCGGACAGTATACAGGCCATGTTTAGCTCAGAAAATAAGCGATCTGTAGCCGTAGCATAAAATTTGATTTTGTAATATTCCCACTTAAGCAATTTCACGAACACCAAAACTGTTGAAGCCTTGTTCCTAAAGTGTGTGTATGCGTGTCTCATGTCCTCCCATGTGGGTTCTCTGATGTCTAATTCTGTGGCCTGTTCCTCTGGGGGGAATAAGAGATCCTTGGGTTAAGAAGAGATCTGCTGGGTTAAGAACTGGCTGGATGCTCGGCCCAGAGAGAGGTGATGAACAATGCTGCATCCAGTTGGTGTTCAGTAATGAGTAATGTACCCCAGGAATTAGTGTTGGTCCCAGCCCTGCTCGAAATCTTCATTGATGATCTGGATGAGGGGATTGAGTCTACCCTTAGTGGGATTCGTGGACAACACCAAGTTGGGTGGGAGCGTCGATGTGCTGGAGGGTCAAAAGGCTCTCTGCAGAGGGACCTGGACAGGCTGGATAGATGGGCCAAGACCAACAGTATGAGGTTCCACAAGACCAAGTGTCAGGTCCTGCACTTTGGCTACAACAACCCAGTGCAGTGCTACAGTCTGGGAGGCAGTGGCTGGAAAGTAGCCCAGTGGAAAACGACTGGAGATGCTGAGCAGCTGTGGCTGAACATGAGCCAGCAGTGTGTCCAGGTGCCCAAGAAGGCCAATGGCATCCTACCTTTATCAGCAAAAGTGTGCCCAGCAGGACCAGGGCAGTGATTGTTCCCCTCTACTCAGTGCTGGTGAGGTCACACCTTGAATCCTGTGTCGAGTTGTGGGCCCCTCAGTACAAGAAAGACACTGAGGTGCTGGAGCAGATCCAGAATAGGTCATCGAGGCTGGTGAAGGCTGTGGAGCACAGGTCTTAAGAGGAGTGGCTGAGAGAGCTGAGATAGTTCAGCCAGGAGAAGAGGAGGCTCAGGAGTGACCTTATCGCTCTACAATTACCTGAAAGGAAGTTGTAGCCAGGTGGGGATTGGCCTCTTCTCCCAGGCAAATAGCAATAGGACAAGAGGACATTGTCTTAAGCTGTGCCAGGGGAGGTTTAGGTTGGACATTAGGAAGAATTTCTTCACAGAACAGGTGATTAGACATTGGAATGCACTGCCATTCTAATGAAAAGGGAGTTGGTGGAATCACCATCCCTGGAGGTGTTTAAGGAAAGACTGGACGAGACACTTAGTGCCATGGTCTAGTTGACATGGTGGTGTTTGCCCGTGGGTTGGACTTCAATGATCTCAGAGATCTTTTCCGACCTAATTGATTCTGTGATCCTCTCTCTTTTGTCTATCTTCACATATTATTTAAGCATTTCATATTTAAGAAACCCCCTCCTACCTTTTTGTTGAATTTGATTAAACTTTGCCTCTGGGTTCCCAAAGTGCTAAGAGGCTGTCAACAGACTCCTATCTGTGTAGAGCACAAAGACACATTTTATTTTCATAGGAAACTTGGCAAAAAATTTATTAGAGTGAGGGGTGTGGTGATGTGTTAGGAGTGTTGAGAATGACTGATTTTATAGTGTGGTTGGCTCCAAAAAGCACAGAAAGGTGCCTGTGTCAGATCTCCCACCTTGCCTGTTCTCTATAGTCCATTCCACAGAACTTCTCTGTGACAGCTCCTGCCAGACAAGAGGTTTTGTGTTTTATGAAAAAAATGTATCCTTTAGAACTGAAAAAGAAATGTACTGCTTCTGTTCATAATTGGTCTGAGCAATGGGTCACAGTTAAAATGTTACTTATTTCTAAATTGGTTTTATATTTAGCTTTATTTTTTTACTATTGATTCTTGCAATGCATCTCTCTGCGAGGTTAGACAACCCTCTGAGACTAGCTGTTTTTCACCATGAGGGGTATGTGTGCTGTAATTGGATCATTCTTTATTTGATTTTTGATAAATGAAGCACATGGTGTTCTTTGGGCCCCTGTGGTAGGGCATTTTCTCTAGCCTTCACATTATTCTGTCTCTTCGCTCTATAATTGCAATCAGTGTGGTCAAAAACAATTTCTAAATTACTTGTCAGATTCTGTCTGTAGCATGCTTTCTGCCTGGCGCAGAACCTGCAGAATAAAAATTTATGATAACGTAAGTATGGCAGCATTAGCTAGTTTGTTGGGCTTTTTTTTCTTTTTATTTTTTTTTCCTCCCAATGTGACTGGGAAGATGTTAGTTCAGTACGAGCTATAGAACCAGCTAATTCATGAAGTTGCATTTTTATATTTATATTTAGTTTTCCTTTTACAACTCTTGCATTCATTAGCAACCATTTGTCGAACCATGCTGTTCCTTTGAGATCCTCAAAGGCCCTGCTCAAAACCAAGCAGCATGTGCACGCATGAAGATGTTGGTCTATCACAACATGTTTCCATTTTTCTCTCTATGAAGATCAATTTAAATTTATTATTGCCAGCTGTTTCTTTCTAGAGTGTTGTGCTGATTTTCTTCTTATGTGATTAGTGATCCTGATTGATTCAACTCCTTGCCCTGCACAGGAATAGCATCAGGGCTCTTCTGTTATGTTAACTTGCCTGGCAAGCTAGCATCACAAGAGATTTAAAACTGTAAGCAGAAGGAGCCTGTGTTTGACCAGATTTTACTCCTTTAGAAATGCCCTCTGGAGGAGTAATTTGTTTATTTAATAATTACAGTAATAAACAAATGTGATTAACTTTACAGTTTGTCTTAGTTTTATCTACAGTGATCATCCTACTGTGTTTTTCTTGAGTAAATACTTGCACCAGTTTTGTTTGCTTGCCACTATCTGACAGGAGAGCATCATGTCATTGACTGCTGAAACCCCTTGCTCATTGAATGGCAACTGTTCCACACAGACAGTGATATGCTTAATCCTTAGTCTCTGAGGGTGATCAATAGGGTCGAGTTAACCATTTCACCTTACTGCTAAACATTAATTACTCAGAGTGTACTAGTGTCCTTTTTTTAGAAACATTTTAACCTAAAAGCCTTCAGTGATTAGTGCTGGCAGGTCATTTTCTCCTGTGCTGCTGCAGAGCAAAGTTAAAAGAGCACACTGCAGCTGTGCCTCTAGCTGGGTGATGAGTTGTATAGGTTTAAGACAGCACTACTGACAAAATGGATGGGTTGAAAATCAGATTCCTTTGTTGTTACAGAACAGTCAGGCTAGAACAAAATGGCAGTGGTTCAAGTGCATGCTAGACAGACCATATGGTCCTTACAGTGAAATGAAGTGGTGTTGTATTTGTGTATTGCTAAGCATAAGGACAACAGCTCCAGCTTCCAGAACTGCTGGCAGGAGTCCTACATAGAAGAAATGTTCTCTTTCTCTATCCCTTAAAAGTCATTTAGGAGTGAAGCCAATGTCCCTGCCTGTCTCGTGCTAGAGCAACATGTCCTAGGAAAACATGCCTAATTTAAAGGAGTGGACATCATTAACGTATTTCAACTATATATACAATGAAGTTCTAAAATGGTCAGCTAAAATCACCACGAAACTATCACTTCTGAAGTACAGGACTGTAAAGGATCTCTTGGCTCATAGAGTCTTACCCCTCTTCTCCCAATAATTAAATGAATGCTGATTAATTTATCAAATTCAGTTTTGAGACTTATAATTTCCCTTCCCTGCTGCTCCAGAGCTCTTAATTTTCTAATTCTATCTCAAAATTCTAGATCTGTTTTCTATATTTTTATGTCTGTTTGCATCTACTCTGATATCACTCCTTTCTCTCCCTGGTTCTTCTTCTGAAAATGCTTTTCTAGAGAGCATGCTCTCCTCTACAGAGCTTGTAAGCAACCCGAAGCAACAGGAACACTTCTCTGTGCTGTCTGGTAAACTGGCATTTTGAGTGAGACTTCTGTTACAAACCATGCTTGACACCTCAAAAATGATGTTAAGTTCAAGAAAAACCCACTCTTAAGAACATGTTTACAATAAATTTAAACACACCTCTCCGGATTGGATTCATGTGGTTTCCCTCTAGGATTCTCAAAGTATTTTTGATTTTAGTATTGGAACTGATGCTGTTTAACGTCATTTTTGGTGACATGGACAGTGGGATTGAGTGCACCCTCGGTAAGTTTGCCGATGACATCAAGTTGTGTGGTGCAGTTGGCACACTGGAGGGAAGGGATGGCATCCAGAGAGACCTGGACAAGCTTGAGAGGTGGGCCCATGTGAACCTCATGACATACAACAGATACAACATCCTACACCTGGGTTGGAGCAATTTCAGCCACAAATAGAGGCTGGGGAGAATGATTGAGAGCAGTCCTGAGGAGGATTTTTGAATGTTGATTGACAAGAAGCTCAACATGACCCAGCAATGCTCAGCTGCAGCCCACAAAGCCAAATGCATCCTAGCTGCATCAAAAGCAGTGTGGTCAGCAGGCCAGGGGAGGTGATTCTGCCCCTCTACTCTCCTCTGGTGAGGTCCCACCTGGAGTGCTGCATCCAGCTCTGAGGTCTCCAACATAAGGACATGAACCTGTTGGAGCAAGTCCAGAGGAGGGCCATGAAGATGATCAGAGGTCTGGAGCACCTCTCCTGTGAAGACAAGCTAAGAGAATTAGGGTTGTTCAACCTTGCCAAAGAGGAGCCTCTGGGGAGGCCTTAGAGCAGCTTTCTAGTACATAAAGGGGGCCTGCAGGAGAGCTGGAAAGGGACTTTTTATAAAGGCGTGCAGTAACAGGACAAGGGGAAATAGGTTTAAACTGCGAGAGGGTTAGTTTAGATGATATATCAGGAAGAAATTATTACTCTAAGTGTAGTGAAACATTGAACAGGTAGTTCAGAAAAGTTGTGGATGCCCTATTCCTGCAAGTGTTCAAGGCCAGGTTGGATGGAGCTTTGAGAAACCTGATCTAGTGGAAGGTGTCCCTTCCCATGGCAGGAGTGTTGGAACTAGATGATCTTTAAGGTCACTTCCAACCCAAACCATTCTGTTATTTCATGATGATTTTATAATGGTGAGGGAAAATAATAATGGGAATGGTCAAATGAAAAGTTGCAGATCTGCAAGAGGTCTTCAGTGGAGAAGAAATGTGGGACTCCTCAGTGAGGACATGTTGTGTCAACCTGTGGGCGTTTGTGGACCTCTTGGCTGAGGGACAAGGCCTACCACAGTTACTTGTAACCCAATATAAGTTTAGCTGACAGCAACTGGCAGCTGATTTGTCTCTTTTCTAAAGCTATAAAGTCTATATTAGAACTTTGCTGGTAGTGGAGGGATAGGGATGTTAAGTCAGTGGTTTAAGTGCAGTGTAATTGATTGAGGAAATTCTAGCAGTTAGGTGTGTCATCTGTGTTCCAGGCTGTCCTCTGGTAAAATGTTTTCTGCCTTTGTTGCTGTACATTGAAAACTTGGTATAGAAGGTGGGAACTGGCTCCTAGTGTTTTACTTGAATGTTAACATTGAAACTAATGGAAGCTTAATTTTAGTCTACTCTTAAAACTGCATTTTACTCTTTTCCAATTTAAGTTACTTAAAATCTTAATTCCACAATAGTGTGTTTGACATGGGGTACGAGTATCTCAGGTCTTGTCCAGACTGCGTAAGGTGAGGTAATGTGCACTAGCAAAAATCAAGGTGAAAAACACATTCCCTGTATCTTTTCTAAGCAAGGGCTTCTTGAACATTTTAACTAAGGCTGACTCATCTTCAACATTTCTTCTTACTGTATAGAAATACTCAGTGAATAGCAATGTCTTGCTCTCATCTGAGAGCTCCATTTCAGTACCTCGCTGCTGGCTTCTTGGGAATGCCATTAACAGCATTTGAGATTTTTGAGATAAATACCCAAACTTTGCATCTGGGAGAGGAGTTTGAAATGACAAACAGAGTTTGAGTAAAAAGCGTTGGTTGAACACCTAGCTGTTGGGACTTAGAGCCATATAGTAGAAACAGTAGTTTATCGGGAGTGCAAGTGGTGAGTAAGCCAAGTCATCCTCAGGTAGAAGAATTAAAACCACAGCCTTCCAGGAAATGTACTTCTAAAGGCTTTTTTTCCAGCTTTACAATTAGCATAACCTTAATTAGTGACTGTATACACCTGCATTGATAGATCTCCATAGGAGATTTTCACAAATCCCATTGTCTTTTATGTGGTGCTCTAACTAAATCAGAACAGGGATAAAAGCAAACAAGCCCTGCTGTGACTCAGGCACAGGTAGGGCAATCACAATGCAGCCATATGCTGAAGCAAATTGCTCGGACTGTGAGAAGTGTAGCTCTACACCCTACCTCACCCAACCTCCCCTATCTTTACACTCCCTCTTTCCTCCTCTGCTCTTTTCAGGTCATGATGCTATTAGCTCTGGTGCTGTGCTCTGCATACCTGGGTGGCAGAATGAAGTGTATGTGCATGTCAGAAGGCAAATTTCATGGGTTTGCTTTGGCTTTGCTTTTTGACTTCTGAATCCTGTGTTTGGTTATGAAGTCATTTGCTAAAAAGCAGAAAGGATTAAGCCATTAACAATAAGTCATTTCTTTCTTTTTTATTTTCCTTTCATGAAATGCTTTCACACTCTTAAGTAGAGCATTGGTTCTGCATCGACCCTGCCTGAAATTGTGTTATGCTGGCTGCCATCCAAGAAAGGAGAGAACAACTTAAAACACCTCTCCATGCAGTGACAACTGAAAAAATTGGGAACTACAAGGCGAGTCCGGGAAGTATGAGGGGCATATGGTATAGTGGTTTTCTCATTACTGCCAATGACTATAAGTGACTGGTTTCCTGCTAGCACTGTGAGTAGAGGCAGGAGTAGTAGGAAGCCCACTTTGTCACTGATGAATCTCCCAAGGGAGTAAGAGAAATATAGTGCTGCTAGAAGGGAGCTTGGAACTGTGAGAAATGGCATTGTGTTGTGCAGTTTGACTTACACTATGTACATTAGTGTGGGGTTTTGAGGTCAGATCTGCAGCTGGTAGAAATCATGACAGTGAAAACAAAGGTTGATGCAAATTTCCCTTGTAATTTTTGACTCATCTTTTGTAAATCATATGGCAACTGCAAAACAGTTTGTCTTTGCATGAGGCAAAAATCCT
Source organism: Cephalopterus ornatus (assembly GCA_013396775.1). Classification (NCBI taxonomy): domain Eukaryota; kingdom Metazoa; phylum Chordata; class Aves; order Passeriformes; family Cotingidae; genus Cephalopterus; species Cephalopterus ornatus. The sequence goes on along the minus strand of VZRE01016071.1, from coordinate 11,638 downwards.
CAACACTTGGATAATTTAAGTAGAAACAGCCAGCACATCTTCAGATAAAGATGTCACTTAGATCCAGCTGTGAAACGCCCAACCCAATCACCTTAGTGGAAAGTAGCTCAGAATTCTCTATCACTAGCACCAAACACTGCAGCATTGGATTTAGAGCTAAGTGTCTTCTGCTGTTGCACTGGTGTAAGTTTGGGTCATATCCAAAGAAATTAGTGGGCTTGCACTGTTTCTACACTGGTGTAAGTGAAGAGACTGGTGTCTCTGCTGGAGTATCTGGGCCTCCTCTACAGAATCACAATTCTCTCTAGGAAGGGATCTGTGCTGCAGACTGCTGTTAACACAGAAACATCAGCCAGGGATATGAAAAGGTGTCATCTTGGGCTTCTGGAGCCAGGCTAGGAAAATCTCCTAGTACAAATGCAGTTACCCCATTGTAACTATTATACAGTTACAGGGTGACTTTTGGAAGGGTTGCCAAATGCAGTGGTCCTGCTGCTCTTCATCCATACAAGAGGTGCTTCACTGGATACACTGGCTGAAATAGTCACTCCAGCAAAAGGTCTTATTAGTATAGATCAGATACGTATCTTTTAAGACCTGCCTTCTTTAGCAGTTAATGACTGGCAGGCTTTAGGCAAATGGGGGTTGTGGGTTTTTAGGCAAATTGTGGAAGACAGGTTAAAGCTGCCAAAATCAGCCTGTATGTCAGGCTGTGAATCAGGAATTATAGTCCCCCCTTGCAAGCACAACATTTAAGAAAAGTGTGTTTTACTCATAAGCTATTAGGTTTGTTGTTTTGGTTTGGGTTTTTTTTCTTTTGTTTTTGGTGCGTTTTTACTTTGTTTGTTGTTGGTTTTGTTTGGTTTTTTGTGGTGATTGTTGTGAATAGGTACCAAAAAACATGAGGTATAATACCAAGTGAAGTAGAAATGTTTTGCAGAGATTTTAAATCATAACACAATGTTTGGATTTGACTGATCAAGGAGAAGCAGTACTGCATCTGATCTGGATATAGATGTTTATCCTGCAACCTTACTCCCTGTGCTTTTGGAGCCCATCTATGAACCTCTCAAAACCATATACTTCCTTGGAAACAGCAGATGCTTCACATCTAACAGAGCTCTTTTCTCTCTCGTCTTCCTTATTTATGGAGCTATTCTCCTGGTCTGGTGATCTTTTGCCTAGTTAAAAATAAAAAAGGTTCCAGAAATGAATAATAAACAGGGCCAATAATAATAATATTAAATAAGCAAGCAGATCTCTTAGAGGAGAAAAAAATAGCTAGAAAAGTTAGATTTTATTTGCCTTATTTTAGCAACATCATTTGCAGTAATGCTTCCAGCACAAAGATTCTTCTGCTCTGTAATTTATTGCAGTTTTGGACAATCTAGGCGTTGTTGCCAGTCACAGAATGGGGAAGGTGGAACAAATTTATTCATATGTGTACACTAGCACTTTTATTCATCTCTGGTTTATATGTGCCTGGAAGGAATCACATCCCTCTCCTCCAGGTATATGGCCTCCACATGTTTGAGATTTGTTACATTCCAGTCAGTGCAGCATAAATCCTTATTAGGTAGGTCCTAATGATTCTTACTGTTCAGCTGGGTGTGTATTTGATGACTCTAGCCATTTACTAGTAAAATTTGAAATAGACTTTTACTGAAACATGTAATAAAGCAACGTTTTTATTTTTAATACCTCTTATTGCATAAGTTAGTTTTATTACTTCTGCCCCTTCACACCAAATTCTTAAGGCATCTCCCTTAATATGTTGCCAAATCAAGATATGGCAGAGAAAAATATTAGATGAGAAGTAAAAAAATCTGTAGAGCCAAAGAGAAAGAGGAAGAAGTTCTGTATGTGTGATCTAAAATGGGACTGAGAACTAGTGAAACGAAGTACCACCAGGAAAACTGCTGCTGTCAACGCTACTGGGAAGAGCTGTGGTGGAACAGCTGGTTCTGGTAGGCAGATGCAGAAACCTTGAAGCTCTGTTACTCTGAAACACATCTGGGACACTTAAACCCATTTTTAATTACATGAATGCAAAAGGATGGAAAACGAGGCTCAGCAGTTCATTTTAGTGTAATGCAGTAAATGATCCAAGGGCAATGTGTTGAGCCTTCTCCAATATCATCCAGAAAAAGCAGACAAGAAAAGTGACCTTTTTCTAAATGGACTCCCACAGGTCATGCACTGCATGTCCAAATATTTCACAGGCAAGCCCCCCAGCTAATAACATATAGAGTAAGCTGCAGCAAGATTATGAGCTCCTCTCACTGATTCAAAACTGTCATCTCTGATATGTTTTAAAAAGAATCTTCTCTAGAATTTCTACCATGCATCTCTTAAGGAGGTAACCTTTTGGGGGCCTGAATTCTGATTTTAGCCTTCAAGTTTTCCATTTGCTGTTACAGTGTCTCTCGTGAGAGCCAATTGAAAGTTATTAAATGATTTGGTATGGAGTATCCACAGTGGTTTGGCATCTGTTGTGTTGCTGATCAGATTAGCACCATTGAACTGTTTTTCATGCCTGTCACAGAACACAAACAAGCAGACTTCCAAAGATCAAAGGAGGTCTTTAAAAATACATACTCTGATTATGTCAGATGGGCTTTGTAAAAAATGTTACAACTCTGCACAATTACTGAGGAAAGGACTATTTTATTTGAAAACTCAAGACTTTCACCTGAATCTTACCAGTTGGTCAATGTGGTTGTTGTGCTACATTTAGTAAGCCCTGCAGAATTAATAATTCAAATAATTGTACAAGTTGCAGATCTCTTTATTTACTGTAAAAGTCTCTAAAATCTGATTTACTGGCAGTCTAGTAAGTCCTCTTAACACCACATTTACTCCCTCCCTTGTTGTTGGTGGAGGGACTTAAAACCAGGTTCACTCTGAAAACGTAAAGTACAGAGCAGGAATAACTAGCTACCTGGCACAGACAGGGGAGTTTTATGTGAGGATGAGACATTTTACTGCATCAGAAGATACAGGATTTAAAACTAGTAGCAGAAAAAGCTTTTTAAAAAGAGATTGTGCCGTTCTGATATGATGAAAAAACCTGACCAGCTCACCTGGAAATAGAAAGCACCTCTAAAAAAAAGTTCAAGAGGCCACTCCAGTTTACTGACTTTGAAGGTACAAGATCTTCCAGATATTTGAGCTATTATTGTCAGCATTTGGAAGTGTGTATTTTCTTAAAAGGTACAGTGTAGTGCTGAATTACTCTGCTTGGAGCAACTCTGTCACTCTCATTAGCTTGAGAAATGAATAATGCAACCTGGAGGCAGGCATGATACATCCACCTCTATGAAAGGCCCTGATGGTTCATTCGTAATGTTCAGTAGCCTTGTTATAATTGCTCTTCTGGGTTTCTCCATCAAGGGCTATTTGTGGTACATCCTAACTCACTTAACCATCTGCAGTAGTTTGAGAGCATCCAGTGCTGCTCTACAGGCAAAATGGAAGACATATCTTGGAGATTCTTGTTTGCATTAACAGAATTGTCTAGTTGTTCATGGTCACTCTTCCAGCCCTGCTTCCAAACTCTGCCCTCAAAGTCAGTGGAGGTGGGATGCCAAGCTTTGACCCCACCACATCATGGCTGTTGGGATAGGCTGCATCAGTCGACCAATTTTCACACCATGTGTTTGTGAGGCATTTGCTCTGGTGGTGCTGCACTGAGTGAGTATGGTGATGGATGAAAGGCCAGGGTAGAGACAAGTCTGAGACCTTGCTGTCCTGTGTCTGTCATGGTGTAATCAGGTAATGTTCTACCAAGGCAAAACAGTGGAGGAGAAGATTCTGCAGCATAAGGCAACAGCAACCTGGTCTTAATTCTCTTTGTTTTTCTCAGCTGTCACATTTTGTTAAGTTGAATAGACAGTTGTATGAATAGCTTTTCGCTGCATCTTCTCCTGATATTAAAAAATAAATTTTAAATACTATGCAGCAACCAATTTACTTCCTGACCTGAAATGCACTATGAATTATCACCCTGGAACTGTGGAATATAAAGTAATTGAGTTTCAAACTCAGGCTTTCTGATCCAAAGCTTTTTTAGGAGCATAATACACCTACCTTTACAGACAGCAAAGCCTGGAGGGACCCGAAGAGATTAGAAGCTGCTGCAGCTTCACTCCTGTTCGCTCTCAGCTTAGTTTCCTGCCCGTGTTGGTGTCAAAAGTACAGTTGCAAGGAGGTCCAGCATAAGGTATTTGGTAATTTTCGGTGGTTTGGGTTTCATTTCCAGTCAGTCCCTTTTTACTTACTTGTGCTGAATTTGTAACAACAAACATGTCTGGATAAGAAACAATTCCAGAGTAAATGGCAAGGAGCTGCCAGGTGAGCTACACATGTAAATACACCATCAGTGGCAGCAGAGTGGCAATGGTGCCTCTACTGTGAGACTGTTTGCCACTTTGGAGGGACCTGTCTTCCTTTAGCAGAGGAACACATAGCATGATTTGGGGACCCCATTGCAAGTAAAACGTTTTCTATATAGGAAGTTGATTTACAGCTTGCAGGGATTGGAATAGAGGCACACAGTATTGAGCATGTCCTCAAAATACACAAGCCCTCTTCAGAGCTGTTTCTGCCTTGCAGACATATGGTTTAATTGCTGCTGAGCAGAGTGCTAGAACTATGCTAAAAGATCAAATTACTCAAGATCCTTAGTACTATGCAGTATATATTAAATTACATTTTCTCCCAGTTTAATGCAGATTTTTTTCTGTGTTTTTGCTCTTAGCTATTACTTATTTTTTAAAAAGATGCAGTGGGAAGGGAATGTACAGTTCCCATTTGAAAATCAGGAATGGTAAAAGTGTTATTTGCTGAAATGTGGGAAATGAATATTCTGTTCTGGGCCAGTTTGTTTTGGCATCTGGGAGCATGCAAGTTCTCAGCTGGTTGCTTAGCATTATTTCATGGTCTTCAGATATTCTAATCCAGCATTTTCTTCTTTGAATTACATTTCTCTCACTTGTTCTTGGTGCATCAACTTTTTTTTTTTTGTCTCTGGAGAAGTTTAGTAATTTTTCAAGAATAAAAAATGTTTGATTTTCTTCTCCAGAAAAAAAAAACAAACAAAACCCAACCAAAACCTTTATAGCATTTTTATACTGGTATTTGACCTCAGCAAGAGACAATGGAAACATGTTTGACAGAAACAAAGATTATTATTGAGAAAAATATTAAATATAATCTGAATTTTAGTTTCTAATTGTAACTGGACTTGCAGCACATTGGCATAAACCCAAAATGAAGCATAAGCTTGAATTTTTTACTGAACTGCAATTTCTAAGTAGCTGATATATCTTCTGGTGCTAGGGAGGAACAAGTCCTCAGAGGACTGAATTAACAGTCTCTTAAAAATCTGTTTCTTTCGCATATACTGTTATTGGTCTTATAATAAAGCAAGTTCTCTCTGCATTTCATTAGCTTTGCCCATGCATGCATATATAAATAGTATGGCAATGCCCATTGAATAGACAGTCTCTCAGTACTCCATTGTGTTTGCACATGCATGCATAAGAATGTTGCGTTTTAATATATAAAGGCTCTTGTTATGTGGCCTGTGATGATGTTTGTGTAAGTAAGCAAGCTTCCCTGGGTCGTTTCATCTCATGCTGCCAACAACCCTCTCACTGTTTGCCTGCACTGGGCAAAGAGGTTTGGCTTCCCAGACCCAATACTCCTGTTTCACGTGATGAAATTTCTGTATTAAAAATTATCTGCTCTCTGTCATGACTTTCTTACTTGCCTTGTTCAAAAATAAATAATTTTTCTTCCTTTGTGACCTGTGTTGTGGTTCAGTCTTTTTCACTTAAATCTATTATTTTAATTCTATAGAAAGAAGTGTTCAGGTGGGCCAAAATGACACAGATCTGTGCAGCAAATGGTGATGGCAAATCTGTATCAGGACCACAAAGAAATTTAATTATTTTAACATGTTACTGCATTTACAGACATCTTTTCTGTAGAGGGAACAAGGCCAGGTTCTTGTGGATTAAACAGCACATGATCAAATGATTAAGAAGACTATTGTAGTGTATAGTGTGGAGGAAACAAGATTAAAAGCCCTGTTGGGACTCTTAATGTGGATTTTTGTGTAGGAAAAGAGACGGGAAGTATTTAGGAGTGTGAACCAGTAACTAAAGGCTACATAGTATATACATGCTTGCACATGTATTAAAAACCTGTGTAGTGGAGTACATAAGTGATGGAGATAACCAGCAAAGTAAAATGATGCTAAATAAGAAGTTTACAACTTTCCATGACGTGAATGTGCTTTGGCTGTGAGCTAAATGATATATCTCTCCTGTTTTAGTCTAGAGATGGATGTGGAGTGGTGGTGACCCTCCTTGTTCTTTTGATAGAGTGAGGTGTTATCAGTGAAGAATTAGATCATCGTTGTGTCATTCAAGTCAGACTTTTTTCAAATTCCAGTTTAAATATCAGTCACAACAGAGAAAAGCATTTTATTGAACTGCTGAACCTGAAGTCTCTTCCTAGACAGCCTTGCAGACCACCAATGCCACTCTTCCCCAACTTTCCTCAATATCCCTCCCACTTTCCCCTGGGCTGTTTCTGTTTCTTCCCAGGGGAAGCTGATCATGCTGAGTCCTCTGCAAGAACATGTGCTGATGCCTTCTGAAGTCAGTGGGCATCTGTTTATTTAATCAAATGATTATCAAGGCAAACCCTCATCTCGGGCAATTGCAGTGCTTCCTATAGCTAGTGGGGAAACATTAACTTTGATCTGGCTGTTTTTGGGTACCATCTGCCCTGCCTGGCTGTCAAAAAACACAGCTCAGTAACCCAGTTGGTATTGTTTGAGGACATAGCGTGGATAAATATGAGCAGAACATAATGATTACTTTTCCATCCTTCTCAGTTATTGTTCGAAAGCAGGCTTTCAGGAGGTTTCCAGCTGACATGGAAAAGTCTTAGAACTCAAAGTAAATACACCAGGGAGTGGTGATTCTTCACATTTCCTCTCATTGACTCCACCATTTCTACAAAGACACTGCTCTTGGAGGGAAGCAACCGGGTAAATCCTGGCCTCTGCCAAGTAAAGTCCCAGGTAGTGCCACGGACAGATATATAAGCTGACAGTGCTTGACTGACCTGACCTAACCTAAACTGATGCTCTAAAAGTCAAAGCTGCCATTGACCATACATCAGTTTCCTTTATCTGAAACGGAATTCTTGAAACCATTTGGGTTTGAAGTGCTCAGAAACTTAGACTTTATCTGCCTGCAGAGAGAGATGGGGTGGGGAGGGGAAATCAATGGGTTTGATTATTCCTCCACTTTTAGCTCTACAGTTCTGTGTTATGAATTATTCATGGCATCAGTGTATGGTACTGCTGACATTTGTCATTGCAGGTTTCATTATATGCAAATGTGCAAGCCCCTTTTGCAGACACTACATGAGACATTTTTTCATTATGTGAAAGAGTGAATGTGTAATTAACAGTGTACTGGTGAAACCAGCACTTACTTGGCCTATCATAACAGTAATCTGTTCTTCTCTAATAGCGTTTTCAGTTCATCACACATACCATATCTCCTTGCAATATGAGTAATAACCTTTCTTGAGTCAGATTCAGATGGTGGGGTTTTTTCCCCTTATTGCTCTAAAAGGAGTCCGAACACTGTAGTATGTGGTAATTTAAGCTACCCCTGTTCAAATATTGCTGGCCTCTGCTGGTACATAAACCTCTGTGACATCAGGCTTTCATTAGCCATAAGCATGAGAATTTAGCTCTGAATGTGGTTATCCTGATATATCTCTGGAATATGTCCACTGAGAGCCACAGGCTGACTGCAGATGTTGGGTTGTACCTGCGGTGATGGATTGAACATGCCTTGGGAAATGAGTCAAGGCAACTGGTACCCTGTGAATAAGACCCTAGATTTATGTGTAAATAAGAGAGGGTTTTGGCTCCAGAGTACCAAATTATACTCGGGGGATGATGTTTTCATTGCATTTATTTTAAGAAAAATCTGCTTTTGGAGAAGGAGCTATTTAGCTCTTATTATACTCATTTCTGTGTGACTCACTGAAGTATTCCCCGCTGGAATATTATTCAAAGGTGGCTTATCCCTGTAAAAAGCTCTTCATTTATATAAAGTTTCTTAGGATAAAGCCTCATGTGCTACAGGAATCATTATAGTAAGCACCTTCTGTATGTCAGAGTTCACCCAACCTTTCAAACTAACAAAAGAATATTGCCCTTTTTCCTGCCCCTTTTTCTTTAGGTTAGTGTTTGCCCTTCCAACACAGCACTCAAATAAACAGGTTCTGTTTGCAGCTCTTCGCTGTAGCAGTGGGGGAATAGAGAAAAAATTATTTATACAGGTTGTCATTACCTCAGTGTGGAGGAAAAAATATCACAGTGTTATGCCTGAGAATCTTTCTGGGGCTGCTGCAGTCTGTGTCAGGGACTGAGATGAGGACTAATCCAGCCCACGAGGATCATAGACATACTTCACAGGGTTTTTTTCTCCCCTCAGCCTGTTGTTTCTGCAAGCTCAGCAGTAAAGATGGTAAGAACAGGGAAATTTAAATGTATGCTTTTTAAAACATTCTGTGTATACTATCTTAAAGCTTCTCCAGAATATTTGCAGAAGTTGTTCAAAACCTTTTTTCCTTCCTTTCTCAGTTAGAGTTTTGATTTTGGCCAAAAAAGAGATTTTTTTCAATTAAAATGAAAATGTTTTATTCAAAAGCCCTTACAGCAGAAAATCTTTTTGTTTGCTAAATTAAAAACAAGCTATTTTACTTCAGAAACTCCATCCTTGGCTTGTTTAAAATCTCAGTGGAAAATAATTTGGGGTTTTTTTGGTTGGGTTTCTTTTTTTTTCAACAGCTAAACTGATAATATGTAGTAGACTCTTAGGAATATTATATTGTTGTTAAAATGCCTTAGCAAATGAAACCTTCCCTAATCTGTGATTTCATCTCATTACTGCTGCACGCACTGGCCCCAGCAGTACTCAAAAGCCATTCACTGTACTGAAACCAGACTGAACCGTCAGGTGCAACTCAGCAGGTGAATTTGCCTTCTGAAATCTCCAAGGTAATTTAGCAAACCTTATTTGCAGAAGGGATCAGGTGAGAAATTGTTGCTGTTCTATTTAATCTCATTCAGTTTTCCAGTTGAGACGGGACTGTTGATCCCCCTGTTCTGCAGCAGGATTTTCAGTGCATTGTGGAGATCAGGCACATGAAGGTCACACACCCCACACTTCAGCTATGTGGTTTTGACCTCCGGAAATACTAAGTTCTCAAAAAAGGCATGATTGTTATTGCAACTTATATTTATGCCTTGAAAGCGCTGACATTATGTAGTAAATTACAGTGTTTATACGTAGGTTTGAGACCTTGTAACAAAAATAGAGAATTTTCTTAATCCTGTTTGTCAGAGCCAAAGATTAAGTGTAGATGATCCACTCTAAGGAAAATTGAAAGAGTGTCTGGATTTGATTCTGGCCTGACAGAAGTGCTAAACTGAGGATGAAGCTATTCACTCTTAAAGCTGAGCCAGTGATTCTCCTGGAAACTATTATGGCTGTTGATAAACTCTATAGAAATGCCTAACAGATGAAAATACAGCACACATAACATCCAGAGAGATATAAATGAAGCCAAGCAGAATTCCTAGACGTTCCTGGAACTGTTGCACAGAAGAGTCTTTGTGGTGTGAATAAGAAGTATTTAACCTCTGGCAAAAGCAGTTTGCAAGTACCACACATTTCAGAGTAGATGATAGCTTTTTACAACTGGCAAAGTGAGAAACTGTGACATTCCACCCACCATAACGCTAGATATTTTCCAGGGACTGGGCAGTGCATCTGGAACTCCTGAAGCGTCTTTTGCATTGTAGCCTGATGCCATCGTTGGGAACAAGCTTCTGCCAGATGTGGAGCTCAAGTTTAGAAGGTGCAGCTAAAAGAACAAGTGCAGCTATATTGGTTGTGTCTATTATCAGGGGAAAAGGAGGCCACTGATAAGACTACATGAGTTCAGAGATAACAGGGCTAAAAATAATAGGTCAGATCTCTGTCATTAGTAGCAGAAGTCTGGGACTGCTGTTGTGTATGTGCACAATATTAACGTGTTTTATAAGATAAACTCCAAGAAAAATATGGCATATGCACTGATTCTTTTTGCCTAATGTGAAAAGGAACTCTGCGCTAGTACTTGTTCCCTTTAATATGGCACATCAGAAGGCAGCCATGAACTAGCTAATTTATTACAAAGAGAAAAATTATAGAAAGGAGGCAATATTTTTGTAGAAGTGTTTCAGTGTAGAAATTTAAAACCCAGCACTATTTAGATGTCTCTGGGGTATTGCAAGCTGCTCAGGCTGAAGTGAAGGAAGCTTCCTAAGATTAGTTTGAGTATGCAGTGGGTTTTGCCGTACCTGACTGTAGTGGAAATTGATCTCCAAAAATTTATAGTGTCTGTCTCAGGGTTCAAATCTGTTTGACATGTAGGAAGAACCTGGATGGTGAAATGAAGCTTCAAAGGTGACAAGTGTGTTTTGAACTTTAAAACCACTTATAGAAGTACGGACGTAAGCCTTCTAATCAAAGCATTTGAGAAATGTAAGAGGAAAACGTACATGATTAAGTGTTTATTAAGAGTTTGCAACTTAAATTCACACACAGCAGAAAGGGAAATGTATTGCTTGCTTATGGCTGAGACTTTTAAAGCCTTATGCTCAGCAAAGGCTGAAATGTAGTTTATGTTATTGCCTCTGGAAGTGATTACTGTGAGAAGTCAGTGTAATCAGCAATATGTAGTCTTACTCCCAGCAGGAGGGGGAAATGCTTTTTTGGCTTTGAAAAATTTAAGAGTTGACTTCAAAACAAGATGTTCTACATATATTACTATGCAGGAGTCAGGATTTGGCTACCACATGCTCTGTAAAAAGCCCCAGATGAATTTGCTGTGAGTGTCTAAAAATTTGGCTTTTTCCAGGAAAAATCTCATAGTGAACAAAAGTGGAATAATACAGACAGGCCATACATAATAGTGCTGCCAAAATAGTTCCCTGTTCTTACCTGAGAGAGGAGCAGAAGGACAAAAAAGGGTTAAAACCTTCATAAGTCTATTTGTCAGTCCTGGAGTACTGCTATTCCATACACCATGGTGCTCTCGTCACCATTTCTGCTCTGCCTTTGCTGTCTTTTTCAAGCAAGTGTAGAAACAGACCCTTACTTACTCTTAGGTATTGGGGAATAGAGGTATTAAGAAAATTATAGTGATAATTTGCCTGCTTTGATATGTATAACCTTTGAAAAGGGACTTGCTTCCAGAAAATGATAGGATGTTCTGCCCTATGCCCCAGATTTTCCTATCCTAGAAGTCAAGCTAGAAGTCTCCTAACAAAATAAAATTCATAAATAAGCGTCCTCCCTTGGGAAATGCCACACCAAGCATGTCTCCTATTCCCCAAAGAAGACCACTGCTGACATTTTTTGGAACGCACCAACATGATTTGATTGTCTTTGAATGTGTTTTTCTATTTAATTCTCTTTTTTTTTTCGGCTACTGAGAATAGGGCAATGTCTGCACCACTGCCATAAACCTGGCAGTTCTGGCCTTACCCTGG
>VZRE01016070.1:3639-14231 GCA_013396775.1 Cephalopterus ornatus | reverse complement strand
GAAGTACGCCCCCAGACTCATTTAGAAAAAATTCCCCAAGGTGTATCACGTAGGCACAGGGAAATTTCAATGTACACACGCGTGCGCAAAAGGGGCACCACTTACATAATGGGGGAAGGGACTGAAGGCCTCTGGCTGGGCGGTGCTGGCCACATCTGCCCAGGTAGATGTCACCAACCAAAATATATAAAAAGCAGATGGCTTGTGCTCAGAGTTTCAAGCTTCACAGGAAGGACAACGTTGCCTTTTTTGCGGGGACACCCGCTATTGTGTGAGCCTGTTGATACACTGAGGATGCAGCCTCTGCTACGGGGAAGTGTGAGTACACTGGTGTCAGTGGGACAACCTTGTAAGTAATTCTGCTTAGCACAGAGAAAAATCTCCCACATTAAGTATGCTTTTAGTGCTTAATTCTCTCTCTATCAGTGCTTTTACCAAGAGGTTGATTATTAGGGAGAGATGACCTAGAGAAAATCATGAGGAAAGCTGAGAGACCATGGCTGGAGTTTAACATCATACAGGTCGAAGTTGCTGGAGGACAGTATTCACTCATTCTTCCTTTGCCAGCTGTGCTGCAATAGTAAGTATCCTTTATTACTAAATGCACTCAACAAGGTTGTCTACACTGGCCAGGGCCTGACATATTGCTATAGACTACGTATTTAAACCCCTACAGTGTAGAGTGTAGAGCTAGGGACTAGGGAAAAGCAGAAGTAGTTTTGTAGGAGCAAAATTACATGCTGTGTAACTACATTTGTTTTTTTATGAGAAGGTGTTGTGAAGTAGATGGCACTAGTGTAAATGTTTGGATTTGAATCTGAGATGGTTTTGCTTATGATGTGTGGCTTTTACAAACTGTTTGTTCTCAGGGTCAGCTGGTCTTTTTTTTTTCAGAAAGCATTAAAGATTCTGCTAAAAAAGGATCCTGGCGTCATGAAGAGTTTGTAAGAGCTCTTCTCTCTTCTGACAGCATTTGCAAAGTGCTCACCAGTCTCTGGGCAGTAATGTTTATTTCCTTTCTTGCATTATCCCACCATATCCCACCTGGATGGAGAAAGGCAAACACAATCAACTTCTGCATAAAGTCATTACAGAAAATCCATTTCCCTTGATTGTCCACTTTTACATGAATATTCAGCGCCTCAGTTGCTGAAGTGTTGTTGAAATACGTGTGTTTCTCATTCTCTTGTTCCTTGAGCACTTGTGCACTGCACCAGTGCACTTTTGTGAATCGTGGAGGGAGCTCAGGTAGGCTTCTTGAAATTCTTCCCTATGACAACCCTCTCTTTTGGTAAATACTGTTGCTGCAAATCAAATAGAATATATAGCAACTTTCAACTGAAGAATAGGAGCAGGTGACATCTCTGTAATGAACCTTGACTCTGAACTCAGAAAAGTCATCTTCTTGAAAGCTGTTTGGCATGGCTGACTCAAGAGCTGCTACATATGTACTGTGATCAATACATCTGCTTTTCCTCGGTATAAGTGAAGCTCCTGTTGGCTCTAATCTTCACTTCCTGATTGGTTTTAGAAAGCAACATTATGTTTGTTCCCTATGTAAAAGCAACTTTTCATGAAGTGAAACTGTTTCCATTTGAGAAGGACTTCCTGCAAACTCATTAAGCACCAATGATAGAATACACATGGATGCAGCTCATAGGCAGAATAATAAGTTCAGCCTTCCCATTATTTCCAGTAGAAATTAAATAAAAAACTTTAAAAATACATGGAAACAAGTTTTCTGCTTAGTTACACTTTTGATACCAGACTTTTCAAACAAAATATAAAATATATGAGTTTTGTGTCAAATTCTTTTAGCTAACAAAAAAAGGTCATCTGGGTCTAACAGATGACTTCTCTCTTCAGCTCAGTTCAAAGCAAGTCTTTGCCTTGGCTTCTTGAAAGCTATTAGAGCTCAGAGGTATGATGCCAAAAGACCAGTGTATTTGTTTCTCCACTGTGTATATGTTTCTCCACTGAATGCATTTTTTCTCCCTCTTACCATTGTCTGACACTGAAGGTTTGACAACTCTAAAAATACATATTTGAACAGTAGTGCTCTTACTGTAATGCTTTGCCTATGTGTCATTAACCAGAGTATTCATTGCTACCATAGGTTGACTGAACTTGTCATGAATTTCAGTAGTGTCATAGGGATAGAATGATCTGGGATACTGGATGAATAAAAAAAAAGTTGACATTACCACATTCCTTATGTTTTTACTTTACAAAGCTGATGGGTGTATAATTATGAAGGCAATCCTATTGCCAAATCAGATTACTAGCCACAAATCTACATTTCATGTTCTTGAAACTAGAGCCGTATGACCTTGTTTTGTGTTTCTAACCAGATAAAAATAAAATTGTACTAAAATCTGAGGAAGCAGATACAGCCTAAAGTAAATCCTTCCTTGTGAATGTATCTAAACAAAGAACATAAAGAAATATTCATAAGATGGAAGAAATTGTAAACACAGACCACCAGGCTCTGATGAAAACTAACCAGAATATCTCAGTGGATAATTTTTGAACTTTGTATGCTATAGAGACTTTTGTTTTACTTCTGTTATACAAAGTTAGTAGCAAGACTTTGTGAAATATTAAAAAAATATAACGTTTTCTAGAATCTTGCATTTTCTTGAAGCAATAATTTCACTTCAAATTTGAACAAGGAAATGCTGTTTGAAAAACTACGCCAGCAAATGTTAACAAATCCAAAGGAAAATTAAAATTTATTGCTAGGACAGCATTAATTCTCATTCCTCTGCATTTCATTACAGTTAACAGAAATATAGGTAGAAGCTTTTCATAGAACAGAGTTCTAACTAAATAATTAATCTCCTCTTCATAAGGTTGCTTTTGAAATATGTTGCTTTAGGAATAATTGTCTGCTTATTGTTTTTGTCCTTATTTGTAAGTATCTGTCTTTTGCTGGATCATATCAAGCACCATTTTCAAAGAACAGTCTAATTAATTTCCTCAAGATACTTATTTTCTTCCAACTTCTGTTTTTTTTTCCTTCATAACACCCCCAAAACCAGCATCAACTAAGAGGAGATAACAATATTGTCTTACTTTATAGAAAAGGAAACAGAAATGAAGGGACTTCCTTAAGGCCACACAATGAATCAGTGGTAAAGGTGGAATCCAACCCCACTTTCAATAAAATTTTTGACCACATTCATTCTTCCAGAACATGCAGTTTAGCATTTTGATTGCACTTGTGAGAACTAAACATATATGCAGATTAGACTTCAATTAGGTACCCTAATAATGAGGAACAGGGAAGATGACTGTGCTGAGAGCTTCCCTGAAGCATGGCACTCTAAGAGATCCTCCCCTGAGGATTGTGTGTTACTCTGCCTTGACAGAGGCTTCTGCTGCAGGGGAACAGCGAAGGAAATTACTCGTGTAAGCAGTCACCATCAACCAAGCTCAGAAATTGGCCTGCTCAATGCCATGTCTTAAATTGACACAATGTTTTCTGCAATAATGTCTGTGGACTCTATGGTCAGCTGCCCGAATTTTGCTCGGTACCTTACACAGAAGTCATGGTGACAGAACTGTGTTCATTTGCAAAACATTAATCCAACGTACCCCATCTTTATGTACTTGCCTTTATGCTCTCACTTTCTGTATAATTCTCAGGTTCCAGAGCACTTGGGACAGCCTGTGCAAAGAGACTGATTAATTCCATTTTTGATTAATTCCACCCTGAGTCCTGTGTGCCAAATGAGCATACCCATAGGATTGCCAGGCAAAATGAGCTAAACCATGAGTCTATAGATAAACTTGCCCTTAGGTTCAGATAGTCATGTTCAGTTATTATTTTGGTGAGATGTACAATTTTGCAATGAGCAAAAGCAAAAGAAAGAATCAGACATTCAAAATAGGAACATACCAAACTGATTAAGAGGCAGTTGCAGGTAGCACAGATAGGATGTGATGATTTCTCTGGAACAATGAAAATGCTCTGCTTTAATGGAAAATAATAGTGACCAAACGCTAGGGGCTACTGCCAGCTCCCTAGCATATTAATGTACTGCATGTATAACAAGGAAGACAGGGAACTGTGGAAGCACTTAACTTGGAAATAGGGAATACAATGGAGGTAGACAATATGTCATTAATCATGTATGGAAACTGCCAACTACTCAACATCTTTACTCTGGTGAACGAATTACTAACTGCTTTTAAAGAATTCAAATATGTTTATGAAGTTGATCTGACATTTAAGGCTGAGCTGGGGCTCCTTTCTTGGTTTTGATTTTCAGTCTAAATTCTCAGACCTGAGAGAAGGTGGATGCCTCTAACTGAAAGCTAATGAGATCTACAGCATCTCACAGAATTACAACCTCACATCTGACCTTCAGAGGCTTATTTTTCATATCCCTGACAAAATAGGACTGCTGTCTGAGTAGGCCTAGTGATTGGTGTTCTAAATACCTATGTAGAACAGAAAATCAAGCAATAGTTCTTTTTCTTCCTGAATCATGCATAGCTAAGAGATCCAAAAATAGCTATTAGGTTGTTTCATGCCACAACAGCCTCTTCTAACACAGCTGCAGAATATTCATGGGAAATACTTGATAAAATCACCACAATATCATTAGCAACAACTGTGTTTCCATCTTGAAATGATTCTCAGATGAGAAAAAGCAAGCCAAATTAAATTACCTTAGAGCTAGATGTGAGTATATTTGTTTCCTCCTTAATGTTTACATTTCTGGCTGAAAACTATACAATCTGACTACATGCAGTTTTTTTAACTAAATGTTTCTTCTTTTCACTTTTTTTTTATTGCAGTCTACAGTTACAATAGGAGAAACTTTGAAAATAAAATCTAGTGAACTGTAGGAAAATTAGTGAAATGTAGCAATATCTGTTTCTGTAATTTCCATTAATTTTTGGAAGCTTTATGCTAACATCATACTGAGGGAAGACAGACAAGTCAGATACAAAATGAATGAACACAGCACTCCTAGAAGTCTCCCTGATTGTGAGTATATCTGATAAAATGGATAAGATTTTTGCTTTAACCAACCAGACTGTCATCAAGAGTAGAAAAAAAAAATCAGCCTCCTTGGTCTGAGAGCCTAAACCCCACTGTTTATGGCTTCTGCTTCCCTTGGCCATTCTGAAGAACTTTAAGCAGATTAATTCATTACACAGCATTTGCTGCTATGATGTTTTAACAGCTATTTTGGCAGTGCACAACTGATTTTACAGAGCATCTGTGTGAAAATTCCTACCAGAGCAGTAGTCCCAGAACCCCTCTTTCTAGATCTGCTTGATCTGAATTGTTGTCAGCACTGAGCCATCAATGTCCTGACAAAACTCTATTTTGTTGGCCATGTTTAAAAATTTTCATGCTTGACGGAAATTAATGCATGCTCTTTGCTGCCATCAGAGCTTCCACTTGTCAAGGACAGATCTTGTGATTAGTGGTATAGAAATGCATGGACAATAAAAGAACCATTTTTTGAAACACAGAAAGTTTAGAATGATGACATTTCACCATGAATAAAAGGCCTGTTGCAAAAGCATTACATAAGCAATGCATTTGATATGTAATGTAAGGGTATTTTTTATTTTGACAATGCATACACTACTAGTAAATATCTCTATGGATGTATGCACAGTTCCAAGAGTGCATTTTAATTCTATGAGTTCTATAATTCTTATAACCTGCCCACCGTGATAAATATATACCACTTTGAAGTCCTCTTGAATGGTTTGCAGCCTGTGAGTGTAAAGCCCTTGTTCAGGAAACAGCTGAGCAGACATTTAAAAAAATTTGGAAGTTACAGCTGATACCAAAATCTGTGCCAGAAGACATAGTACTGCCACCTTCAGCTCCAGCTGGCATTTTCGCCCTTACCCAAACAGGTCGCTGGACATGCAGATGCACAGTGGTGTGAGTGCTCAGATCAGGTGGTGATGTGTCAAGAGTAAGAGGTTTTGGTTCTTCAGCCTCAGGACACATAGTATAGGGAGATGCCTTCAAAGAGAGGTGTGTGAAAGGCCTGTTTGATCTCCACAGACTTGTGTGGCCTTACTGCAGACAAGAGTATTGCGCTATGCAATAGAAATGAAAATCACAGCACAAGTTTTCCCTTTTCTATATGCCAGTGACACCACTGTAGAATATGAGGATGCAGGAAATATGATGGTGTATCTGGTGCTGTGACTCAGTAGCCATGGCAACAACAGTGCAAAGACTGATTACCCCAATGCTCATTTCCATCAATGGCAAGTGATGCAGTGATTCATGCTGGTCCCTCATCCATAAAATGAAAAGCTGCATTTCTGTTCTATGTTACAATTCTAGTGGTAGCAAAGTTAAACAGGGAAGAGACCTACAGTATCTTCTGTTCTGAGAATCAGAAGAAATAAACCAACATCACTGACAGGAACCATTTGCTTGTCTTTCATTGTAATGCAGACCTGTCAAGTCTCATGTGATGAGCATCAGACTTGTTCTTCTAGCAACTGCTTTCTCATTCCCTACTGTAGCATATCAAGTTCATGCATCAGCAGCATGCTGTCATGTGGCCTGATGTGCAAGTCTTATCTGCTGGGATTTTAAGGATTTGCAGAATGTCTAGGTCACAAACCCAAGTATCTATACAGCAGTGAAGCATCTTCATCTGTTGCAAATACAACTTCCATGGTTTACCCCATGACAAGATTCTCTGTACTCTATCTTCTAGCCTGAAAAGAACTCCTCACAGATATTTTTCAATGGGTATATATTTGAGATCTGTGCTTGAGACAGATCTTGTCTTGTTTCAGTGCCACATCTGCTATCAACAGAATTTCAGGCTGCGTTTTAGAACTGTATTTTGTTAATTTATGCTTGTCTTCTTGATGAAATAATGCTTAAAACTCAAAAGAAACTTTCTAAGATCTTTAATCATCATTTTCTTGCTCCATACATTTCCTGTTTACCTAGTCAAAAGATCTCATTTTTTTTTAAAAAAAGAAAATTCTAAAGGTAGCAATAATTATATCTCAATAATTACATTTTAAAATCATAATTCAGATTTGCAAACATGGCAGATTGAGTCACCTTTTATTCTTCATGAAAGACTCATGACTCTCTTTTTTTTACATTCTCTGCATTCAAAGTCCAATCCCAGGGAAAGTCAAATGGCATGCAGGAATAAAATAAATACTGTTTTCTAAAAGGTCAGCAGGAAAAAGAAAGCTATACAACATTAAGGAAGAAAACATGAGAGAAAGCTTTGTCAAGGGGTATAGACATTACAAAATGGCTGGATTTCTTTTTTTTTTTTTTTATCTACCAAGCAGCTTTATTTTCTTAAATCAAAAATGATAAGGATTTGTAAATTAATCTAAGAATTACAAAAAAGGAACTATGATCGTTATTTAACTGCTTTTGTCTTATTATTCTCCATATTAACTCAGGTTTCTTCTACTTTTGATTCTTACTTGTTAATTTAATAGCATGGCCTACACTTTAAAAGTTTTGAAAACGCAGAAAATATTTGCTCCTGATATATGCACTGAACTTGTTAAGTAAAGGTTACATTGATTTGCATTATCTTTACTTATGCAGACCTCCAGTGCAAACCTGAGAAACAGCTTTGTTAATATCTCCATCATTCCAGAATTCATGCATAAAAACATCTCTCTTGGTCACAAACCAGCTGTCTCCTGACACCTTTATTAATGCAAGTTTTCTCATATTTCATATGCAGCTCTGAAAGTTACTGCTGTGTACTGCAGAATTTTGTGGCAAAAAACAAACTGTGTTACAAAGATTGAAAAGTGTCCTAAAATCACACTGTTCTACATCTACGTAAGTCAGATTGACTGTACTAATGATCTCACAGGCAGCATGTTCATTCTAGGTTAGCTTTTGTGATGACTTTCATTATTTGAATGACTATTTGCCACCACCTAAAAAGAATCAGTATTTCTTTTATTTTCTTTCATTGAATTAGCAAATAGTAACTAATTTGTTCTGTGAATCTCATGATCCAGCATATGGTATGAAAACAAAAAAAAAATCAGTCCTGTGAGTGTTAGCAAATTAAAAGGAGGTAGTATAATCAATACAGCTGAAAATCTGATGTTCATTCACACCATTCTGTGGTGTTCCTACTACTCCTGGTTAAAAGAATTAGATATGATACCAGACTGGGTCCCTTGTATGTTAAAACTTGGTGAAAATAGCTAGCTTATACTAATTATGTTTAAAAGGGAGCTTCAAGTACACCATGCTCCAAAAATGTTAACATATTGTGACCCAGTGACTAGTATTCAACAGAAACTCCTGCCTGATGAAAGTAGTGCTCTGTGGGACAGGATTATCACCACAGCATGACACTGGGCTAAGATGCTTGAGGTACAAAAGCTTACTTGTATCTACCACCACACTATTAATTCCAATCCATTTCTTTCCAATGCCCTCTTCAAAAGCCTCTGAAGAAGACAGAAAGAAAAGGACAAAGTTTCTGCCAGACAACAAATAATAGACAAAAACTGAGTAATAAAAAACCACCCCATTATCATCTCTTCAATCAACACACAAAGACAAATAACAGGGCCAGGCTGGATGGAGCCCAGAGCACACTGGTCTAGTGAGTAGCATCCCTGCCCACGGCAGGGGTGTTGAAAGTAGGTGGTATCTAAGGGCCCTTCCAACACAAACCACTTTATGATTCTATGAAATTTCAGAGTTAATTGTGCATTCTTATGACTTCAAAAATTAGAGAAAGAAACAGAAAAGTATTGTTTATCCAGATATGCTGTTTCACATTTTCTGTATTAAAAAAAAATCCCATGCTTTACAAAAGGACATACAACAACATAAAAGCAACATAGCTTTGTGTTCTATTGATAGTTCCCTGTATGGAGGTTTTAGGTGAGAGATTGCTTCAAAACTTCAATGCTAAGATAAATGCCAATATAATTAAAAGATGTGGAGAATCTTTGTCTTGGGATAAATTTGGGAACCTGGTATCATTTAAGTCTTGTAATTTCTAATGTATCTGCAGTAAACCTACTTTAAAATTTTAATAGAATAATAAATCCATAGTATCCATTTTCTAAATTTCTAAATCAAAATCTTCTCTGAATACTTGAATCTACTCTTTCAAATACCTATTCAGCTAAGATTTAAAATGACATTCCAAAATGTGAAATGTTTTATGGAAAGCTATAGTTTAATATATTCAGGATTAAATTATATATTTATAATACTTTCTAAAAACAAAACCCCATAAACCAACGCTTTCATAGGAGAAGCTCTCTGTTTTTCCCTAAGTGATTGATAATACATATAACATGCCCAGCTTTCAGAGGGAAATGGGTTGTTACTTATAATTTTTTGGTAGGCATTCACCTAAAATCAATAGTAAGAATAAATTGGATGCATCAAAAAATAAATCAACTCTTAGCTGTTCATACAAGCATGCACACATACTGATAGCCTAAAATGCTGAGCAAATTGATGATGTTTATATGCCCACAATGGCAGAAAGAGCAACATTTCATGTTTCATGCAGGAAAGAGGAGTGAGCTGCAAAAAAATGCATGATGTCTCTGAAAAATACTCCACTTATTTCCTATTTTCATATTCTAGTGCGGTAGGTATAAATAGCTGCAAATGAAATTAAAAACCTGCAGATGTAGAATGAAATTTCTTCCGGCACCCATATTCATGGTTCTATTATGCAGTTTGCCCATGTCACAGCTCCTATGGGTGATTCACTTCATGCAGTATCATGTACGTAGAAGTGGGTAACCCACATGGCAAGCTGCTGTTTCCATGCTGCCTCAGCCACTGTCCCTCCCCTTTCTGCTTGGGATGTGACTAGGTCTCAAACCTTGGGCAGCCATCCCCAGAGTGAGTCACCTACGGCTCATCTTTACCCTTTAATTAGAGCAGAATATGCCGAATCTTCAATCTGGCTGCAACACCCTTTACACATTTTCCTACCCTCTATGGACCTGCACATTTGGGCCCAAGGTAAGTATGGGGTTTGCATTAGAGGATGTGGTTACACAAAAAGTACCAAGAAGAGATTTAGAACATCTTCTTGGACAATAAAAACCACCACTTCATAACGACCTTGCTACAGAGAAATCGACATCAAAACCGACGTCAAAACCAACGATCACCACCCAGAAGCGATGTCCCCATGTCCCTACTGCCATAGCACAGCAGTACAGCCCAGCGCTCCCTGCTCCTGTTTGTTCACGACCGCAGAAAATTCAAGTGAGGCAACAGACAGCAAGACATCGGGGTGCGATGAGGAGGAGGAGTAGGGACTGTCACTGCGCACAGCGCGGACATTGACCAGCCGAAGAGCGCTCGGCCTCGCACATCCCCAGTGCCGGCAGCAGGGCACGAGGCGCAGGCGGTGGATCGGCCCGAGTGCGGCAGCAGGATAAAGGGCCGGGAGCGGGGATAAAGGGCCGGCAGCGTCCCGCGGCGCGGGCACTGCCGGCTCTCCCCTTCCCCGCCCGCAGAGGGCGCTGTGCAGCTCCGCGCCCGGGCCTGGCTGTGTCCGCCCCGCTCCACGGAGCGCCTGCGGCAGCCCCCGAGTGCCGCTGCCAGC
>VZRE01016063.1:0-23709 GCA_013396775.1 Cephalopterus ornatus | reverse complement strand
GTGGGAGTTCTGTGTTCTGTTGTCTTTAATTGCACAGAATCTTAATGGAATTTGTGTCCTTAATCACATTTCTCTTACTCTGGCTCACCCCACACATTCCAACAAGACTGTTTTGGGATTCATCACTGTTAAGTATAAGGAGTATTACAATTTTGCTCTCATTCGATAACCATTTAGGTACAAGCATGTAGTCTGAATGATAGCTATGGAGCTTTTCTAAACACACACCAAAGATATTTATTTTCACAGTGATAATATTAATTTCATTTCAGTTATAATATTAATTTTGGCCATATTAATTTGATAACAACCAATAGCAAACCATTCATGCTGTGGAAGTAGTGGAAAAATAAAGACCATGTGATGCAATGAGCTATACATTCTTAATGTGCAGCGCTGCTTATTTGAATTAGTATTTCGTTTACTTGCTTTGGCAACATCGGAACCAGAATGTGAGTCTAGATATAAAGAGACTGATGTTCTTTCCTACTGCCACAGAGATGGCAAATCCTGTCCTGCCACTGATTTTGAAGTAGACGTCTACAGTAAACATACTATGTGAAAATCAGTACTGTATATATGAGAAAAAAAGAGCTATTCTGTGTGACAAATTATTATCCTCTCCCCAAGCACTTGTCTTAAAATTAAGAAAAATAGTAGCTTGGTACTCTCAGTTACTTTCTTTGTAGTACTCTGGATTTTCTAAGTCATCTTGTGTTTTGTGTTTTAAGGTGGGGTTTTTTTCTTCCGTCTGGTAACTGTAACTTGCCACATGAACTTCAGCTTTGAACTTCATGCCAGCACCATTTGACTTACAGGAACAGTGAAAAGAAGGTATAATCCATCATAGATGACAGACGTTTGTTTTAAATCAAATTTCTCTAATTGTAGAAGTAAGCCAAAATGTTGAAATAAACAAAACCTGTAATATTCTTGCTTAAAAGTGGTTAAGATTCCGCAAAGCTATCAATTTCATCATTTTTTTTCAGTCTCTGAAATACTTATTTCAAAGAGAGACGAGGCCAGTTGACTTTATGTAATTCTCAGTGAGAGAATTTATTAAGGTCAAGACACGTTGAAATATCACACTTGCTCCACAGTCTGTTCAGAAGTAGAATTATGATGACTTAATGTTCTCTGTGCCACTATTTATCTCCTCACTTCAGAGCACATAACAATGGAATAAAATCACAGACAATCTGCATGAATAAATAACTCAGCATGTTGCCATGCATCTTGAAAAGAAATTATAACTCCTTTAGAGTTTCCTAGCTATGATTTTGTGTTGAGATTCCTTAATATTTTGCTTTTAGGGTAATCCATATCCAAATGAAACAATAAACAAAGAACCTTCTATGCCATGGGAACGTATTAAAGTAAGTCTTCAGAGAGTCATGTTCTGCTGCTGGATAGAACAGCCCTGAGTCAGCACTCCGTCCTTTCCTTTCCCCCATCTCCCCTCCCTTCTTCATGCTGGCAGGAAATGAAAACTATTTCAGCAAGTTATAAAAAATGTGTAGAATCCATGTGATCATTTTAGTCTTGCTGTATACCAGCAATGAAGCTTATTGGTAGCATTACCAGACATTTCCTAAGCTATTCAAAAATTGTCACCTGTCTTCCCCACTTTCAATCGGAGGAGACATTAGAAGGTGCTGGGCTAAATAAATAAATAAATAAATAAATAAATAAATACTGCACTTTCCAGAAAGACAAGTTTGTCTGGTTTGGTTCTCTAAGAGTTCCCCACTAGGTTAACTTACGTGCTCTTTTTTGTTGCTTTTCTGTATCCCAGAAGCCAGGAGAGTAAAGCAGATAGCATCTGCTTCTGACTGGCCAAATTGAGAGGCAACATATAAGTGGATGTAAGATGTGTACCAGTGAGTGGATGCAAGGCTTAGGGATTCTTACGCAGCTCAAGCAAGTTTAAGCTAGTTTAATTTAAATGCTGAGTGTGGCAGAAGAAGGTGCTGTAACAGGGACTGGGACTAACTGAGGCCTGATCCAAAATTCAAAGGCTTAACGGCCTTTGAAGCAGATCTTGGATTCCCACCTGAATCTAGTGATGTGGTTAACTGCCAAAACTGGAATGCTGTCATTGCTGACTGATATTTTCAGATGTGGTCAAGTAAATAGCTTGATTTCTAGAAGCATTCAGTACTCTTTGCCCCTAAAGACTTAGCAAATATATGTACACTGTTCCAGCTTAGCACTCAAGTTTTAAAATGTCATTCACACTCCATATTGTGTTCTGCTAAAACCAGGCAATTCTCAAGTATATGAATGAATTTTATACATAAGATTTATATGCACAGTAATTCATTCAAACCTTTTTTGTCTTCTCTTTTTGTATTCTCCTCTCACTGGCACACTATTTATTTTGGAGGTTGAAGATTTTTAAGCACAGGTGAAGACTAGCATGAATGACAGAACTGATAGCTTTACATATCTCTACCAAGATGTCACAGTCTTGTGATAACAGTCAAGTTCCACTGCCCATGTTACCTGGAGCCGTTCCTGAGATTTTCAACAAGGTTGCCAATTAGAATGCCAATTGTGACATTTTGTTCGTGTGTGATACAAGACCCGCTGACTAGGAGCTGCTGAAACCACCAGCTCATTTCACAATATTTAAACAGTAAATTACCATACCTAGCATTTTTGTCAGCAAGCTGAAGGATTGATTGACTGGGTGTATACATCCTGCAGAGTGATTATTGTCAGCCATAACTGTTATGGGGTGAAAGCTCCTTTTAATTTACAAGGATGTGAAGATACTTGTAGACAAAGTGTTCAGGTAAGACTGGCTGTGCTCACCTTGAGTGATCCACTCATTCTCTCTCAGACCTCCTGTGTACAATGATTAATGCACAGGCTGTGTGAAAAAAAGGCATGACAAGAAAGGAGTGGAATAAAAAATGAAGAAGAGTGCTGGCAGGAAAAAAAGTGAGAATGAAAAACTCTGAAAGCTGACTTGTACTTTGCATGAAAAACTTTTTTTCCCATTTTTGCACCTATGAAAATGCAAGAAGATGGCAACAATGCTACATTGTGAAGGGTTAGCGCCCGTGGAACAGAAGGTGGTCTTAGGGGAAGCAGATAAGAATATCAAAGTATATGTCAGAGTAGACCATTCCCCAAATCCCTTGATACTGAGCTCTCTCACTACTGACAGTCTATACACATTAAAATCACCTAATATACTGCATATAATTTATTGCTGATGCAGCAAAGTAGAGTCTACCATTTGGAGTTCTTTCTCAATCATTTGCTTTGTGTCATTCTGCCAGTGGCCTGATTGCTGACCAAAACCCATCATCCCTAAGGACATTTTCAATATTGACAGCTTCTTCTCCTCAGTACACCCCTGGATGAAAGCAGCAAGCATGTACATTCTTTTCTACTGTTTTGTCATTTGCTTTTTTCTTCTCTCCTCCTAGGCCAATAACTCTCAACAAAGATCCCACACCTCATCCTAGTTTTTTCTCTTTTTCTTAGCCATGCTGCCATGAGAACTTTTAAGACCTATTTTTGCCACATTTATCCTCAAAATATGCTCATCTTTTGCCACACGTTAGTAAGAATTGCTTGATTTTGCAAGTCTTCACATCTGAAAACATGCCATATCTAGTTCCTTCTATGTTTTGCTTATTTCAATATGAATGATACAACTTCCTCTACAATGCATGGGCATCTTCCCCACAATTTTCCTGTTTTATTCTTATTTCTCTGCATTTTTTTGGTGGCTCATATTATTTCCTACAGGGGATTCACCACAGCCACAACATCCTTCTGAAGCAAACTGAGATCACAGCACTGCACTTTAAGCACTAGAGGTTGCTAAAGCTTGTGTTTGTTCATGGGGTTTTCTCAAGTGAAACAACAGTAAGATGGTAGATCTTACTGAATTTAAGTAATGGAAGGAAAATTCCTCCTACTCACATCTACCTAAAGTCATTCTAGATAATGCATTCTCAGAATTCTCCTGCTCCCTGACTGTTAACAAGAGGCACAAGAAAAAATGCTGTTCCAGTGGATAAAAGGCATCTATGATAAATATAGGATATTTGGGATACAGAAAATTGAGGATAAATACAGGATCAAGGATTTAATCTTTAGGGTCTATTTACACTTTGTCAGACATGAAAGTTTCTGACTTAAAAATAGTGGGTGGCCTTGTTTTAAAGTACACATTAAAAGAATACTGCCTGGCAAAGGGAGACTGTGCTCAAGCACTAGCCATGTCTATGGTAATGAATTTTCACAACACTGTGAGAAACCTAGCTGGAATAATGTTGTTCTTTAGTATCACAGCTTCTGGAATCAAGTTATTATGAAGGAACTCATATTATTTTCTCTTGGAAAAAAAGATTGCTTAGCTGAAAAAATTGTAGTGGGGCACACATCTGCCGTGCCCCTCAAAATGAAAAACAAATAGAGAGACGCCCAGATGGGTTATTTTTAGTAACTGCATGGTTTCATAGGCTTAATTTATAAGTAGTGAACACTTGGGACCGCCAATCTGTGAATGGTCTTTGGAGGAACTGCTTGGGCCCCTTTCCAACCTCTCTTCCTGACAGGAATTTCTATGAGGGGGGTAGGGAGTTTGTAATGAACTCTCCCTGACATCTGGGCTGGGGGAAGCTAACAGACTGCCTTTGTTCTCAGCAATTCCAGTGGTTTGCAGTACAGTTCAACATCCCTCAGAATGTTCTTATTTCAGGAAGGGAAAGAAAAACCATGAGAAGTGATCCTGAATATGATAGCAAAAGCTGCCCCTCACTTCCAGGAGGATACACAAACAGGGGAATGGCAGGGCCAGCTGGCTGGACAGGGACCCCAGTGTGGTGGGCAGGATGTCCCATGAGATGACATCAGATCAGAAGGTTGCCCAACTTGTGTAAGCACATTACATAGCTTCTGAGCAATAGGAGGTCCTATATTTAGAGAAGCAGAATAATAGACAAGATATGGTGCCTGATTCTCCTTCATACTCCGGTCTGCTTGCATACGTGAACAGACTCCCATTGATTACAATGGCTAAGACTCCTCCGTTTCTTCCCCAGTAGGATGGCTGACTTTACAATGCTAATGGAAGCAAGGTTTACCCAAGTAAAAAGCATGTAGTTTTGTTCTATGTGCAACTGATGCTTTTAAAATAGCACATAAAATCACGACTGTCCCAGCTTTCCTCTTCCTGCAAGGGCTTGTTAATGCATTGTAAGCCTTTTCTGTTTGACTTACTAAGACATTGCTGAACTTTTTCAACAAAATTAATTTTATAAATAAACTTTGTTACTATGGTTGGTCAGAGTTGAATCTCTGGTCAAAGACTAAAGCAAAGCCCTTTTGATGAGTTAGTCATTCTTTGCACTTTAAG
Source organism: Cephalopterus ornatus (assembly GCA_013396775.1). NCBI lineage: Eukaryota > Metazoa > Chordata > Aves > Passeriformes > Cotingidae > Cephalopterus > Cephalopterus ornatus. Next base: position 18,329 of record VZRE01016063.1, on the reverse strand, counting down.
CCTTCATAGTTGGAGAAAGAAAAGTTGAAAGCATCTTGGGCTGAGCCCAACTTCTTGTGTTACAAGAGCTATGAAGAGCAGTGCAAGATTATTTACAGTGCAAATGAAAATCAATTTGTTCCTGTTCCTTGGCTGGTATGTGAAACAGACCCTGCTTTGTAATACTGCTGATCTCTGAGTAGTCATAAAACAGAGATTCACTTACTTCTCATCTCCAACAATTAACTGCTACAGATGTCAGGCAATTATGCTGAATGAGTGTGCTGCAAATTCATTAGTCTTCTTCTTTTGTCTGAGCTGCCAATTTTAAAAGCTGCCCAGCTATCGAAACTCCATTTAAAGCACCTAAGATCAGAAACAGGCCCAGGGCAGCAACATAGTATGATACTAGAATAAATAAAGCATTTGTTGACTCATGACCCATCCAGATCAGAAGCCCTCAAGAATGTTTTATGCTAAAATAAATAAATAGATCTCTGAAGTTAACCGATGGCTCCGTGCAGAGCAGACTCAATGCTTAGTGTAACATTTGCCTCAAGAGCAAAAAAGCAGGCAGAGAGCTGCCCTGCAGCTCTGCTGTTCCAGACAGAAGAGAATTCAAGCAGGGCTGTGCCTCCTCCTTACCACCTGCTCTCTCCACCTTCTCTGAAGAAGACATGTCAGCACAGGGGAGAAAGCGCAGCCTTAGGCTTCTGTGAATTATACAGACAGCTAAACAGTCCCCAGCTAGCCCAGGATTAGAGGGATGGACTTAAGTTGCTTAAAGCTACCTTTCTCACTGCTTAACAAATGTTGTGCAGAGGACAAAAGAGATACGGTAGAGAATCTATCCTTAAACATAGCTTGGGATTCTTTTTCTGAGTGCTTATGGCATAATGTACCTTCTGTGACCTGGCTGACAAGGAAATCTGGTGGTACTCTACATTTTAATATCTTCCCTTGCTAAGGTTTTAACTACTCTTCACTTTGTGTGGCACTACATATAAAGAGACTGAGCCCAACATTCACGTATTTATTTTAATTTAACAAGAGATAGGATTGTGGTCACTTTTGGGCACGGTTCATACCTTCTTAATTTGGAAGACATCAAGCATAGGCTACGTACATCTGAAGAAAACAATGACAAGCCATTATTATCAAATGTAGCTACAACAAAGTGGACTTGTTTATCTTGAAGATTCCCACACTCATATATTTTACATATTGAAGATAATGTGAACACTACATTTCAGTAATGGAGGACCAGTCTCTCTGAGACAAGAAATCACATTTCTAGACACTGATTTCTGAACTATGATATAAAATGTGTATGTATATGTATAAAATGTATATGTATAAAATAAACTTGAAGTCCTTCAGGGATGTATCATCTGCAAAATTTTTCCTATGGTGACCATAAGGAAAGTGCAATGATTTTAGCAGTTCGGAATAGTTTCACCTACTTTGATACTGGTAAGTATATGAACTCAACTTTTTAGACTATGGTGAATTACTGATGAAGTAATTTTGAGAGACCCTTATGCTGGATTATGTTGCATAAAATGCAAACAGAAAATGCAATACAGAGCCACGATTGTGGTTTAAAATTAAAAATTCTGAATCTGCTATTTGAAGTCCAGAAGAATGTATTTCTGAGTGGGCATGGCACTTCTTCATTGCTCTGTGAGTGAGCATTTGTCTCATGATTTCCAAGATGATCTAGTCTTTTTAATCTTATTGCTATAAGATCACTGTCCTTAGATCTCACTGCCTTCTGCCTTCCCTGATGTACAGGCTTGGGACAATATACTTTCTGTTTGATCTAATCACTCTTTCCCCTTGAAACTTTCTTTCCCTGTATGCAGATCTCCACAAAATCTGAAAAATTTTCTCATTTATGTTAGCATCACTGACCAGTCAGAACTGGCCCTAAAGTGATTTTTTTAGCATTTTCTTCAGGCACTATTTGCCATGATCTCAGTTGGTCTGCACAGAGACACTGGACTTGTTCAGATTCTGGAAAAAGCATCCATGCAGGGGTGCTCAGTGAAAAAGGGCAATTCAACCTATCACAGACTCATTACCAAGCACAGAGAAAAGAGTAAGAATCAATCCAGAGTGCAGTGGGCAGTGCCCTCTGCCTCCCAGGGCTGGGAGATTTCAGAGAGCAGGTAGATTTCTGAGTAGTATCTGAGCCTTTTTTTTTGTTTTGTGTAATGACAATACACTCCTCCTGAAAAAGTGGAAAGCATGAGAACAATGGTCAGACCACTGCATCTGAGTGTGCCGAAGTCAGAAAGTAATATGTGACAAGTGATTTTATAGGAACAAACTATTCTTGAATTGCTGGAAACTGCTCCAATTTGTGAATCTGTGTCTCTCAAAAAATCTTTGTTTCATCCAAAAAGACTGACACATATGGCCAATCTCATCATGCCAGTAGGCCTGTCTCTACATACCTCTATTTTCTGGAATGTGATGCATCTTCCAAATTCATACTTGGACTGGATGGTAGCAATTTTCAGAATGCAGATGCTGGCACTGACGATGCTACTCCAAAGAAGTTTTAGTGAAAAGGGAAATTACCTTTGTCCATCTCCCTGGCAACTTCCAGAAAACAGATAAGCATGACTCATGCTTCTAATCTCAGCTGTTGCATTAGAGATTGAAGAACTAAACATGGGAAAGGAAAATAGCACCCCATTTATGTTGTAACTGTACAAGTCCATGACTCCACTGCATCCACAAATGTCATGTGCAATAAAAGCATTGGACTGTGCTTGTTTGGGGGTCCCTTGGCTTGAACGGGAAGTTTGTCAGACTGGAAATGGTTCTGTTTCTCATTACACAGCAGAATATTAGACTGCAAAGTATAATCATCCATGAGTGAGTTGACCAGCTCACCATTCCAAGGAGCATGTCTACACATCCTGTCATCTCCAGTCACCTGCCTTCTCCACATTGTAAATCCTTATTCGCCAGGCACATTGGCAGCTGCCAGTAACCTTTTAAAACCAGAAAGCAGTCTACCTTGGGAATCATCCTGCCAAGGTTGCAGGATTAACATCTATGCATAAACATAAGTAACAAACAAAATTAATGAACTAAAGTGGACACAGCACTCTCTGACATTAGTCCCTTGATAAATGCTGGTTTGAACACAAATTGTCATGCTAATTTGGGAATAGTGTAATTGCAAGTTCACATGAAATCTCAGTCAAACTTGCGCTGCCACAGATGATAGACATATTAAAGACCAGGGAGCCACAGTCTCATTGTCAGTTCTTCTTTGGAAATATGGAAATCCTTGAAGAGAAAACTAAACACAACACAGATGTCTTCACGTTGTAAGCAAAAACAAAAAAAAAAAGAATAAAAGTTGAACAGTCTGATGTTTTTAAAACGAATGACTGTGAGTTCACATATATAGCAGAAATACAAACAAACCTGGACACATAAGCATGTCTTCACATGCTCATCATTGTTAGAAGAGATATCTTAAAGATACTGTCCTCAAAGTTCTGCGGCATTTATAGCATATCTGACAGCTGAACTTTTGCCAATGGTGCTCACCTGGTGTATGAATAATACAATTTCCAAGACTAAGAAAATGTAAAAAACATTCCTCTCTTCTTGACAAATAGGCACTTAAAACTTCTTAGTTTGTGACAAATTGTTCTTCAGAGTTCCCAATATGTAATTAAATTAAACAAATTGTTAAGTGTATCGTGTTCTAGGCCAGTATACCTAGACAGTATTGTAGCAAGTTAATTAGATATATGATAGGAAAGTGTTACATGCATTTGTTTTGCAGGAATACTTTATTCAAAACTATGTAAGAGCTGAATCAGTAGATTTTAATGTGGCGTTTCAAATTCACTCTTCTTGGAGGGCAAAATTATGATATTCTCCTATAGGTGAAAAGAGAATTAATATGAAAAAAGAGCATTAAAGGTTGGAAACCTAAGTAAGTCAATGATATTCAAGTAGCTATGGACAAAGCCTTCAAGGCCTGTTTGGTACCACATAAAATAAAATATCCAGAACCTAGAACTCCTGCTTCCTGGCAGTTCTCTTTTTTCCACAGAAGTCTCTGCCACTCGTTCCTATACCACCTTGCCTTTCTCATTCTCCTGGTACTTAAGTAGAGCAAACTGCAGCAAAGACCTTGAGCAAGAGGTAACTGCCAACATGTGGCACGGACACAGTCAAAGGAGGCTCTGTAAGGTCCTAAGCAGACAACAAGAGAGCTGTGCTGACAAAATCCTCTTGAGATTTCCATGGGTCCTCTCAACACAGTTTAGGCACTTATAAATGCTTTTAAGAAATTTTAACTTGTATGGGTAAAAATAGCAGCTCTCTAGGCCAGACAGTGAATCTGTTGAGAACTGGTATTTGAGAACAGATCTGCCTTCAAGGTAGCATTCCTCAAGTTGTAGGAATTCTTTAGTTGGACAGGTAAAAAGCATTGAGGGGTAAAAAACTGCTCATTTTGAGTAAGATTTTATAAGAAGCTGAGAAGCAGAAAAATTAGTTCATGTGTCCTCATTACTGATGTTTTCTATGCAATTCAAAGCAGTGCAGGCCTCCAAAAAAATCCTTTGAAAGAATTTTTATAAAGCCTCTGTGGTCTTTACTCTACAGAACAGATCAAAAAACACTATAATAAAATTGTATTACCATGAATACCCAGTCTCAAGGTAGGTGACCTGTTTCCATATGTTCTCTCCAATACCTGTACCCCAAGAGCCTATAAAGTAACATGTCCAAATTCAGACCTGTGCACCAAAAAAATTCTTCACCTTGCAAAAAAATATATACAACTTCCACTATGCACTTTCATGCATGCCAAGGCAAGTTGGTGAGATTGTAATGTGCTCTTATAGGCACTCCCTGAAACTGCTACATGCTTTGTCTTCAGCCAAGGAGCATTCAGAAAACGTGGCATTTGTTTCCTCCCCTGGAAAACAACAGAATATCAGAGAACTTGCTCTCCATTTGATCCTCCTAATATCAGTAATCTGCAGGTTTGATATCATAAGAGTGAGCAAAGAGATCTCTCTCAAAGAGACAACCATATCCCCACCAGGAGGAGTGCAGCTTGCAAGTTGGCATAATGCCCGCTGTGCAGAGCAGAGAGGAGCGGGGTGAGCACTGTGCTCAGGTGTGGACATTGAAAGCTGGAATGCTGCATGAAGCAGGTGGGCCCCTGGGAGCTTTAAAGTGAGTGGGAGGAAGGGGCTGACAGAAGATTTTGGGGAGGATTTTTTTTACCTTTTTTGTGGTTGGTTTTGGTTTGTGGGTTTTTTTTTTTTTTTGTTTGTTTGTTTTGGTTTGTTGTTGTGGAAAAACAAATAGAATCTTAAAACTCAAGGTAAACTCTGAAAATTAACCGCTTAAAGACTGAGGACTGAAGTGAATGAAACAGGATAAATACTCCAAGGTGTAGTTGGAGTGGAGCTGTNGGTTTTTTTTTTTTTTGGTTAGTTGGTTTGGTTTGGTTTTGGCTTTTTGGGGGACCTTGGGGGGTTTGTTTGTTTGCTTGATTGTTGTTGTTTGCCCTTCTCCAAGGCAACTGGGCAACAGAAAGAAAGATGCAAACTTGGGAGTGTGTGTGAAGGGTGAAAATGGAACAGATAAAGAACAGGCTTCTGCCTCAGGTAGGAAAGGTGTTGGCACCCTGGGGAATATGAGAGAAGAAATGTAAACAAAAGGCACAGTTGTGCAAAGCCTTGGAACTTAAACAAGCGTGTAGCTCATCTTTGATGCCTCAGGTAAGTGAAAACTAGTTCAAGTTCTTAGTGCAATAATACCTTGCTCATATTATGCATGCTGGCCCTGTCTTACAGTCATACCCAGTCAGGCACTGTGCCCTTTTCCTTCTGGGAAGCCTATGAATAAATATGGAGGAATCTACATGTGGAGCATCTATATATGCAAATGACTGCTCACTCACAAATCCCGTTAGAGAACTCTGGTCATTATTAACTAAGCAAGTATTGGCAGGCTCATCAGCTAGAAGGAGGACAAAGTTTTTCACATTGTGTTATATCACAAGACGAGCATATTTCTCCAAAATTGCTCTCTATATTTCTTAGCAAAAGAATGCTTTTGAAAAATATACCAACAAAGCTACAAGCTTGTTTAAATATTACCTTTAAGCAATTTACTGTCTTGCATGAAATCTGCTTTTTTGTCCTTGGCTACCTTGATGAGTTTTTCAAACAGCCAATGCAATGATTATTCAGTGTTGTCTACATAACTGTAGTTAGAGCTTAAAAAACAGTCACTCCTTTCATTCTCATGTTTTTAACTGAAATTTTATCTCTCACGGAAAGCTGAAAATAATGTTCAGAAAATGTCATGAAGAATTACATTCTTGCTAAACTCTTCGCTGGATCCCACATCTATTTGGGCAATAACACTACCTAATCCAGTTAAAAAGCCATAATTTAGTCTAAATCTGTCTTATTCCAAGCCATTTAGGTAAGTCAAGTGACACAACAGCCATTTTGAAAAAAAAATTTAATTTTATTTCAGTAGAAAAAATGGCAGATATAAGAAAAAAAAGAAAGAAATATGTCTAAGCTAAGTAATTAGTACAAAACAACAGATCTGCTGTACATTGACAAATGGAATAAAGACACATGATGTATTGTTTTATGGAAATCTGCTTCCATATTTGAAAATATTCTGTTTCAAGAATAAAAGAAGAATAAAAAAATGTACATTATAGTCTTCAGTTAAATTATTTTAGAAGTCACATTTCTTTTAGAACAATTAAAAAGAAAAAGCAGTCATAATCATCTGTTTATTTTATAATGTTGCTTCAAGACAGAATAGAGTTTCCAATTCTTCATTCACTGCAATTTCATGTACACTTAAGTATGTATTCACTGTATTCAATCCTTCATTTGTGAATAAAATCAAAGTCGAATACATTTTCCAGTTTTCTGTGCTCTGCACTCGTAACTATACACTTGAAACGCAGGCCAATGGCAAATTTCTTTTGATCTTCAAAAAGCATAGCAAAGAAAAAATTCTAGACTGCTAGAGATTGCAGTGATAATTTTCCTAATAACTTAGCTTTTAGTTGAAAAAAGCACGATCTATAGTGCTGATTTGTGCCAAATATTTTGTAACTCTATTTCTTCTAAATAAGAGTAATATAACCATTTATGTTACATACTGTTACAGGAGACTACTTACTGTCTTTTTTTAAGAGGACGGAAAAGGTGGATGACATCTAGTTAGGTCAATTAAACACTTATATGTGATGCCAAATATTTATAAAAACAAGTAATTTGAAACACTATCTCTTTTTAGATGACAAACAGAAACCTTTTCAACAAGAGAGTTATAGCTAGACATTTTCTTTCAATATCTGAACAGGCTGATATATTTTACAGGGGCAATACCTGAATCTATGAAGATCCACATTCAAAAAATCCAAACCAACAGCTGCCAATATTTGTAATCCAGTTATTACCATAAATTCTGGGCATAGCATTCAGAATTTAGCAAGTTAATATTTTCTTTTCTTACCTAAAACTCAGACAGATATCAATTTGCATAGGAGGTTCATAGCACTTAAAAAATAGAGGCAGAAATTTTAAAACATCACACATGAACTAGAATTGCTTAATCAGTATTTAACACTGCCTGAAAATGAGTCTGTAATGGTCAGGGTCTATCAACCACAGTTTTAAAACTATGAGTCCAACCACTTTCCATCATGAATTATGAAGGCTTTGACATTTTGTCTTCCAAATAAAGACAACATTGCTTCATAATAATCAATAGCAATCTTTGGAGGAAGATTGACATCAATATTTAATTCACATACCAGTATTAAATTTGTTGTATTTTTTGCCAGAAGGGCATACAGTCAAAGGTAAAACATGTTAGTTCTTTCACAAGCAGCTTCCAGAAAGTTCTGTACTGGTAAGGTATCTCTCTCCTAGATGCTCTCAAGGTTTCTGACTTGCAAATTCAGAATCACAAATTTCCAAAATTTATAAAATTACAATTTTCATTCTGAAAGTGGCCAACTTGACAATATAATTCTTGCCAAACTTTTCAAGCATTTTGTTTCTATTCCAGCATGGAGCAGAAACATTGGAAACCTTGAAAGCAGCCACAAATTTATATTTGTATCTAGGAGAGAGATACCTTGCCAGTACAGAACTTTCTGGAAGCTGCTTTTTTAGAGCCTGTGTGATATTTTGAACTAGTACAACAATGAATCTCTGGTAGAGAAGCTGGTTAAGATGTGGGGAGGTTTTCATTTATTAAGAGATAAAGAAAAATAAAGCATTTTCAAACTTTTGGGAAAAAACCCTTTAAGAGCTCAGTAATTGAGAACTCTCTGCAAACTCCAGGGTTTACAGAGCTGTTTTTTCTAAAAGGTTTGAGGAAAAATTCAATGGGCAGAGCGTATAGTTGCTGTTCTACCAGGAAGCTTAGACCGAAGTAAATGAGCCTTGGGAAAGACACAGCAAATAAACCACAGACAAGTTGTGTGAAAACTGGTAAAACAGTAATAACACCTGAAGACATGTGACTTCAAGAATGATAAAGAGATGTAGGAAAAACAAGACAGGCACCAATTACAGTCTTCTACAATTAAACTCTACTTTGATAAGACACAAAAGAGAAAAAATATCCAAACCCCTGAGGAGCGCAAAGTAGGTCATCAGCTCAATTACATGTGTGAACTGAGAAGTGGAAGGGAGTTGCCAGAAATAAAGGTTAAGTAGTTCTGATGGTGACTCAAGGGATGGGAACTGTAACCTAGATACAGACAAACGGATGGGATGAGACTTCTCTGATTGTTGTGATAAGGATATTCTAAAACCTCCAGAGAAATCAACCTAATTGCAATCTGCATAACAACATAAACCAATGCAGTGCTATGAAAACAGATCAGTTCAGAGACATGAAAAGGAAAAATAAGATTGAATTAATATGGTAAATTTCTCAGTAGTATGCTGAGTGCAATCTGTGGGGACAGACTGCTGTTTTAGGTATAAACCTGTGGACATAAAGGTAAGTTAGGAAAGAGATTCCACAGAACAGTTGAATTTCCTTTGTGACAAGCGTTAAATGAACTCAATTTCTGCTAAAAGGAAAGTCTCATGATTCCCAAATCATTGGACATTGCTGGGGATTATAAAATAAAATTCAGCTGAACAATGGCTTTGAAGAAGTGTAGTCTTTTGAACAAAATAACCTGAGGTTGAGCAGAGGATCAAGGCCTCAGAAAAGCAAAATTATTGAATTTTGCCTGAAATTCAGAACTTCAATGAGACATAGGCAATTAAGCAGAAAACAAAAGCATCATAATTAAACTACTAGGCTTTTATTCACAGCAGTCAGGTTGTCTTTGCACGTCAGCCAAAATTTAGTTTCTTCTAAATGCTGAATCTTCACAAAAAATTACATTTGTGATTATTCAAGAAGCCTGATTTTGCTTTTTAAAATCAAAGCATCAAATGCAGTGGAATTATAGCATCTTAAACTTTTTGCAAGAAAGAGACTTACTGCAATCTTGGGTGGCACTTTGATGATCCAGAAAAGCTGGAGACAATTACATGGTCTTACTGCTTTTGTAATGAGCAGTCCTGGCTGTACACAAACCAGCACAAAAAAATCAGTCCGAGGTCTGTGGAGAAGAATCTCACATTTGTACATCTTGCCTTTGACCTTTTTACTCCTGATATTCTCTCTGAAAGTAGGCTTCCTGCTTATCATTGATAGTTATTAATCAGTGCTCACTTCTGGAGGAACATTTGAATTAAATTTCTTTGTCCAGCAGGCAGTTTCAAGGCTAACCCTGCCATCATCTTTTGGTAAGTGTTTATGTGCACAGGGAGGGTCTTAAAATGTAATATCGACTGCACTCACTGTAAAGATTGGACCGTACACATTTACTGTGTGCCCTCTTTATAGAAGAGATCAAACTTAGACTTTCTTTCATGAAATATCAACATTTAGAAACTGTTTTCTCACTTCCATTTTGAATATTTCTTGCAAAAAGGAGTTTTTTGGGGAAAAAAAGTGTTATTTGGAATGTTTCACTTGAGAAAAGATCTTTGAAATACAAAAATTGAATTTTGAAATACAAAAATGGATTTTTCATTTCTATTAATGTGTTGGTTATATATAATATGTGTTAAGCCATGGCATAATACAGAAGTCAAGCAATATGTTTTAATATTCAGTTGATTCTATTTATTTTACAGTACTTTTACTTTGGAAAGAACACGTTCTACTTAATATTAAAACACCTCTGCTTATTTTACTAAATGAGATTGTTTGTTGTTTGTGTTGTAACTAAAAAGTTCTGTATGTTGTAATTTAAATGGAAAATAACAGGCAAATGCCTTGTCATATCACCATACATTATCACTTTGTACACAGAGGAGAAAAATAAAGTCAAGCACATTTTGCAACAGAGCATCATATAAGCAGTGATTTAGTATTTTTCCAAAGCAAAAGAATCGAATATATATGTTTCATTAAAATACTTGTGAATGCCCTCAGAAAAAAGCTTATCTTTTCAAAATTTTTTGTCTGGCAGAAAATTTTCATTAAAATTTTCTAAGCAGTTCCAGTTGCTGACCTTCATAGCTTTTCAGCACTACAGTTTTCCAGATCCAGTATAAAACTGAAAGTTTTGTGTCTTTTTAAAGGGAGGACAAATTTAGTGTGACTAATGCTGTAGTGTATTGACAGTATTGCTTATTGTGAAACAGATTTTTGTGCTTGCAGTCAAACTCATGGGCTCGTGCATGAATGTTTTTTAAGCATATGTGAGGTTATTTTTTCTTAACGGAGATACTTTTTTTTAATAGAAGGAAAAGCTTGACTACAACGCAAGTAGGAAAACAATTCTTTTGGGAACAATGTTTATGTCAATGACAGTATAGGTTAAATTTTCAAATCAAATTTCTAATTTAATTTCATTTAAATTTTATTTTAAATTCTCACTAGTTTGAGAAAAAAAAATTCAAAATGCAAATCTCACTGAAACTGAAAGGAGCTTTCTGTTAGCCTGCAATGTGGGGTTACAATTTCCCCTCGGTCTCTGGGACTTTGGGTGAAAGAAAGGAACCAGCAGTGCCAAGAGCATCCTTAATCATGCTGAATGGCCCTGTGTCCAGAGCCAATGCTTGAGGAAAAGAAGAATTCCCACTGCAAACTGAGGGAAAGCTTTCAGGAGAAATTCAGAAGACTTGGGTAAGAGTCTGAACTGCAAGTAATGGGTTGCCAGAAATTTTTATGCCAGGGTGTCTTGGTTTATCCCCAGACAACAACCAAGCACCATGCAGCCGCTCATTCACTCTTCACCAATAAGATGGAGAAGATAATTGAAAGAGTAAAAGCTAGAAAACTCATGGATTGAGATAAAGACGGTTGAATAGGGAAAGCAAAAGCCACACATGTAAGCAAAGCAAAATATGGAATTCTTCCACTACTTGCTGTGGGCAGATAGGTGTTCAGCCATTCCCAGGAAAGCAAGGCTCCATCATGTGTAATGGTGCCAACACTTCAAACATCCCCTCTTCTTTCTTCTTCCCCCCACTATATATACTGAGCATGATGTCCTATAGTATGGAATATCCCTTTGGTTAGTTTGAGTCACCTGTCCCAAGTGTGTCTCTTCGCGATTTCCCATGTGCCCCCAGCCTCTTCACCAGTGTGGTAGTATGGAAAGCAGAAAAGACCTTGGCTCTGTGTAAGCCCTGCTCAGCAATAACAAAAACAGCACTCTGTTATGAGCATTGAATTCAGCACAAATCCAAAATATAGCCCTATACTAGCCACTGTGAAGAAAATTAACACCACCCCAGCCAAAAATATCACACAGGGAAAGAATTTGCTTCATCTTGCTATGGAAATAGTTGTGGAAAAGCTGCTATTGCATTGTAGTGAAAACCTAAGCCTTGCTGTTGAAGGGCATGGAGATGTGCTATGCACCAGAGTCTGAACCACTCCTGCAAGTGGTCTATACTGCCTAGTCTGATGCTCCTGTACAAGGCAGACACTGCACTGTGGCTGCAGTTCTGGCACTCTGAGCTTTTTTTGAACCACAGTGGTGTTCCTGGGAGCATGACTGAGTTCAGAGGGATAGTCAGCTGGGAATTTGGTTATTGAAGTTTTTAACTGTGAGGTTTCTTTTAAAAGAAAAAGTAAATAGCCTTTCTTTTCTTTCCTCCCTCCATCATCAAATAAATGCTTTCTCAAAATTGAGTAGTAGATTCAATTAGTTCAAGTTGCATCTTGTATCAAGTATCAAGTAAATGTATAAAAATGGCATTTAATCAGGTCTATCCAATCTTCTAATTTTATGGATGAATCTTCAGTTGGTATAAAATGGCAGAATTTGTTTCAACTTTTTGAGCTCTCAACAAACACTTGTATCCTGATGTTCAAGAGCAGGCATATAGAGAAAAAACTTGAATTATGTCTTGCAATAAAAAGTGAACTATGTTGACTGCTTCTGTAGGAATTAAATTTTTACAACAGTTTGCCTACAATAGCTGATTATTTTTAAAGGTATGCTCCTGAGAAAAGACCCCAGTCAGTTCTTCTTTAAAGATCTGTGAAGACCAAGAAGAAAATATGAGGTTACCAACAACAGGAAGATAGAAAGGTAACAATGAAAATCCAAAGTTGCTAGAGCTCAATGGAAATATAAAGATCTCACTTCAAATTTCTCTCTGTTGCTCTACGTTGTTTGCACTCCTTCAAGCTTTTCAAAAAACTCCAGACCACAGCTGCACCAGGGGCTACAGAGGCTAATGGAAAAAGTGTGTGATCTACTACACAGAGGATACAGAGGATGAGATTTGACCCATGAGGTCCTTTACAATACACTTGTGACAGCAATCATAATCCTAATACACATTGTCCTTTCACGTTCTGTTTCTGTGAAAGAAAAGAACATATATATTTATATTTATGTATACACACACAAATACATATATTGATACATATGTACATATACATTTATGTATATGAGAGTCACTACAAATGAAGCACTGAAGGTATGTTGATCACTAACTCTTTTGACTGGCACCCAGAAATCCAAGTCAGAGAGCTTACACTTTGGTACCAGGGCTTCAGGTGCTGGCATGTAGTTATGTTTCTGCTGTTGATCTTTGAGAGTTAGTTGGTATTCCTTGGGCAGAATCACAGATCTCTCCTTCATACTCCTCCTATGCTGAAGCCAAGGAGAAGAGCTTATACAGCCAGTAACAGTAGTGAGCCTCAGCAAGTATCTGCCACAGACAGGAACTCTAGAAACAAAATATGGCTTTTCTTTCTCAAAGGCACAGACTGGCCTTATTCAGGTTAACTGCAGAAGAAATAGAAGTTTTGTCTATTCCCTGGTCAAGGATTGATGAAAATGCCCACGTATGAGGACCAGGTAAAAATTACTGGAGAACTTTAATATTTAGCTAGGCAAGCAAAAAGCATTCTGCAATTTATTAAAAGTACTTTAATGAATAATCCACACTGTTTGCTTTAGTAAAATTGTTAGAAGTCTAGTAAGCACATGTAAAAATATTTCCTCATTATTTTTTTTTGAGAGATATTAAATTAAAAATACCTCTTGGACAGCCTTGTGTACAGAAATTTTTAATGGTATAAAGTGCCATACTTCTGTTTAAATAAAGTGGTTAAAAATGAAAAAAAAATTACACAGAGCCATAGAATCATTAAGGTTGGAAAATACCTCTTAGGTCTTCAGGTCCAACTGTTAACCTAGCACTGTCAAGTCCACCTCTAATCCCTGTGCCTCAGTGCCATAGCCATACATTTTTTTAACACTTCCAGGGATGGTGATTCCAACACTTCCCTGGGCAACTTGTTCCGATGCCTAACCACCCTTTGAACTTTAACACCTTGAACTTATAGCAAAAGATGGTGTATTTAAAGTTGGATATAACATTATTCCAGTTTTCTTCATACGTTCTCTGTCAGTGCACTTCCTTCTCAACAGCTTTGCTATTCCAGTATTGCCTTACCTTCAGTGATGACTGCCAATTTTGCCTAACTATGTAGTCTACCTACAAGACTTTGAAATTATCTAGCTCCTCTCCCCAAGAAGTGGGCAAAACTGGTTCCTGAGAAAAGGGTCACTTCACCATCTGTCATCCAGCAGTTTCTCCTTTCATAAGAGGACTGTTGTTTATCTGCCAGGTTTAAAAGAGCAGTTGAATTTTTATTTGCAGCTATTAATCATCTACAGTCTCGGCTAGATTTTAGTGAAATATTCTTGTTGAATCACTGATATGCTGAAAAACGGATACACTGAAGACGTGGCGTGTTGGAAAAATTTCACCAAAGACTCCCAAGTCAGATTTCTTTTGACGACTATAATGTAGGCTCAAGTTTTCCGTAACAAGATACAGGGTATAATTTATGAAAAACAGAAAGGAATGCACAGTTACGGAAATTCAGAGGGAATTTTTATATTTTATTCCATTGTTGTTTTGTTTATACAAAAAATATTTTGCTTCAAAGGCAGTTGTCAGGTATCTTAGGCCTTATATTTAATGACATCTTGTCACTGCTCCAATAGGAAACTTTAATTTTGTATAACTGCTATTAATCCAAGAAAAGCAAGTTTTCTTTGAATTTGAACATTCTCTTTCAGCTTTTGCATTCCAAAAATTTTAACTCAGTAAATGAAGTTTACTAGAAACAAAAGCTGAGATTTTTAAAACTGAGTGATTCATTGTAATTGGTAGAAGTTATGTGATTTGGTCCCAGCTGCCACTAAAATTCCCTGATTAGTGTATTGCCTAGTATTAAAATTGGGTAGAACACGAAAGTAGGAAACAAAAGCTGTAGATATTGAAAAACTGAACTTTTTTTTTCCTTTGGCAGTGACAGAAGGCCTGTATGATTTATTACTGCTAGCAAACCTGAACTATGAGGCAGCTTGCACAAATAGCCACTAAGTGGTTGCTGGAGAGGCCAGAACAACTGCTTTGTCTCAGTGCAAAAGATTAAGCTGGTGCTTAACATGGCAAAGGCAGTGATACTATAGGTATGAATCTGCACGGACTCAAATTTAGTTGCTTCACATCAGAGATAAGAGGCCTGTAGGACATATATTAGCTGGAGGCTAGCAAGGGTACTTTGTATTTGTTGTTCTCAGTATTAGCTAGACACCAGTTTAACTTCTGGGGATCATTTTGTTTCACCTTTGGGAGGGCAGAATAATTTCAAAGAAACTTCCGTGGGTTTTCTTTATAACCAATCCTTCGTCATAAACTTTCAAATGAAGGTGCTTGCAGACCTGAAGCACTGCTAGCTCTGCTATCTTCATAGCTGGTTCCTGAGCTCTGGGCCAGCAAATGGTTGACTTGTAAGGCTGTTTTCTTGTAAGAACATACTCCTGAAAAGTGTATCTAAAAGAGACTTCTGTACAGATCGCCCTGCAAATGTGACATGAATTTGTAAAGGGAACAGAAGAGTGGGTAAGAAAAAAATCATGGAGAATGGAGACCAGCAATATACAGGAATCATATACTGAGACAAGCTGAATGAAGATGGGGAACCATATGCTAAGATATGGTAAATCAAGGAGTTTGAAAGGTAAATATGTTCACCAAGTGGCCAGAATAAAGTGGGGGAAGATGTGAGGCCTTTTTTATGGTATTTTTGTGTTAGCTGCTCCCTTACCACTCCTTTGCAATTATCAGTGTCAACAAGGAGGCTTCAAACAGGGACAATCACTTCAAAAAAGACCACAGCAACTTTAAGTATTTGAGAGTCACAGCGGAAGGGATTCCTACTGCTTTTGCAGTAGTGAGCCTGCCTGCATATCTCAAGCAGGACACTAGAAGAAGACTGTCACAAGCAGGATATGAGGCTCACAACATGGTTGACTGCTCCTGTACCACTCTTGTTAATGTTCTAACTACCTGTGTACTTGCTGTGATCCTGCAGAGAAGAGAAGGGAGATAAAATAGATGGGATACCCTTCAATTCTTTCTTTGGAAGCATCTCCACTTAGTAAAATACAAATTAAGGTGGCTCGGGTCAGTGAGGTGTCTGGAGATGGAGGAGTATATAACTCTTTATGTACTGTAAATAAAACAGACATTGAATAAAATACTTGAGCAGTACTGGGACCTGCGTCTGCAATTTGAGATTCTCTCTTCCCAGGTAAGTACTGGAAACCACAAAACTGGGGTCTTGCCCACTCCAGGCTGTGGATCCTGAGTTGCCTCTCTACCTCTCTCTTCAGTATTTCTTACTGGCTAATTATCAGTGGCTCAAAGCTCTAATTCTTGCTGGCAAGATCCTAATAATTTTTGGACCCCATTTTAAGATGTCTAATTCAGCTGCAGTATGGCAAACAGGCTTAACACAGACTGCCACACTTCCACTGAGGGGCTCAGGTGCCTGCCTCTAAGAACTTCTCAAAATCCGCCCCTGTGACTATAATGGGACACTGTTGCAAACTGAATGAACTGCTTGCATTTGGGAGAAGAACATCGCCATGCTTTGCCAGTACACCAAGAAATATTAATATTGTTAAAAGCTGATGACTTCTCAAGGCAAATATACAGCACATGGTGTTAGGCCAAGGACAATTCTGATCCCAACGTATTATTAAAGTTTTAACATTCTGGCCCCTACAAATTTCTTTCATGCAATTCTTAGAACTATTACTCAGATGGTCCATGTTAACTGGCAGATGCCCAATGGCAATATATAAAGTACATATTTTACCATGGTTTCTTAACTAGGTAATTGATGGATTAAAAGAGCTAGTATGAAATGAACACCAGCTTGTTCTTAACCTCCCCTTCTAGGCTTGAACCTATTATTGGAGCAACAGAACAAACCTGTAACCCTTTCAGGATTCCCGATATCTTTGACATTACTTCTTTTTCTCTTGAAAGTTCCTAAACCTTAAGAAAACCAGAAATATTTATGCAGCCTTAGTAAGGGGAGGGGGTGGATTACTAGGGACCCAACTTCTGATCCAGTTGACTTCTGTGTACTGCTTTTATTGTGTAAAGAGGAAAAAAAACACCACCTGCTTCATACTGCCCAGCTGCAACAAGAAAAGCTTTTCCACTGGCATAAGTAAAGAAAGCACAGTCCCTTCAAAATCAATGGCAAATCTCTCACTTACTTCATCTTATAATACGTGGCATATTTTTTTGTATCAGTGCTTCCCTGAAAACTGATTCTTCAAATATGACTAAGAAATACACTTCTGAGTGTTTTGAATTGCATTAAACACAAGAAGTTTTTACGGAAGTTTTTACCAGTCCTTTCCTTTGGAACATTTTCATTATCGTAACACCTGTGCAAGGTCATATGCAAGAGATTCACAAGCCTTTTTGTTTGCCATCTGCATAGGGGTAAAATTCATCCCTGACTTTTAAAAAATCATTTTAACGCTTTCTTGAGATGTAAACTAGCCAAGTCTCAAACTCAGGATTCCAAGTGAATATTAGTAGAGCTTGAAAAAGAATGTCTTAAAGAGAAGAAAAATAACTAAGTCATATAACCTGTTTCCCTGTATTTGATGAAAAGGAAAGAAATAAAGCACAATTATCTGATCCATACTGTTGCCTTCCAGCAAGAGGCAAAGGCTCTGAACCTTTCACTCCATGCACTGTATTCAAATACATATAATGCATTGTGTCAGAACAGGATAGTTAACTCCAAGTGCTGAAAAATAATGAGTCAGTCTCTTTCTTCATAATCCATAGGATTAGAGGGAATAAAAAATATTTCTTGAATTTGCCTTTTTTTAATGTTAACCTTTTGAATGTCATATTTTATACTTAATCTCTTTAGTTACAAGGACAAGACCTATTTGTTTTTAAACAAAAACTGAGATTCTCACATAATAGGGTAAGTTCAAGCAATGAGGTGATCAAGATCAGACCCAGCCAGCACGGATTTAGGAAGGGCGGGTCCTGTCTGACCAACCCGATTCCTTTTATGATCAGGTGACCCGCCTGGTGGATGAGGGGAAGGCTGTGGATGTGGTCTATCTGGACTTCAGCAATGCCTTTGACACCATCTCCCACAGCATACTCCTGAAAAAGCTGGCAGCCCATGGCTTGGACAGGGGCACTCTGTGCTGGGTTAGGAACTGGCTGGAGGGCCGGGCCCAGAGAGTGATGGTTAAAGGTGCTGCATCCAGCTGGCGACCAGTCACTAGCGGTGTCCCCCAGGGATCAGTGTTGGACCCAGCCCTGTTTAATATCTTTACTGATGATTTAGATGAGGGGATTGAGTCCACCATTAGCAAATTTACAGATGACACTAAATTGGGAGGGAGTGTCGATCAGCTGGAAGGC
>VZRE01016061.1:11314-26354 GCA_013396775.1 Cephalopterus ornatus | reverse complement strand
TTGGATCGTGTGCAGAGTCCGGGACTTCCGTGTCAACAGGACAGCTCTGGAAATTTCTTACAAGATTATCCAACGCATCCTGTGGAGCATAGTCAGGCCTTAAATGATGCTCCTCCTCGCAGTCAGCAGCAGGTTTCACAACTTTGATGTGGTTGGGCTAACCGCATTTTACCATGGCGTCCCCTGGGGGCATCCAGAACACCTAATGGAATGCAGCACACAGAAAACTCTTTAATTTTACATTTCCACAGTTCCTGAAGGCACAAGAGATATCTTGCAGTGACTGAAGTTACGTATGTGTGTGACAAGATTGGGAGTTTAGCCACTAGGCAGATTTATTTCTCTGTGAGAGACATTAAAACTTGTTCTTGGCTCAAGATACTGCCCTGACTTAAAAAAAAATAAATTTAAGCTTTGTGACTAAACCAACATAATTTATTGTTATCTCTGCTGTAAAACTACTTACATGCTTGTGTGAAAATCATGAAGTCTGCTTAGTACCCTAAAGTTGTACTTGCTACTTTGGCAAATTATATTCAATGTGGACTCACCTCCTTTGGCTTAATTTTCAGCACCTGCAACAATCTTTGTGGGAAGATGCACAGTTTAAATATCAGAAGTCTTTGAAGTAAGTTAATTAATCATCAATAAGTTGCAATATCCCACATGGTTTGTAGTGTTCAGAAGTCCACACTTTTCCATTAAACAGAGGAGCTGTTCAAACTGAACATGTGAAAAAAAGAATCTGATATTCCTTTGTAAGCAAAACAAGTTTTATACAGAGAGGTGAAGGTTAGGATTTAAGGTTAGGGTTAGGCATTAGTTTTCATGCCTAGAATTAGTGTCCCTAATTAGGATTAGGGCTAGGTATGTTTGTATTTAGGTTTATAGTTTAAATATCTATTATATTTTTATAAAAATATTAATATATTTAAGTGTTTATACTGAGGGTTAAGGTCAGGCTTACGGTTAATGTTTAAGTATTAGACTGAAAGTAAGGGTCATGTTTAGGGCTAGGATTTGAGTTAGAATAAAGTTTTAGAGTAAAAATGCAGGGTAAGGTTTAGGCATTTAGGACTAGCTTTTAGGGTTTGGTTTAGGGCTAGGGTTAGGGATGTTTATAGTTTTGCTAGTGCTTAGGACTAAACTTAGGGATCTTTATTCTACTTATTCTACACATAAAAGAGACAATAAAAATCAATACTCTGAAAAATAACTTCAGGCAATTTCTTGAAACATTTTGATGGTGATTGTCAAAAGGCACCCAGGGCACACAATTGATGTATATCCATTATTTAAGTCTGAGCTCCCAGAATTTGAGATCCAACATTCTGTAACTCTGGAACGCTTCTATTAATGCGTCTTTAGATACCTGGACCTGAAATGTTTACATACATCTCAGATCCTTCCCCTGGGTAGTGCAACTCAATTCAGGAGAAAGAAAACAGAACCTTCCCTTAAAAAATGCATTATACTGATTTTGTAACTTGATTGTCTTCTTCAGGCTTCCGTCCATTCTTCTTTTCTGTTCCTCAGTCTCTCTCGGTTCATTCCATCGTAACATATCACAGCCAGCAGTGCCATAATCTGATAAGGTTATTTCTAGGCTAGAGGAATAACCCAGAGAAACTTCCAAGGTGTTGAAACATTTCTAAGTATATTCTTTAAGTCTTCTCTCGTATCATTTTGTCCCATGCCAACTAACAGTCCTTACAATAATTACTAGAAAGGGTTTGCACACAAATTCTCTCAAGAGACTGCTCATACAAAATGATTTGTATCAGGCTACTCTCTTTTGGAGGTTAAGAATGTTTTCTATGGTAGACAAGGCCTGATCAATGCCAGACAGCCTCTATGGCCTAGGAATTCCCAGCTGTGGTTAACAAAGAAGTAAAGGCATGACCCCAGTGGCCTTAGCAAATATTACTGTCATTTGAGAGAAGAGATTACATTGTATTCCAAGTCCTTTGAACAATTTCTTTTGGGAAATCCAAAAATTTCTGTACACGTTATTCTTTGGTACTCTAACAACACTGCTTGCTTACACTGCAGTGTGACTGAACACCTGAATTCATAATGGGAGACACCATGGCTAGGGTAGCTCCTATCCTGCCCAAGGCCAGGTTCTATCCTCTTTTTTAAATTATAAATAAACATCACTAAATAAACATTTTTCTCCAAGCTGCTGTAAGTGGTCTTCTTGTAAACCTGTTCTTAGTTTTTCATTGCTCAGTCTAGATCCATGGCTTATGCATTGCTGACTTCTGCAGCAGTGAGATTAAAGAGCTCTGAAGCCAGAATAATCTTGATGGCTGTAACATCACTTGAAGCGTTCAGCTAAGTACGGCATCCAACCCTTAAGGGGAAGGGAGCACCCAAGGTTTGTAAAAGATCATGGACAAAACAAACTATAAAAGTCAGAGGGTCTGCAACAGTTCACAAAGTTTAATTATTAAATTAAATGCTTGGCATGAAAATTGGTATAGGTTAGACCCTGATCTCCTTGTATAAGCACACAGCAGTGGATTTGGGATAAAGGCGTAGGGTGAAAGGAAAGAGAGAAAGGGGGGTGGAAGAGGAGGAGAGAGAAAGAAAGGAAGAAAGAAAGAAAGATCACCAGTCCTGGCTCCAGTGTTGATCCAGTTGATGACGTGTCCATAGTTCTGGAGCATGTCCACCCATTCTTTGTGGGGGTACCTTTTTTCATAAGTTTTTCCCACCCTAGAGATAAGTTTCTCACTTTCTACGCGAACTAGTTAACATGAGCAGCTCGTTCTTCTTTGTGGAAATGGGTCAGAGTGCTTCAGGGGTATTGGGTGGTCTTGATCCCTCTCTACAGTCCATACCCACTTCTCAACCTCATTTCTGCACTTGTGTTGTGTTTGTTTACTTCCAGGAGCCAGAACAAGGATGTTTATCCCAGAAGACCTCTGCCTTCCCTCCATATGGCTCCCTTCTCCAGTCACATCCTGTTCTTTTTTTCACAGTTTGTTATTCCAAACAATCCTTGGTTGTCTCCATGGTTATTTGGAGTTATCTCTCAGTGTCTGAGGCATACACATCAGGCCCCTTATTTTCTAGGCTTCTGCACCATGAAACCATCTTCCCTACAAAGCCAGAGGAGAAAGTGTCTATATATGCACTCTCCTATTCCTTCCAGGAATGCTACAGATACAGTGAAGTAGACAGTGCTTTGAACCACAATGGAATGTCACGTGTGCTCTGAACATCCCTTTGGCCCATGTGCTTGGCTGCCCAATCGGTTGTGGCTGCTCATGATGTGCGAGTGGTCACTGTGGTTCACAATGTGTCTGTGAAATCACCTGCAACTGTCAGCTCCTGAAATTATTAGTAATCTACTTGTCTGCACATTTGCTCACAGGTGTCTTAGCAGGATCTGTGTTTCTATTTTACTGCTGTGTTCTTTGATCAAAAAGATATTAATCACGTTCTGAGAGAGTAAGACTAGAATAATGAGAAATTCATGACTAAATGGGTTTGCCGTTATTAACTCTGTAATTGCTCCATTTTCTGCATGTGGCTGCTCACAGCAGCTGCTTCAGTGCTCTGCACCATTTCTAGGACTGTTATGTCATCTTTTGAAGAACAGCAAGTGTTGTTTTGTACATTCCCTACAGTACGCTAGGCTTCCCTCTCGTCTCTGCAGAGGAACCAGCATGATTGAAGTAATCCCTGAACATGGACTGCTGTGATGAGGCTGCAGGTGATGGAAGACCAGAAGTTTCTGCTGGGAGAGTTTCTAAGTAAATGCAATTATTCCTGCATTTCCAAAGAACCCTGGATTTTGCATACCCCCAAAGTTGCTCCCTGTTTCTTGAGCAAGACTGAATATCTCAAAGATGTAGCAGATCCTTAAGATACCTCTTAAAGGGTAACTATGAAAGTGGGGGCAAAATATCTCCCAGTCAGAAGCGACAGTTTTTTACTAATGCTAAGATTCACTGTAAAGAGTCATGATGTGCTTACCTGTTCAGGAGGAAGTGTAACTAGTTCAGCAGATTGAAAGTAAATACTTCCAAAATCCTAGTGGCATCTTTGTTTCTTTATTGTTTGTTTGTTTTGGGGTTTTTGGTGGGTTTTTTTGGCTCATATCACTATAAACCCAATGCAAATGGAACAGTGAAGTTACAGTTTAAACAGAATTTCCTTGTTATTCTTTTTGCCTTGCTCATCACAGCCAGACCCATCTCAACAGTCTTCTCCAGGTTAACACACAAGTTCTCCTTGATAGATGCATTTTAAAAGTAAATAATTTATCTAGGTTGTGTGGGATTTTTTGCTTGTTTGGTTTTGTGGGTTTGTTTGGGGTTTTGTTTGTTTGTGCTTTGGGTTTTTTTTTTTTTTTAATAATTTATTTATTTAACAATCAAAGGAACAGAAATTCACACAACCCAAAAGACCCTCCAAAGACTTGCAAATTGTGAGATCCTGGCTCTGAATCTCACTGAATTATTGATATGGGTCAGAACCGACTCACCGTGAGTGTGTGTGTGCATGTGTGTGCATGGCTGAGGTCCATGGTAAGGCTGCACATCAGGCCCGTGCTGAGGGCACAGGGCAGAGCTGAAGGCAAGGGCTGTGCCCAGGCAGAGCACAGGGCAGAGCTGCAGCCCTGCAGCCGGGCTGTCAGTCGGGGCACAGCTGACTGGTCACCCACCCACACCACAGCCCTGCAGCCTGAGAGGGGCTACAGCACAGCTCACGGGGGTCTGGAAGGCACTGATGGGATATCCTGCCTGGGTGGGAAAACCGGACTCTATAAATACACGCGATTCCATGGGGTCTCCCTGTCTCTCTCTTCTCCCTCTCCACTTGCACCATGTGAATCATTGAATCTTATCAGTAACTGTCCTTCTCTCTTTCTTTACTCCTTTTAATCTGTTTTCTTTTACTCTTTCCCTTTTCTTGTGGGTAACTTAAAACCAATGAACTGTGTTTTACTAAAGCTGGTAGGTATATGGATTGTTTTTAGTGGGAGTTTCCTGTGGAATGGGTCTTTGTGCTTAATGTTTTAGTGAAACGCCTTTTTTTTTTTGGTTGTATTTTACTTATGTAAAAACCTTTTCCCAAAATATCTTATTTTTTCTCACTCAATTAAAAAGAATTTCTCTTAGAGAAGAGTGTGTGACTCTTTCTCCAGTTGCTAACTAGAGGTTATAACAAACCAAAAGGCTTTTAAAAAAGTCTTAACTAAAAATGTAACCACTCTGGGCAATTTATAGCTTAATCCAGAATGCAACATAAATATCATTCAGAAGACCAGGACTGTGATGATGTGATCCAGCTGTAGTAATTCAGACTATGAGATGCTATTACAAATTGCAGAGTTTTGTTCATGCTGTTAACTGTGCCTGAGAAAACTGACCAAAAATAGCAAGTGGAGTTCTGGCAGCAGTGCATTATTGAGATAAAGAAACGAGTTCTGATTTGTTAATTTTCAGTGTTGCCAAAGCCTATTTTCAACATCTCTACCTCATTCTCCACCATGACAAGCTCTGGTGGAGCAGAAACAGCTCAGTGTTACCGGGGCACACACAGCTTAGCTCCTGTGAACAGTGAAAAGTCTCTGTAGTGAGATTTTTCACTGAAAAGCAGATAATTACGTAGAATAAGTTTTAAAAAGAAAAAGCAGAGGTACATCTGTGAAGTTCTGCTTAAAAAAAAAAAATCTGTTTTATCATATCTTGTTTTTCAGCCTTAGTTGAGTACTCAGTATGAAACAGCTTCTAGAAAGGCTGTGATTGCCACTTGTATCACATCCTACACAAATACAGTGACAGCCCTGCACTTCATTGTGACTGTTCTTGCTTCTCTATTTCAGTTCCCCACTTGTTGCCTACCTTACCATGGAAGGCTCAACGTGGTATGGAATCAAAATCAGAAGGAAAGAAAGGGTTGCTATGGATTTGAAAAACACTATGTGATGTGTCATGTCTTGATAAATCAACATCAGCTCTTTTAATCACATGCCAGTTTGGAAAAATATCTTAATCCACACATTATTGTCTACATATATGGTCTCCATCTTGGAAAGACATGCCTGGAGTTTGCCTCCCTAAATAAGATTCACTCAGTAGTTTCCAAGCAGCTGGTGGCTTCTGTGACCTTTCTGCAGTCAGCTTCAGTAGGACTTGCAAATAGTTCCATGGATCACAGCCATGAGTGAAACCTGATGAACCTTTGCCATTGGGAAGCCTCTCAGGAGTTCACATCAGCTTTATCCTGTGTAATTGCCATGGTGATTTATCTCCTTGTTAGCCCTGTGTTGGCTTATACTTGATTATACCAACTCAAGTGCTTTCAAAAACAGTGTGTTCAAATTCACAATTGTTTTCTTTCAGTCTATATCTCTCACTTTTTTCCCTCAGCCTGTTAACCCCTGCAGTTACTGGCCTCTCTGGGCTGCTTCTTTGGCTTCTCTTTTACAGCTGGTAAAAATCAGAATTGTTTTGAGTCACAGTGTTTGGCGAAGAAGTCCAAAAACACCATGCGATTTTTATGAGCTACTTGGTCCCTCTGAGGGACCTCTAATTTGCTAGTCTGTGACTGGCACAATCTCTCTCCTGTGTGCTCATTCCTAGTCTGCTCTGCAGCTGTAATATAAGTGTCAGCAGAGGATGAAACAGAGGGTCTTGGTCCAGCAGCATTTCACAGCAAATGCGTGAGTCTGATTTAGAAACAGCATGTCCTCTCACATCTGTAACAGAAGTAGACAAAATAACTCCAGCATGGGCTGGCTTGTCCAGCTCTGACAGGCTGCCACAGTGCACCCCAAAGGAGACATGATAACAGACAGGCTGACAGTAACAGCACACAGCAGCATAGTTAGGTATTGAAGATAACTGCTTCACAAGAATTTGAAACCAGCCTTTTTAGCATAACCACCAGTGGATTCAAATAATCAGGAAGAAAAACACATTGATTTTAACACATTTATGTACATATTTATCTTTCTACTGATCTAGCAAACAGAAGGAAAATAATCTTAAAGCAAAAGAAGCATTGTCTGGACTACCTCAGTTGCTCTTTCAGGTCTTAAAGGGTGTCGGATGCAAGCTAAAGCTAAGATGATCTGTACTTTTTTTATCATCTGTAGGTTGTCTTGATGCCAATGGAACTTGCCTCCTCTCCCTCCCTACTTTGATGGGAGTACACCTCTGCCACAAAGGAAGAGTCTGTAGCAGTAAGACTGTATTTCTTTTCTCTTTTTGGTTGGTTGGTTTGTTTTTTGAAGTTTTGCTAAGGCACTGTTTCAGATATGTCATCTATGACACAAAAGAGAAAATTGATGCTTTTTGCCCAGCCATCAGGAAGTTAGCAAATCTCTGAAACAGCCCAAAGCAGATACAGCCTCTGAGCATGGCAGAATATCCACTGAAATGCTGAAGTCCAGGAGAGAATGATTCTGTTTTGTCCTTCTCTCAAGTCTGGGTGAAAAAAAGAAGAAAAATGCTTCAAGAAAAAACCAGCAACCACACCCTTCATGAAACCCCCTGAGTGTCCTTGAAGCTGATTAGCACTATATTACACTTCTGTCTCAAAGTGTTCCACTCATTGCCAAAGTGATGTCTGACAATTAGCTGTGGCTTAATTGCAGAGCCACTCACAGGATATTCACAGATCTGCAAATTTAGCAAAAATGTGAGTAACGGCACCACTCAACCGAAACTTTAACTGCTGGAGTGACAGATTTGCCACGGCTCTCAGCCGTGTAGGTCTTATCTCTTTTGGCAGGGTCTGTGTGTGCTGTCTGCTTCCACAGACTGGAAAGAACATCCAAGGTCCCTAATGGCGCTACTAAAGGCAGCTTGCCTGTGGCAAAAAGGCAGCTCGATGTGATGAAGGAAATCCTGAAATCCTCAAAGTCTGTCAGATCAATGTCAGTAACAATGGGAAAGAGGCTTTTGGTCACAAGGAGAAACAGGCTTTTGTCAAGCACCTGGAGATGAACCCATTTCTATGCTGCCACAGATTTTGAAATAAAATACCTATTCCAGCTGCCAGAACAGGAGTTCAAAAAAAAAAAAGGGGGCATGAAAACCTATGCCATTATCTTTCAAACACCAGGTTTGACCTGTTCAACTTGCAGACACTTTTGTTAACCATGGATTCACGTGTTGTAAGCCAGAACTGTGGATGGGCAGTGAGAAATAAACAGCTACTCTCTGGGATAAACATTCCTCACAGCCACTATCGCAGATGTGTCTGTGAATCATTTGTTTTATTCTTTCCTTTTTAAGTCTGATACTGTTTGGCTAAACATATGTGAAGTGGGAAAAGTGACTCAATCCTTTTGAAAGTGTGATGTCTGTGTAGGGAATTCCATCAAAGTGCTGGATATTATTGCTGAAGCCTTTGAAAAGAAAATGAAGCTAGGAAAAAAGCTGCCTCTGGCCTTTCAGTCTGTTTCTAGGACACCCCTACTTATGAGCAGTTCTGCTCCCAGTCATCCACCATTTAACCAGACAACAAAAGAAGGAGAAAGGAAAAGCAGCCTGTCCCTGAGGCACTGCAAGGCAGTCATAGAGCCTGAGCATAACACAGCAGCATCTGCTTATTGCCCACCATCAATGCTGTCTCCAGAAGCCTTTCTGGGACACTGCCAAGTGAAATAGATGCACTTCTGCCAATGCTCCTCTTGTGGAGGGGCACATTCTGGCAGAGAGACTTTGATCCTTTCTGCAGTTGCATCATAGAATCACAGAATGGTTTGGGTTGGAAGGGACCTTAAAGACCACTCAGTTCCAACCCCTGCCATGGGAAGGGACACTTTCCACTAGAACAGGATGCTCAGAACCCCATCCAATCTGGGCTTGAACACCCCCAGGGATGGAACATCCACAATTTCTCTGAGCAGTTGAGAAGTTGGTCTTGTGACAGATGAGAAAAGCAGGCATAAAAAGCATTCCTGTTCACTGACTGCTCCTGTGTTTCCCCCAGTCTGGCCCAGCAGATTTTGGATGCCTGCCTCCTCTGTGTGAGGGCATTGTCTGCTCAGTGAACAGAATGGTGTTTTACTGAGGAAAAGTAAAATGAAATGTAAGACTGAAAAAAAAAGGTATAAGGGAATATACCAGTATGACCTATATACATTTCCAATTTAAGACTACTTTAGCTGTATTCAAACATTCAGAGTAAGAATAGAGCCATGATTTTCGGACTAGATGTATGCGGGCATGATGCCTACACTACAGATTTATTTGCTTTGCTGTTAAACAAATGAAAATATGAATTTAAGGAATTATTTGAATGATGCCTCACACTTTTTTCCTAGCTGACATGGACCAATCAAATGTATTAGTTGGAGAGAAAAGCAAGAGGAGATGCTGTTCTAAATAAATGAAGTTCCTTTCTATACTATGACTTATTGCAAGAAAGTTATGAAAATCACAAAGTTCAGTTTAGATTATTAAAGATTTTGGTTTTGTTTTTTGTTTGGTTGGTTTTGTTTGTTTGTTTGTTTTGATTGGTTGGTTTTGTTTGCTGGGTTTTTTTAAATCCAAGGGGTCTTCTAAAATAAATAAAATTTCTTTAAAAAAACATTAAAAGCTTTTTTGAACATCTTTGCAATGCAGTGAAAGTCTTCACACAATTTTCTTTTGTTGAATGAATTTAAAGAAAGAACCATGGGTGATCACTGTGCTTCCTCAGTCCTGCTGCACTGCCACAGGTCGGGCTGTGTGACCCTCAGCAGGTCACTTATGGCCACATTTTACATGTCATTTTTGGAAGCACAGGCAGATATCTAACTAAAAGTTTTAGAGGCAGACACCACCAAAATGTCATCCATTAAGTGCATTATATAATAATAATGAAATATATAGTCATCAGTTTCATGTCATTTAATGCTCTATAAGACATACTTTAAACCTCACAGTCCGTCAGGTCACTTTGTTCAGTATGTTGTTCTGACCAGGAATAGTCCAAATATTATTTTTCTTAAAATCTAAAACAAAACTGGGTTTTTAGAAAAAAAAAATTATTATTCCTCTAATTTAATTAAATGTGTTAAACCTTTATATTTGGATATACAGTTGTGCATATGAATTTACACAGATTATATTCAGAACCAGTCCCATCAATGTTCCTACAATGGTTCTGATGTGATGGGAAGTAGGTTGCACTCTATAAATGATCATTACTTAAACTCTGCACTGAAAAATGAAAAAGTAAGATAAATCAGCTATTTTTACATATTTTCATAAACCATCATTCCCAGCAAGATGTCTGGTTCCAATCTCTAGCTTCTTTCAACTCAAATTCTCATGTCAGTCATGTTGTGTGACCAGTGGTGAGAAACAGTGTCAGGGTTTAAGGCTTGAGGTGACAGTTTGAAACCAAGCTGACATTAACCTTTTCTTACAGTACACTTTGGATCAGACCCTTGGCAGCTGTAGCGCTGCGTCTCCACTGAACCGACCAAGCAGAGCTAATTCCATGGCAACTGAGAGTCCACCTAGGACTCATAAAGTTTAAAGACCAAAGTCTTATTTATAATTATAGGATGATATTAAAGGAACCTCAGAGTGACACTCAAGCACTTGTGTGAAGTGGGAGCTGGGCCATCTCGGCTGTACCACACTGCAGCCTCAGCTGAACAGTATGAGATGCTTTCTTCAGATGTGCACATTGAGGCCTCTTGCACTTCAAGACTGTGTGGGCTTTATGCACTGTCCCAGAAATTTGCCTCTTTTTTTTTTCTTTTTTTTTTTTTTTTAAATGTTTTGTATTGGTTTGTTTATTTCCCTGCTCTGGTTAATAGCAAATGAGACATCTTGGTGATAGGCTGCTGCTTTTAGGGAATGAAAAGTACCAAAGAGCTCCTACTGACAAGTGCAGTCTGTGTTGGTAGTAACACCAGTTTCCAATTAATATGCAAAAAAAAAGAGGCATTAAATCTCTATTAAGTCAGTTTTCTCTCTCTCTCTCCTTGTTTTTTTGGGTTTTTTTAATTGTTCAGAATAAGTCAGTGGCTTCAAATTGTGTTTCAGCTGGCCACAGTAAGTTCATCAAACTGGGTAATGTATTCTACCAATTCAGGATGTCTCACCCTACATATTACCTACTCACTATTGAGATATTAAGTGCTTACTAGTTACTACTACTACAGTATAATAATTTGAATAATTTTTTTTAAAATTTATTGTAAATTTCCCTTTTCTTTCATACTCTGGAAATCTGGGAAAAAAAAGGAAAGCTAGCAATTAGCAAAGTGGTACAACCAATTTCTGTAGTGTTCATAATGGAAAGAGAAATGGGATATGCAGATGACAGTTCATCAGAGCTCCAGCGAGGCACAAGCAGCAGATTGGATTCAGAAGCAGGAACTTCATGGAATCCAACTATGTGAGGGAAATCTGGTTGTCAGTAGATAAAGTCCAAACAGTACTGAGTTTAGAAGAAATAAAAACATACCTCTAGGCACACTGAGCAGCTCAGGGACCCTTGAAATAAAGCCTTTTTCTGCCTTTTCAGTTTGTTTCTATTGTTCTGCAACACAGGCAAAGTCTACTTTGCAATGAGCTCTTTACTGCTGTTACAGTCTCCTGTTCCGAAACCCCAGAAACAATACTGAACTTCAGTTTTTTAATGGCACAAGCAAGACTGGAGACATTTTGAAGCTTATGCCTGACATTTCTGGAGGCGAGTGAGCCTTTTCATTCCTCTCTAGCAGGGAAGGTAGGCAGAGACTGTGGCTCTTGTGAAAACCAGGAGAACAAACTTCCTGAATGCATCTGAAGAATTGGACTTGCTGAGAATATACATGAGGAACTGAACTCATCCAGATAAACATGTCCAGGGGATTTCCCCTAGAACAAAAGTGCCTGTAGAGTCTGTTTCTTGTGTGGTTTCCCCTCAAAACTCTACAGAGCCTCTGTATTTTGCATCCACTCCCCAGACTGAGCCTGAGTTCTCTTCCAGAGAGAATGTACCTGAAACTTCAAATATTTGGGTTTGGTTGTTTCTGGTTTTTGTTTGCTTGGGTTTTTTTCAAACAAGTATAAGAAAAAGCTTTCAAAGGCTTGCATTATATTGCAACATGTTGCCACTAAATTGCTCTGACAATCTTAAAAAACATAATAATCAACAAATAATTCCCTTTTATAAATGAAATTGATTTTTACAAGCCAGTATCGAAAATACAAAATTCTTTGTGGAACACAAACACATGCCACTCTTCCCTCCTATTTTGTTTTCAACAGTTTTATTAGAAAGTTGTATCTTAGGACATGAATTTCAATTGAATTTGTGATCTCTGATATAACTGACTGTGAAGTTTAAAGGCACTATGGAAAGCAACATCCTGTATTTTCCTAATTTAAAGGCTGACAATAACAGCTAATTTCTCAGCAGGAGCTAATGAAGGGCATATAAAGCAACATTCTGTTTTGCAAATTAGAGATGGGTACTTAAAGACAATGATGAGAAAGTGAGACCTTGTTTAGTTTAGGCATCCTTTTGCTTGCACACAGATCCACCTAGGGTCTGTGGGTGCATAGGTGTGATCCAAAGGCTATTGAGAATTGACTGGATTTACAGGTCAAATGACAGACATTAAGGAATGAAAAACTGCTGAAACATCCACTCATCAAAGTAAAGGGATCTTAAACTACAAGTAATTGTAGGAATACTTACTGTCAAAGTAAATTATTTTCAATGTCAACAAAAAAATTGTTTCCTAATGCTGATATCTCTTTTCCCTCTGAATTCCAGCAATGCTCAATGAAAATATCTATTGATGAAGAGCTCTTAAAATGGAAATAAAATTCTATGATAAAAACCCAGCAGAAGTGATTTTTCCCACCTTCAGCTCTGTGGCTCAGGCCACCGAGCAGGGAGTGAGGAGAGGAGAGAGAGACAAGGGTGGTCACAGTGTCTGTGTCCCTGTCCCTTGTCTTGTGACAGATTGGGGAATAAGTGGGATGAACTAACCCAGGGTGTTATGGCAGCAAAAGCATAGCCTCCTGATGAGACTTTAAAAGCTCCAGTTTGAGACAGGACATCATGAAAATCAGAGCAGTTTTGAAAAAATCACGGCAAACAATCTGCCAGCTGTAGTGAGATCCAGCCTCTTTCCTCAGACTGAAGAACAGAAGGAAAACCTCCTTGTCAGAGAAAACCCTCTCCCTGATGTACTCAGGCAGTGTCCTCCAGCACTTGATGAACACTTCCTGCGTGTCCTGAGTGTCCTCAGCTCTTAACCATCTTGAACAGATTACTGTAGCATCAATTAATAAATATGACAGCAAAAAAAAATGCAACTACGTTGTTATATTTTCAAAACAGCACTAACCTAGTTTATCTTCCATTGCACTCATCTTTCCATTGCTAGTCCAATTCCTGCATTTCCTGCTGAAAGCATTTATCTATGTTTCTTCCATTATATTGCTTTCACATCCTTCCTTCAAAATACTTTCTTCCAGTATAAATATTCCATGAGTGAAATATGAGTTCACTTTAAATGAACAATAGCAGTTACAGTGAAATCTTTACATTGCATTGGTGGCTTTAGGATTCTCAAAGGCATTTCCAATAAAGACCTCCCATAATCAATAAGTAAATTTCACATTCTTAGCCTGAGTGTTACATTTTTTCTCATTTAAAAGCTGTGTTTATTTTAATAAGTAAGGCATAAACCACAGAAAAACCAAACCGCAAACTTTATTGAAGCTTTTCCTGCATTTCTATGTTTATTAAGGTGAATAGCTACAGAAGGGGTACAACAGCAAGGCTGGAAAGTGCTGCATTGCCTTTGGCTAACTGAGAAAAAATTGCCTGCCTGTACAACCTGAAGGGAGGATGTGCCTCAGCTGCCTACTAGTTTCATTGTGCAATCCAGAAAAATCTTTGGGCATTTAATTGACCTTAAGCTCACACTGATGAACTTGAAAAATAAGCCTGAGCATTCCAAGAGGAGGGAACCCAAAAGCTGCACATTGGAAACTTGCATTCTTCCTTACCTACATCTTGTTTTACTGTTAGTCATGTTCTTATAGCTCAGAGAAATTACTTTGTCCGGCTTAAAGTCCCTCTTGTGCAATGTTCCTGAACTGTGAGAAAGATAAAGGGCCTTCCATACTTTAAAAACAGGGCATTCTTGCTTTAGGTACAGCAATATGAGTCTCTTGAGAAGCTGATTGCATGCTTTAGTCCTAATTCTTCTAACCTCTATTGAATAGAAAAATGAAAGGTATTTGTTAAGATACAACAAACAATAACAGCCCAAATTGTATTGGTTTTAACCTACTTTGTGAGAATAGGCACACAATTTATAACACAGCTGAGAACTTCACACGGGCAAACATCACTCTCTGAGCTGCCATTGAGGGAACCTGGGTCGTGAGTTTCACCAGGCAAGGGACTGTTTGAGCAAATGTCAGCCCCACTTCAGCCAGCATCACATCAACCACAGCTCTGATGCCTGGGAATGAGCAGGTTCCTTGCCTGATGTAGTTTTGATGTGGATTTCAATGCTTTTGGTTCTTCAGCGTGTGGATGCAATGCAGGATGTGCACAAGGGTGGTTACACTGCATATATGAGTACAAAAAGTATTAATCATTTTTGTGTAACTACATGACTCCACAGACACGTGAGACATGTAGAACATCATTCTTTCTATGGGTGGAACTGAAGTGGGGCTCAGGAGAGAGGAGTTTAGCTCCTTGGTCCTCCTGCCTACCCAGTGTAATCAGTGTCATTAACTCCCTCAGGGGCCCATTTTCAGGATGGAAAACAATGATGCCTTCATTACCTGAAATATTATAGATTATCTATTCCTTTGGGTTAAGACAACCCTATATAACCTCATCCTGCATTTCTTATCTCTTAGTTTCTATCTACTGATAAAAATCATAAAAAAATATATAAAATAAAGTTTTCTATGACTTCTCAGTGACATGCTAGTTGCCAACAAGTTGAACTAGGCTATACAGTCTTGCATCTTACCTTTTTGGGAGGTTTTTTTTTTTTTTTGGTGTACAGAAAACCTCCAGTTTTTCTTGAGTGTAACAATTCTAA
>VZRE01016061.1:0-11296 GCA_013396775.1 Cephalopterus ornatus | reverse complement strand
AGAGAAAGACTTTAGGTCACTCAGTCCTTCTCTTCAGTCCTTATTTTCTTTTTCCATCTCAAAATTTAAAAAAGGCAATATATGAACTATAATTAATATATTCATATATTTTAATTCCTGAATCAAATTTTTTTAAGCCATCTGAATGCAGAAGGCACAGTCATTCACTCTCTACCCTCCTTGCACGCCAGGTTTTTTTTCCTGCCCACTAAAACTGGTCCTGGGGTACCATAAGCCATTTGGCAATGTGATTTTATGTGTTGAATTCTCAGTAGAATAGGAAAGCAGAAACTGAGTGTTAGCTACATTTCATTTACAATTGTAAGGTATGATTTTGAAGTTTAGAACTGCTATGCTCATAAAAATGATTTTCTAGTCCCTGAGAAATGAACCCTTGAGATTACTTTAGTGTGCCAATAAATGCCATAAGAACCTGACTATGCAATTATTTTGCAGTGCAGTTCACCCATGTTGTTGTTACTAAACCAACAATGCGCTTGCTATTTCTATTAAAGTGCCTTTTATTCCAGTAGAAAATGTGATGAAAGAGACGTTTACAGAGGGAAAGGCAACATTCCAGCTTTTGAATGTGTGTAGTGGGGACCTGGTGATTCCTGGCAGGAGCATCACTGGTGTAGTAGGGAGCATTCCCCTCCAGGTTTGTCTCTCATCTCCACTTTCCCTGCAGCCACCTGGGCTGGTTCCTCCACAGAGACGACCTGAGGTCAGGTGGACATTGGCAGCTCATGTCCCAATGAGACCTTGACACTTGATCATCCAGGGACTTGTTTTGAAGTACTTAAAATGCTGAGCAGAGAGCTCACTGATCAAATGTGCTATATAAGACTTACCAGGAAGACAAAATACCTTGAAAGAAACTTCATTCAGCAACTTCCATCACAAACTTGCAGGTCCAAGCATTTAATGAACCATAACCTCATAAGGACGTATCAGCACTTTCAGTGGTACCAGCCAAACAGCACTTTGGTCCCATGTTTGAACATGTTCTGTTTCCAAGGGAAGCTGGGGACACATCCCCCCTGAGCTTTCAGTTATGAATGACATTAATTTATTGCATGAAACCAAGATCCACCAACCCTATGAGTCCTTCTTATTCAGTAAGAATGTAGCTTCTTCATTTTCTACCACATTTAGCCAAACAGTTGCACATTGGAATGGATAAGCTAGCACAAATTTGCTGACCCGTGTAATCTAGTAAAAATATGGTTGGTATTACCGAATTTTAACTGTGGACATGTGTTCTCAAGAACTCTAAGTGTCAGAGGAAGCTCTTGGACTGTCCCAAGATTGCACAGTGTCAAAGAAAAGGGATTCTCACCTTTTCAAACTGCAGTGTTGGTTTGGGAGATGTCACATATGACTAAAGACCTGCAGTGATCTGAAAAAGCAAGGACCTGCTGCTTGCACCCAAGTGTGAGGACAAAAGGCAAAACACAACCTGTTGATACACTTTGTGAATGGTTTTCTGGATTGATGGTGTACAAGCAGCTGAAGTCATACTTCAGTTACTTGGTGATAATATGTGACAAGACACAGACACGTTAATTCTGAATTGTTGAAGCAATTTTGATATGGAAAACATAGAATTATAGCTTTGGAGTAATGTGTTTTCCATTGAATCAGCCCAGGAAAGTGAATCTTCGTTCACAAAGAACAGTAAAAACTGTTAGAGAAAACAATTGTTTGTAATTTCTGATTGAAACAGCAAGGCAAGTGAGAATGAGGCACAAAGTTTTCTCTTAGGAAGAACACAAATTCTCTTTCACAGTAATTAAAAGGCAGATTTTTGCAAATTTGATAAACGTTCCCTCCAGGGTGTGGAATGGTGGCAGCCAGCAAACTGTTGCAGAGGAAAAATAAAAATTCTATACCTTCAGGAGTAAAGGAATCCTATGAAGGCATCATATCTACCATTTTTCAAAGAATGTAAAAAAAAAAAAGGGAAAAAAGAAGCAAAGGTAATGATTTATTCTTGTAGCTGTTGTTTGTTTCCTATGACTGACTGAAACAACTAATTCTTAAAATATGTTTATCCCACTGTCTTTGAGGAGACAGTTCAAATCACCTCATCAAATCAGCCTCATCAAATTATGTTGTCTGTTAATCAACTGTAAATATTTTAAACAGGCAATCAATGCAGTGAAATGAAATTTAGCTGCTTTAGGCTGCTCGTCTGCAGATGTTATTCAAGATAGTTTGGTATCTTTAAGATAGGTAACTTTAGGAAAGGAGCAGTTCAAGCCAGAAGGGAATATTTTTAAATGCAGATATGCCTGTGGATAGCACTGTGATGCTTTGATTCCACTTTAGTTGAATGTATCACCAGCCTTTTACAAAGACTCCAGCAGCAGCAGATCAAAAGTTGTAACTCGTGTATCATGTGAGATTGGTTTTATCTCCTAAAGGAAAATACGGCTTGTGCCATGGGGCAGAGTTTTGCTTTGTTGAAGGCTCTAGCTCTACTTTAGAGATGAAAAAATGAAGAATGATAGTGGAAAGTTATAGCTTCTTTTGTGACTTTGCACTATAGACTCCTATTGAATATCTGGGATTTGGCACCAGTTCTGGTCTTCACCCTCTTTTTCTGTCTTCATATTTCTTCATGTTAAAAATTCAGTGAAATTAGTTTTTGGTGTAAAATTCATACAGGGTATGGCAGAAGTGAAATCAGCAGTGGCTGGACACTCCATGGTTTAACCCTTACCTATTGCTAGCAGTAAGGAAAAGATTTATCCACCTTATCTCCTAGGTGTTTTCTATCGTAGGACACTTCTGCTGTGTTAGTTCATATTTCTCCTCTGTTCTTACTCTGCAGTCTCAGCCTAAACATTGTACATTAAAAAGCAGCCAAGAAACCGTGGAAACTGAGGAGACAACAGGTTTGTCCTGTGACTTTGGCATCCCCCAAGTGCCTTTGAAAGGGAAGTGTTGTTAGACTTGTTCAGTGAGACTTGTTCGTTAAGAGCCAGAACAACAACAACAATAGCAACAAGAAGGGGGAATATGAATGTAAGTCCTACCTCTCCCGGAGCATCCTTCTACCTTGAAGGTGGCACATCCAGGTGTCTTGCCAAAGGGAGAAAATTAGGCTTGTTTTTGCAACTGTTTATTTTCTTCTCAGGAAAACCAGCAATTCCCTCCCAGTGGTGTAAAATCATACTGGTGTGTGTCCCAGGGGACAAGATAAAAATCCATCCTGCTCTGAAAGTGGTTTGCTGCTCAGCAAGCAGCAGCATTACACTCCAAATGTACCATCAGCTGCTTTTCAACAGGGGGCACCTTGGTAACCACTTCTCTTGATTCTTAAGGGATGCCCAGTGCTAAAGGGATGCTGAAGAAATAAATGTTTTAATGTATGCAGAAAAGAGGAAGAATCCATTCGTAGAGAAAAAGATAACTAATGGATGAGATTCAGCTATATGCTTCTTTTACAGAGCACTTCAGAGGCTGTAAAAGTGGTATTGAAACTGAATATAACCATTTCATCCCCTATAAAGTGGAATTAATGATCTAAGCTTGATACAGTGATTTTGTCTCTGCAGAAGTGTTTTGGCAAGTCATCTAGTTCTTACTAAAAAAGGGCAGTCTATTCAAAATATACAGGATGTTTGAAGTTCCCTGTTTCTTTTTTAACTCTTGCTTACTTGCTTGTTTTGATTTTAAGTTTGCCACAGGAAAGAAAAAAACCCAAACACACACACACAAAACTGACCAACCAACTGAAAACCCCAGAAAACAAAAGCAAAACCCCAAAACCACAAAGGTTCACAGAAGAGATGCATAAAACTTCAGATGTTACATTTTTTCATAGGTTTTTCTAACACTAGTGTTATCAGGAAAAGGTCATTTCACCTCTGCCTGCCATTGCTGAGCCTGTCTTCAGTGTCCTGTGCCTGGTTTGGGGCTTCTCAGCATAAGAAAGTCCAAGTGAGACCATGAGGTGGTTGTGTGGCTGAAGGACATGGCATCCAGGGGGAGATGGGCAGAACTGCAGTTACTCAGCCTGGAGAAATGAAGGATAAAGCTTTTCCCTAAAGGGAAAGCAAGGAGAGGCACAGTGGTCAAATGGTACAACACAAAAGACACTGGACATTAGTAACAGCAGGAGAAGCTTTGACCAGAGACCAAGACAAGAGATTTTCACAAAATCTTCCAACCAGCTGGACCAAGGGCAAGAGGCACTGTGACATCTGTGTTCTTGGAGGGGTTCAAAACATGAATGGGGCGACCCTGAGCACTCAGATCTGATTTCCAAGCTGGATTCAACTTAGAAGATGACCCTGATGGGGCTGAAGAACATAACTTCCAGATCTCCCTTCTTACCTGAATTATTCCTGATTCTGTGATCTTCAGGCTACAGATAATCTTAGAATACTCCTTGCTGTGGAGCCCAGTGATTGTTTCCAACAGCAGACGATGGCAGATGGCCAGGAAAGGGTACAAGCACAAGGCGGGACATAGTTCTATGTCCCCTAAAAACCACCCAGTTTACAAAAATTGATTCAAGGACACAGTGTCAAAGGTGGTATTTTTTTACTGAATAGCCCTCACTGGATTTTCCACGCATCAATCTGTCAGGCCACCTTAATTTTTAGCTTTCCAGCAATCCTGAGACATGCTCAGGTGTTTCTTTTGTAGTGGATTAAGGCAGTAGGCTGGACATGCACTGCATTTCCAGCTCCCACATGGAGTTGCATTGCAAAGTCATTCAACCTCTGTTTCACTG
The DNA here is from genome assembly GCA_013396775.1 of Cephalopterus ornatus. Lineage (NCBI taxonomy): Eukaryota > Metazoa > Chordata > Aves > Passeriformes > Cotingidae > Cephalopterus > Cephalopterus ornatus. The sequence continues at coordinate 6,549 of VZRE01016061.1, read as the reverse complement.
TCACTCTCATCTTTCTTTCTCTATTCAGCTGTAAGGTACTAAGAATAAGGGCTGTTTCTTCTGTAACATTTCTGTGTGCCCTTACCATGTCATAGGTGTGTAATTAAAGCAGCAGAGACAGGAGAATGGTTACACTGGGCAAGACCATGTCCAAGGTCATTGCATTGATAAACAAAGTGATGTGAACCACTGTAAGCGTTAGTGACAAGCACCTGTATGTCGCTTGTTCAAATCTTTTATTGTGCATTATTCTTTACTATCATATTCCAGAATAGGGCTTTAAAAAAAAAACAAACAAAAGGAACAGATAGAATGGCCTCATGTATCCAATAAGCTCTTTGTCTTTTCTGATGGAGAGAGCCCTTTGATTAAACTCATAGGTTTGGATCCAGTACACTATAGTAAATTAAACACCCCTGGCATTTTAATTAACTCATATTTCAACAGCTAAGGCAAAACAAATATGGATGATACTGAAAAATGTATCCTGTTCCAATTATTGTAAGGGACAAATGTTTTTTAATTAACTTACCAAAATCCATGAATCTTTGTTTTAAAAATCGATTCTCTCTTTAGTAATTCAGTCACTTATGTAGATTTTTTAAAGTAGAAAAAGAAGATAAATGGTTTTACTTACAGAATGTGGCCTGCAAAACTAGTCTGTAGAACTGTGACTCTTCTAGTTTCTCAGTAAACTTTCATCCTTTGTCTTTCTGATTTGCAAATTTAAAAAATACATAAACCCAGAACACTCTGAATTCATGATCTATTGCACTTCAGCATTAATGTTTCAGACATTCTGACTGCTTTATCTGAATTTTTGACAAAGAGGGAGGATAACTGAGTCAGGCCAGCATATTGGTGTCGATCACTGGAACTCCACTGTCTCACTGTGGTGAATCACCACATGTGTCCTGTTGTGTCTTTGGAGCAGAGCTGCAGTGCACTGCAGTGATAGCTGTGATTTGCCTGCACAGAGCAGACTATTGGACATTAGACAATTAAAAAAATCAGTTTGTAAAGCTACAGAAAAAAAGGGATAATTTTTGTTCTTGGATCTCAGAGCTCAAAAAATCCCTGTGAATTTCTCTGTAAATATGATGATCTGAAGTACTGCAGGAAAGGTGAACTGACCCAGGCTGTGTAATTACTGAAGCCCAACAGATGAAAACCCTTGAGCACATTGCACCTCATGAGCAAAGTCCTGCTGAGCTACATCATTTACCAGCAGTGTTGAGTGAGGCATTTGAGTCAGATCTCATGGGATGGAGCTCTTAGCAGGTCCTTCTGAGCAGACAGAAGAATCTTTCGAACACGAAAACTTCTATAGAAGTTCAATTTAACAATGTTACAGCTAATTTTTAGTTTCTATTTAATAAGGAACAAAGAAGAAGCAATGAAGAAAGGAGGACTCCAAACCTTTTCTTGATATGTTTGCATTCTATCTTCTCATTGCTCATTTAGAGGGGAAATGATGTTTCAGTGGGCAAATTCAGACTGTAAGACACAGCTCCTGAAGTCTCTCCAGTATTCTGTCTTACCCTGGCTCACCCACTACCTGCCTGTTCTCCTTTTGGCTAATCAAAATGCAGATAAAATCACTGTTTGAGATAGGACATTGCAAGTAAAGTTACAGTCATTAGAAGAATCTTATTTAAAAAGAATTTCAGCCATTAAAATAAAGAGAAAATTAACAGATTACAAGCACATCTTCCACCTTCAGCATCATTCTAGAAGAACTGCATATCCTAACTGAATCAAGTCAATTTTACAGAATACTCTTGGTTTAAATTCAGAATTTCCATCTTACTTTAATATACAATTACTGTGGTAAAAGCAGTGGGATTGCACTGAAAACCTTTTTCACTGCATTGGAACTGTTTCTGACTTCATATTTAATTGTGCCTTGTTCCCTCTGCTGATATAAATAGAAATGTTATCATGTACATGCTTTTGCTGGGATTTCTGAACAGTATTTCTCAGGCATGTCTTTCTTTGTGAGCTTGTTTCACAGTTAAAATTTGTGTGCACAAGTACAGGACACCTGAACCTTCCCATGACATGTGGAGGGCTCTTCACAGCCAAGTCCACATGAGACATAGGGAATTGGATGGGATGTCCCAGTAATGGAGGAAACTAGGGATTTAAAACTCTGGTTTACTGACAAATTTAGCAGCCTTTGCAATCATAAATTGTTCTCATTAGCCTGAGAGATCCTGGATGTTATTTTCAATTAAGGATTTCCCCTTTCCCTTCACAGATCATGTATATTCCCTTTCCCTCTCCCTTTCCCCCAAGCTACCACTCAGCCTGCTGGGGGCACTGCCTCCACAATTTAGGGATTGTGTGGAGATTTTGAAATCCAGCAGAAAGGGATCTTACCCCCTCATCAGATGGGTGGTCTCTCCAGAGGTTTCCAGATGCTCCTCTTCCTTGCCCTTTTCAGGGGGAGAGGGAAGGGAGGATCAAAGGTATTTCTATTAAAATATTTTTTACTGAGAACAGTCTTTAAAAATATTAAGTATTTAAAACTAAATGGCAGTTATGCTTAATTAGTATCATATCCATTAATTTAGTTAATTGAGAAGATGTGGATATAAACTTTAAAGTCCTTGGTAAAAGATAACATACATACTACAGAAAGCATAAAATTTCATTTAAACAGTTAAACTTCCCACATTCCCATCAGTTCACTGCATTGCTCCTCAAGTCTGGTTTGCAAGACAGACATACGTCCAGCAGTGCTTTCCCTGAAAAAACATGTACAGTAGGAAAAATTCCTGTCTGACACAGGTTATCTCCTACACAGACTAATCTGCAATCTGTCATGTAAACAGGACAATTTTTCAGGCTGTGAATAATAAAGATGGTGTGAAAAGGGATCTGGACAAGGACATTTTCACTGGCATTGGGGCAGGCAGTGAACAAAGCTGCTAGTCTTGAGGAAACTGTGCCCTTAGTATAACCAGAGGTAGAGATTCTGCCAGAGCTGGAGGCACCATATCACAGGGATATGGTCAGCTCCAAAACTATTAAGTATTGAGCAAAAGTGTGGCAAGAAAAGGATTTGACAGTTCTGAAAGAGCCCTGCCCTTCCAGTATGTGCTGCAGAAGCCCTGCTCCTGCCTCCTGAACTCAGCCCTCTTCTGTTCTCTTTATCTTCTCTGGAACTGCATGAAATTGTCTGAACGCACATTTTCTAACAGGGAGGTTACCTGGCCATTTTCTGATATTTGAGGTGGCACTGGCTGGTCCAGCAGCTCCTGGCAGCTGGTAGATTTTAAAATGGCCTTAGTTTCTAACAGGATGTGTGTTTCATTCGGTGTTTGCAGATGAACACAACTGTGATAAATAATACCTAACCACACCATTTGAAACACTGTCCTCATTCATTGCAGCTCCAAAATGTGGCATTTCCTTGTTATTAATTATTTTTAAACCTGTTCTAATTGACTTCTTCAAGAATGTAATATTAATTATGTCTATTTAAATGTATTAAACATCATGTAGGAAAAAAATTACAACTTTTTTTTTTCCCATGTTAAAAGTTTTGCCACTTGAACAAAATACTAAATATAGATCCTTATTTTCAAAAATATGGCTTTTTTTCTTTCAAAATATAGAACTGGAAAAGATGATGCACATATATTGTCTATAAAACAAACAACAAAAAGAATTTATTCAGTTGAGCCTAGTACTTTTTTTTTTCAGTGTTACTCTTGATAGTTTGCATTTCCTTTAGTTATGTTCTTTCTGCGGCAACATTTGGAGTATCACGATTTTCCTCTTTGCATTGCTGTTTGACTGCCATCCTGCCCATGTCAGTGTCTATTTTGTATTTGCAATGTCACAGGATTTAAGAAATTTTTAGTGAGAGATATGCAGGTGAATTTTCAGCACTCCTTTCCCTTTGTCTGCACTTAAATAGTGGCCAGGACCTGCCTATGGCAACACATAGAGGGAAGCACTGCTTCTTTCCAAGCCACTGGGTAGAGAAACTGAATAAATCATCAACTTGAGGTGTCATCTTCACCTCCACTCCCTACAGCCCATCATATTTGTGCAACAGAGGAACAGCTGCAGAGCTGACACCTGTTTCCTACCCTTCATGCTTTGCAGACCATGTATATTCTAACCCTGCAAAAGTGTTTGGTCACCCAAAGGAGTCACATCCATTCAGATCAGCCAGTCCCCAACAATGCTAAACAGAGTTCAATCAAATAGTGTGTTATGACTCAGTGATTAATTATTATGAGCTATTTCTGGCCATGGTTTTAATGGGTCGAGAAGAATATTCCTTATGAAAACAGAGATACCATAAGTTATGACACTGCAGCAGAAGCAGAAGAAAGTCAAAGCTCCTTGTCCAGACCTCCAGAACTGAACTGGTCCTCCAGACTGAGGGACCACAGTTTATGTGGAACAACAAGGGAAGTGTATGAGTCAGAACTGACACACAGCCTGGTGTTCTAAGCAATTGCTGATCCTTGAATCCGTCACTGTGGGAAGCTACTGATTCCCTCTCTCATACCTGCATATTTAAATTAATGCTAGGTTTTGGGTTGGGTTGGTTGTTTGTTGGTTGTTTTTTTTTTACAATACACCTTGGGAAAAAACACTTTCATATCTGTTTTCCTGATGAACTTACCATGGAATTTATAGCTGTCTTCTCAGCTATTCTGTGAAGAGAGAGAGCTTCTCTCAGGCAGATAGGATTAAAATTATATAGACATGACATGAGTCATAATGAACTTGGCCCTCAGAAGTTTGCAGTTAAGACCTGTCATGAGCCACAATAAGTGTTATCATGTTCTAGTAACAGCATCTTGCAAAATGTGTCATATTTTGATAACAGGAAAATGGAATAATCCGTCATGTGTCAAAGTGCTGGAGAAGGGCAATGAGTTCCCCTCCACCTCACTATTTATTTGTTCCAGTCTCAAGCACCTCTCAAAAGCTGCACTTGTGCAGCAGCTCCTGGACTCAGAGAAGTGTAATTACAGAGGAAATTCCACTGCCCTTTGTTGGAGAGAGAACATGCTCATGGGCATTAGCAAAGAGAAAGATGAAAAAGCATTTCACATGCATGTTCCCCATGTGCATCTCGTGAAGTTTTTGTTATTTATATGCCTTCAAAAAGGATGTTTTATTTATTCACAGATGTTAAGAATAGAGCATGAAGGATGAATAAAGGAAATGCTCTTTGTATTACCACAGTGATGGTAAAGGCCAGCATGGGGACTCTCTCCTCACACCAACCTACACACAGATCTCTACTTTTCTTTTTCTACTTTAGGATAAAATCCAGGCCAGGTTCCCAAATTCCTCACAAAGTGTAACTTTACAGAGTGGGCCGATAAATCTCAGATAAGCAAAATAGGTAAGTGAACAATGTTTTACTGGATCACTATGGACTGAGAAATTCTGGGTAAAATCCAGAGAAAATACAATATTTAAGATGTTTTTGTCAAATATAACTGTTTGAGAAAGTGCATAGGCCAGTAGTTCCATTTTACTCTCACTTCATTACGTTTTTCTCGTTGATTCATTCATTCCTGTCTTCTCACAGCATGAATGTCAGTGTCATGTTAATGCCTTTTTCACCACCATTTAGAAATGCAATTTATCAGAGCATTGAAAAAGGCATATTTAAACTTTCAGCTTTTGATGAAAAATATTCCTCCTTATAAAGCACTCAAATCCAAGTTTCCCTGAAGGCCAGAAATAGTGTTAATAGAAGCTAATTTAATAAGTACTTAAAAAGTTAAGGTTATGTATAACTGGAAAAACCCTAATACCTTTTTGATATTAGCTCTTTTCTTTCAGAGTTATTTTTTCTCTTCCCCTTTATGCTCTTTTCTGCAAATGCCCCATTTTACCCAGGAGACTTTTCCCACAGAATCCTTGCAGAGTCTTGCAGGAGAGTCGGACTGATTCATGTTATTACAGACACCTTACCAGACTTTCTGCTTCCCAGTGTAAGGCCCATGATATCCACGGGATTTAATCTAAAATAAAAAGCAGTGGGTCACTCCAAGTTTGAAAAGGCAAAGGTGATATCAGACAACTCATAGCAAGATTATTAATATTATTAATATTAATTAATATTAATAATTATTAAAATAATTATGTTATTTTTAGGATACCAGCAGGAAAGACATTCTTGAGCAGGTTCTAAAAGTAGCTGTAGCTACCTGTGAGTGCTTATCTTTTCTCTGTAAGATAACTGAGTGTGTTGGTTTAAAGGTAAACCAGCAGGAGAAATGAACCCAACTCAGAGATTATAAGTCAGAATTACAATTTAATGAAAATAATACAATAAATGCAATTTTGCAGACAGCTGGTTTTTTTAACCCACAACACTCAGTGCCCTGGGGCACGAACACAATGTTTTGCGCGGGCCACCAGCCGAGCCCCATGTGGTCCCCCTGAGTCCAAAGTAAAAATAGGAAAAACCTGTTGGTGAGGCTGGGGCTCGCAGTCTGGTTGAGAGCTGTGGTCGCAGTCCGGTCGAGGATGCTGGTCACAGTCCAGTCGAGGTTCTGGTCC
>VZRE01016059.1:17371-37755 GCA_013396775.1 Cephalopterus ornatus | reverse complement strand
TTTTTTTTTTTTTTTTTTTTTTAGAGGTTTAGAAATTCCAACGATGCTTTATAAAACCTTTTTTCAAAAATTTTCCATTTTTCTAGAGATAAAGATGAAAGGCTTATTTTCAAAATCTCTGTATAGAGGCTGCTGAAATTTGGATAGTACGGAGCACAGAGATGTAGATGGAAAAGACTAAGGTTAAAAGCCACTGAGCAGAATACTATGCATTTGCTCTAAAAATCTACTTCAGAGATTGTGAAATAACATTAAAATAGATACACAGAACAATAAAGTCCCTGTGTTTATGCCAGCCTTTTAAGGGACAGGTTCTAGTCAAGCCGAGCCACATTTTCCAAGGAGATGATTCTGCTCTTTGGTGCCTCTGAGATATTTTTTGTGTGTATGTGGGACTGGGTCTTGTTTACCCCTCTATCTGCTGCTCAGTTTTCACACTGCACACTCTGTGTGCTGTCTTCTCTGTATGATGTTTTCCCCTGCATGGAGGAATAAATGTCAGATCACTGTGTCTATGTGCAGGAAAACCCCGAACTGAAGGAAACAACATGTATAAGGCAGAATGGCAAACATGTTGCTGGATTACAGTGTGCATGACAAAGCACTTTCAGTAGCATTTATTCCTTTCTCATGCCCTTTACAACACATTTTGTAGCATAAAATATGTATTTCTTTTTCCAAAGCAACTCTCCAGAGGCCGTGAAGTTTTAACCAGTAATATCATTATTCCTGAAGATTTTCAGGTGTCTATTTGAGCTGAAATAAATTCAAAATTTATATTCCTTCAGGAAATGAAAATACTTTCATATTGTACACTTATCATAGTTAATATAAAAATATGAAAATGTTTTTCTGAGAACAAAATTTGCAGCAATATTTTCATTCAGACCTTTGTTTCTAATCTAAAATTTAGCTTAAATTGATTAACATAATTGATTTCAAGTTGATGGCATGTGAATTGCAGTTTTTGCAAGATGTTGATTTGCTTGACTGAATTACAGAGGATCTGAAACCGGTTTTGACTCCTGTGTACTATACTTGGTGGAGGAAGTAACAATCCTGTGATGTATGAGCTGTAAAGTAACTCCTTTGACATCACACAAGTTCTCTGCCATTTGAGAAGAGGCCAGATTTCATGGAAAATGAGAATCTATATATATTGAACTGATTGGTAATATGAGGACGGAGGAAAAAATGTTGCAGGTTGGACTAACTTAAGTGGCGTTTCTGGCTTTGCAAGGAATTATATTTTTAGTCAAAACTAAATGGACTTTGCTGATGACTGTTCTAACTTTGCAAAACAACCATTGTCTAGGAGAAAGGTTGCTTTGCAGTAACTTGCCTTCTAGTATTGGTCAATAATCTAACAGTAGGGAAATGTGTTGCTAAAGTTTCTGAAAGCAAAGTTTCTGAACTATGTTTCCTAAGAAACTGCCTCCAAACTGACAGTCAGTAAGCCTTGATAAAGATTTTGTACTTTAGTAGATATTTATCTCAAAGGAATTATACACACATTCATAAGAATTACACATATATTATTAATATAAATCATTATATAGTCTCTAAAACAAATACTATGCAATATACAGAGGAAAAAATGCAAAGAAATTAAATCTTGTATTCAGATCTTCAATACAGTATGAAGCATGAATTGATCTTGAGAATAAAATAATCTGTTACATGTTTTAATGGTCCATTTAATCACTTGTATAGTGAATGCGCTTATCAAGAATTGGTAGATAAGTAGAGGCAAAAACATGCTGATTGGCTGGTTTGTAGCTTCCATGCAGTATGCAGAAAGGAACAGTTATTTAAAGAAGACATTTGTATTTATAGAAAAAAACGTATTTTTTCCTGGTTATTTAAAATGTGCACTAGAAAAACCGTGTCAGCTTTACTATCCCTAGCTTTAAGTGTCAATATGGAGGCTAGCAGTTTTGAAAAATGGATTATACTAAGCGACACTGAAGCTTTCTTTCCCTAATTCCACAACCAGATGGTCACATATTGAAGAGTCCTAGATTATCCCCAAAAATGTTTGCTTTACAAATACAGTTGAAAGTGTTATTTTTTCTGGCAGGCCTAAAAACTGCTTTGTTACTGGTATGAAGCTACACAACAAGGATCAATCACTGTAATGACATAGATGTAACCTGTGCCTCTTGACACTAACAGGTTGGGAACTTCAGGCCAACTTTAAGGAGATCGAGGGCAACAAATTTCACATGAAAGCGAGAATTAAAACTGGTGCTCTTCAGGAAGACGAACCCAAGTCTCAGTCAAAGTAAGCAGAAGAGTTCCGTTACATGTATAGAAACCAGACCAAATAACTGGATCTGTATTCATAACTTGACTAAGTGAACATCTAACTTTTAGCATATGAATAATCCAGCTGCATTCCAGCTCTGGGGTCCCCAGCACTGACAGGACATCAGCCTGTTGGAGCGAGTCCAGAGGAGGGCCAGCAGGGTGATCAGAGGGGCAGAGGAAAGGCTGAGAGAATTGGGATTGTTCAGCCTGGAAAAGAGCTTCCCCGTGGTTTCAGGGTGAGCTAACTGTGGCCTTCCAGTACTTGAAGGGAGCCCACAAGAAAGACAGAGAGAGACCTTTTACAAGAGCTTTGTAGTGATAGGACAACGGGGAATGGTTTCAGATTGAAAGAGAGGAGGCTTAGATCAGGTATTAGGAAGAAATTCTTTACTGTGAGGGTGGTGAGGGATTGGAACAGATTGCACAGAGAATTTGTGGATGCCCTATCCCTGGAAGTGTTCAAGGCTAGGTTGGATGGAGCTCTGAGTCTAGTGGAAGGTGTCCCTGTCCACGTTGGTGGGGTTGGAACTACAAGATCTTTAGGGTCCTTTTCAACACAAACCATTTTATAATTCTATCAATCCCACAAAAGTAATAAAATGAGTAATAATTTAGGGAAAGCACTGAAATTGGAGAAATTCTTATAAATTAATATGTTACTGTCTTGAAGGTAGCTTATAAGGTGCATCTCAGAGTGTTTACAGGAGCCATGACCAAGTAGTAGAATAGATATCTGCCTAAGTATTGAAAACCCTTGGTGCAAACTCTTGTTGGAAACAGTTGAATAAAGACACATAGAGAAATAAAGACAATTGTGATGACGAAAACACTTTTGAGGTTTGGAATATTTTTTTTTTCCCAAAATTTAAACTTATCCAAAAGCCACGAAATTTCATTGTAAATGTACAGTGAGAAAGGTAAAAAGAAATCATTTCTATAATTTTATTCATCAGAAAAATTCTTTAGAATCCAATTCATTTGGTATCATAAACTTCTGTTGCTATTTTGGTCATAATGGACATTGGATGTTATCACAGCATTAACAAAAAAAAAAAAAAAAAAAAAAAAAAAAAAAAAGAAAAATTAAGAGGAGGAATGAAATGGACTTTTCTCCCACTCAAAAAGATTAAGTTGCTACAAGAATGCTAAGGGAGTGTATGTGCTGACAGTCGAAGAAATGTGTCTGGTGCATAACCTGCAGCACAGAAATGCTTGAATAATTTATTAGTGGACCTGCTTATTTATCTGAACTTAAGCAGGCTATTATATATTTACTGCAAGGCAGATTAACACTGTTAAGAACACTCTTTTTATGTTTCATCCAGCAGGGGTGCTTGGCTTAGTGTCTCATTTTCATGTGCCATAGGTAGCTTGCCTCTGCCAGGCCCCTGTTCGTGACTCAGCTGTCACAGGTGTTGCTGTGACTCTTCCCATTCACTCTGAGGAGTGCTGGAATGAGCAGCTAAACTACGAAATTTTCCTACATGAATATCAATGGAAGTGGCATGTAAGTGCCAGGTTTCATTTTGCTCTTAATGCATCCTGCTGGATAGAGCGCATACTTTGCTCATTCAGCGGGTATGAAACACCAAGCCTGTCAGACAGACATCAGAAGCAATTATAGCACATTTGGAGTACTGGGCTATGAGAAAACAGTTTCAGAATAACTAGTAATTTATTCTATGCAAATTGTTTCAACTACACTGCAGAAAATATAATTGACAGCAATTGATATCATAACAATGTTAGCCAAATTACATTAACTGTAAGTTAAATCTGGGTCTGCCTTATTTGGCTGGAATAAAATGTGACTTTTTTGTTTTTAATGAAAATAGAGCCCCTTGCACATAAGTTAGAAGGAGTTGTATATTCTGCATTAAGGAGTAAGTACAGTTGGTAGTTAAGTTTCTCATATCATAGATATTTTTATCTTTGTGAGTTTTTCTGGACAAGAATTTGATATTTTTTCTTAAGGAATGGTATGGTCTTATTAATGGGGATCTATCAGAGAAAATTGGTGACAGTCCAATTTGGGGTGTACTTCCCTCCATTAAAATATTGGAAACAAGGCATTCTGTGAAATTTAACATACATAAACTTAAGAGTTGGTGTAGTAAAGAAATAATACATGTTAAGCAGTTTCAAGAGATCCTAGGAGTTGCATAACTGATTCTAAATCACTCTTGGATGCAGATTTGTGACCTTATCATCTGCTTGTGTAGAGAAAGCTTAAGTTAAAAAAGAGAAGTGACCTTTTCTGAGGCACAAAAAATAGGCATTATCAAAATCAGAATACTCTATACAGATCATATTCTCACATTTTAAAATTCAACGCATGGAATTGGGCAACGCACACAAAACCAGAGAATAATCCAAGAGGCAGAAGTAATGTTTATCATGGAGTTACATAAAGAGTTCACACTTTTTGAGAGAAAAACCGTGGAAGTGTCTTGACTGCAGCTTGTAAGTACTTTCACAAGGAGAAAAAGCCAATTGCCTAAGTACTTTGCAATTTTCCAGGCAAAGAAAGGCGTAACAAAACCCAGAGGCAGAAACTGCAATCAAACCCATGAATACATTTTGAACAGTGAAAGAGATTAAACCCTGAAACAAGCAGTGGTGGATCCTTCATCTCTCCAAAACAACGTCGTTGTCTGCAGTCTGGAAGGCATTACCTAAAAAAAAGCTTCATACCAGACTTCATACAGCTGTGTTCGGGTGATGCAAAACAAGCTAGTCAAGGGTATGAGTGACTAGATGGTCTTATGACCACAACAGCAATGAGAAACGGGGAGAAACAAGGAAGAGTTTTATATTACTGCCCTACTATCCAGTAGGCAATTAATTTAGTCACCATAGATATCATTTTTACCCCTTCCCCTCTAACTACCTTTACAGGTGACAGAAAGAGAGGGAAGGTAGATACCCCAAGGGGTAATTTAGACAAAGAGTCAGTGAGGGATGCTATGAATTACCCTTTTCTGATTGATTTTCTATCCATCAGAGAAGAAGCATAGATGAATTGGTTGATACTGCTCCAAATACTTCCTCGGTAAATTAAACTTGGGTAGAGAAAGCTCTATTTCCTAGGAGAAAACAACTCGTCTGCTTCTATGACAATATCTTTTATCTGTTTAAAAGGAGTCATCCCTGAATTCACACAGGTAAAGAGGGCTCTCAGATTTTAGGACACAATGTATCCACTGATTAATTGTAAGAACTACTCTGCAGAGATTTGGTATAAAACAGGACCACATGTGGATCAAATGGTTTCTAGGATTTGCAGCAGCAACTCTTAAAAAAGAATTTTGTAGCATCTTTCCTCTAAAAACTGTGCCTGAAAAGGTAGTCTGATTACTTATCTTTTTGCCCTTCAGATACACAACAATAAGTTATTGTCACTGTGGGCAAAGAATAGATTTTAAAGGAAAACAAGTCGTCTTGACACTAGTGAGCTATTAAGAAAAGATACTGAATGAGAAGAGTATGAAAATCTTCAGAGGCTTTTTGCTGGAGCATGATTCAGGGTACAAGCTTCAGTGCTGAGTTGAGATGCATCACTCAAAGAGGCTGAGTATCCCCACCTATAGATAAGTAAAGTCAGGATAATGATCATTGAGCATTTAGCCCAAACAATTTATGTTTCAATATAAATCTGGCTTTAGGAATAACAATTTGAGATGTGTACATCTGAATTTGGAATGAAATAAAGCTTCCGTGGAAATAAATGAACATTGAACATTATTTTTCAAAACTTCAAAGATTTTAGTAACATCATGTAATGAATGGGTGCAGGCAGACTAAACATCCTCTTACTGGCTGGCTTCAGTCTACAGAACCTCATATTATTCCTGTGACTTTATGGAGTACTTTGAACCTCAGAATATCTTGAAAAGTACAAAAACTTCTATAGATTAACTAAAATATTGAATTTAAATAGATGAGTGAAATAATATTAAATGCGATTTTCTTATGCAGGAGGGGATGCATTTAATTTTAATGCATCCAAAAGTAATTATTATTTTGATCAAAAATAATTATTATTTTGGTCAACATCTGCAAAAGCAGATAGACCTTACTGTTAGTCTGGCTTACTTGTGTAGAAAAACTCATCCTAGTATATGAAGCCACTTAGGCTCACTAAGGTTTTTTTAATGGACATAAAAGCTCATAATTCTAATCTGTTTATATTGGATGTACAAATTTCTAGTTCTTAAAAATTCTAGTTTTGTTTTTGCATTTAAAAGCAATTACAGCCCTGGGTAGAGAAACAACTTTTCAGCTTTTCATGAACATACAGTGGTTTGCAAATCTAAGGATGAGATATTTCTACAGGTAGCTTAAAAATACTTTTTGGAGTAATGCTATAAACATTCATGCTTGTTAACTATGTTTCTAATCATAAGAAAATGCAATATTAAAATTTAGGAGTATCTCACAGTTATTTTTTCATCTATACTCTTTCTGCCTTTATTAAGAATATATATTGTGATATAAGTAACCAAAGCATTTGAGACCAAAAAATAGGACTGAACAAAAAATGTGTAGATACATACAGTACTCATGAACCATAAAAATTTCCAGTGTGCTAATTAGAAAACAAACAGTCTTGCTTTTCTTCAGGCATAATTCCTCTATTGTTTTCATCCATTGCAATTCATTCTTATTATATTTAATAAGACACAAGTGATGAAAATCTTCTAATCCTCCCTGATATGAAAAAACAATTGAAATAAAGCCAAGTATTAAATATGAAAGTTAACCCAACAGGCTTTTATCAGACCAAAAATCGAATAGGAGACCAATTCTCTTGATTATGTTTTGTTGTAGGACTGAGCCTTTTCAGGCTTTGAAACTGTTTGAACAACTATAAGCGCGTGCTCAAGATTTAATAGATGATATTAAACAACGTATGGAAGGGTTGCATACAGGACAGAGCTAGAACTTTTTGTTGACATGACAATTCATCCCTTCTGTTGACTGTCAAGGCAAGATATAATATAAGAAAACACCAACAGAAAACCAAAGGCCATTTTGAAACAGAATTAGTTTGCTCTTTAGAACACTGAGGCAAATTTCAGTTATTTGCCTTATCTTGTCTTTACTGCAGAAGTATGTCTCTAGTGGAAAACTGGCAAAATAATGACAAAACACTCAGAGTAGTTATTGACTTCTGATGCTGAAATTTACTTGAAGATAATCTCCACACTAATGAAATCCTCTCAACATAGTTATTCCTCTTGAGGAATTTTTTAAGCATTTCTACTTTTATTGACTTGTTCAAATGGACAACTATTTTGTCTTTCTCTCTTCTCCAATAACAATATTGATTTTTTAAAAAAATGAAGCAGTCAATCAGTGTTCACTGAATTTGTAAGTGAAAAAAGTTGCCTCCTCAGAGCAACTTGGGTTTTACTTCTAGTGATGCTATTTTCGCCTGGAGTCGATTATAAATTCACACAGGAATATCTGCTCCATTAATTGTTGACCTGCTGGATTGGGTTTGCCTGCATGGCAAGGTTTCTGTGAGAAGCTGCCCAAAGCTTCCCTGGTGTCTGCCACAGCCAATGCCAGATAACTCTGAGACTGACCCACCGCTGGCCACAGCTGAGGTCACCAGCAGTGCTGGTAGCACCTTTGAGATAACATATTTAAGAGGAGTTAAAAAGAACCTGCTGGGGAACAGTATCCAGAGGCAAGGAGTGAGAAGATATGAAAGCAACAGCCCTGCGGACACCAAGGTCAGTGAAGAATGAGGAGGAGGAGATGCTCCAGGCGCTGGAGCAGAGTTTCCCCTGCAGCCTCCCTGTTGAACACCGCGGTGAGGCCACCTGAAGGCAGCAGGGTGAGGGACTCACTCTGGAGAAGTCTGTTCCTGAAGGACTGTGCCCTGTGGAAGGCACCCACTCTGAAGCAGTTCATGAAGAACTATGGCCCACGGGAAGAACTCCAGCTGGAGAAGTTCATGGAGGACTGTTTCTCATGGGAGGGACCCCACACTGGAGCAGGGAAGGAGTGTGAGGAGTCCTCCTCATGAGGAAGAAGGAGGAGCAGCAGAGACAACATGTGATGAACTGACCACAGCCTCCATTCTATCCCCCTGCACCACTAGAAGCGTGTGGGAGGGTAAGGTGAAGAAATTGTTAATGAGGTTGAGCCCAGGAAGAAGGGAGGGATGGGGTGTTTTAAATCGTTTTTCATCTCTCCTTATCCTATAGTACTTTGATTGACGGGAAATTAAACTAATTTTCCAAATTTTTTTTAAGTCTCTATAGCTCAATTAATTGGTGAGTGATCTCCCTCTGTCTTTATCTCAACACAGAAACCTTTTGCCATGTTTTCTCTCCTGTGTCCAGCTGAGAAGGGGAGGGATGGAGCAGCTTTGGTGGGAACTTGGAGTTCAGCCACAGTCAACTCATCATACTTGCAAAACAAAATTGGTTATTAATTTGAACTGTATCTTCTGTAAGGATTTAATAAAGTAATCAATGTTATTTGCATTGAAGTGTCTTGCATTGCACAATGCAGTAATATCCTTGAATTGAAGATTATTAAGCAGCCAACAACAAAAGTGAAAGAGAGAAAGCAGATTTTGAAACAGACAACAATTCAGGCAATTACTAGGACACCTTTTCCAACTCTGAGATTAGCATGACAAGGCTAATTGAAGGCATCAAATGGGAATATTTCATTAAATAATCACATTTTGTTATTTCACTAGAATGGTTAACAGTGTATTCTGTATGCAGGCCTGAGTGCTTCAAACTGTTTTTTCATATAAAAATGAATTTATACATTTTACGGAAGCACTTCGTTTTATTATTATTTGCCTGTAAAGCATCTATGTGCATGGTTTATGCTGCTCGTAGCAACATATGTCTGTTTCCACTTGGAAAATGATGAGTGGTTGAGAGTTACCTGGTGGGCCAAATGTACCAAAATGTCTTTTAAAAAATAACTCTTGAGCAAGAAAGGCAACCCAATTGAGAATATAAGATTAGAGTATATGGAGCTGTATCCATAGAATTAAAAATTGGAAATGATTTCACGGAACATTGGTAGAGAGTATGCCCAGTAAGTTTTAATTTTTCTCTGGGTCTCATACTTTTTTTTCATTGATTCATCTTTTAATACAAGGTTTGCTAAGATTTCAGGGATTGTTGATCTCCTGCTTGAAATGCTTTGCCTAATAAACCTTTTCTTCCTCAATCCATAAGGAATTAGGTATAAATGAATAGCCTGTTATCTCTGATGCATATAGTAGAAGCAAAAGAAAAAAAAATAAAGCCCCGTAAAGTGTTCTAAAAGGTGTGAAAATCAAAAAACAGAATCAGTTTTTAATTCCATTTAACTTGCTTAATTCCACTTAATGCACACACGTACACGCAAAGTCTGGCAGCACCAGTTTTTCTACTTGAACCGCCAAGCAAAGTGGGTAAAAATTGCCATAAACCTCAAAGTGACAGCTAGTGTCTCCAAAGGGAACTACACTCAAAGGTGCCATTTGGTTACTTACACGCACTTGCCAAGAGCCACCGTGTGCCTAGGACAGCTGAAGTCCTGTAGGCATGACCTGCTGCTTTCCGGAGTGGCAGCACGAAGCAGGGCATCTCCCGGGGCACTTCAGAGGCCACATACTCAGCAAGGTAACTCTTACCCACCCTGTCTGGCCCAAGAGGAAGATTGGTTGATAATAATAATGTTTTATTTCAAGTTTCTGAGATTGCTGACATGTGATAGAGTTCCCACTTGTCTGCGTAACTCCTTTTGCTTGGGCATCTTTATGTTCGTGAATCTTGCAAATTTTCAGCTCAGAGTAGACAAAAAATAGCCCTCTAATGTTTGCTCATTGCAAACTGTCCTGTATTTGGAAGTTCATACACCAGGCACTTCTGGTTTTCTGCTTCTACTTCCCTTGCTCCTAATGTTATGCAGGAATTTAGTGGCCAGTTTAAGCAAAAGGTAAATGGAATTGGTTTGGGCAAGTCAAAATGGAAGCAGATGATTTATACACAACTCCCGCACAGCTCTGCCAATGCACTTCAGTCCTGTTCTGTAATATCAACTGTCCAGTTTATTTCTAAGCTGCTCCTGAGCCAAAATGCTTGCTAGACATGCTAAATTGTACAATATTGAGGTTTTTTTGTTGCAGACAAATGGAAGTTCTACTGGGATTGCCAAACACATTTTCAATTTTCTTAATTTAGTCTACACTGCACAGATAGAGCATTTCTCGCTGGCTATTACACATTTAATGTGAGAAACCACTTTACCTTTGCAATAGTTTTATTATTTTAATTTAATTTTGCTGTTTCTCCTGACCTTGGGTGCAACTGTATCTGTTTCTTTTTTTTTCCTCTTTTTCTTTCTATTTTGTTGTTTAGTCATTCAAGGCAGCAGGAGCTGTCAGTGCTGGGTAGCACGCCTGTTAACAATTTAAGCTGATTCTAAACTTTGTGAGAAAATTCTGAAAGAGAAATCTGTGCCAGCAGCTTCAACCACCTTTAAATATTTCCTGTTGTGCTTTTTCTAGAATAGGATGAATGTAATGTTTTAGTGACTTCTTGTGGCAGCCCTCAAGCAGGCATTATATTTAACAAAGATATTTCTTATGAGAATGGCATTGAAGTAATGATGATCAGGAAGGAAGGAAAAGAGAAGGAAAATAGAAACAGAGAAAGAAGGAAAGAAAGAAATCACCAGTCCGACTTCTGGTGTTGATCCAGTCAGTGAGGTGTCCAGAGCCCTGGGGGCACCACCCGGACTTGGTGGGGGTACCTTTTTATAGATAGGTTTTCCCCATCCTGAAGAGAGACTTCTCACTTTCTAATGAAATTAGTCATCATGCTCAGTTCGTTCTTTCAGGCCTTTCTGGAAATGGGTTGGAGGGCTCTGGGGGGAGGTTCTTGATCACTACCTACAGTCCATGCCCACTCATTGGCCTCATTCCCGGGCTTGCGCTGTCCTGCGTTGTGCTTATCCCCAGGAACTAGAGCAAAGAGGTTTGGCCCAGAGAAGTGCTAGCCTACTTCTGCATGGCCCCCTTCTCCAGCCACACCTTGTTCTTCCCCACATTGTTATTACTAACAGTCCTTGTTTTACCAAAACTCCTTGGCTGTTACCAACAATCTTTGTCTGTTATTGCCAACAATACGTGGCTGGCTCCACAACCATCCTCTTGTTGGTGTTTGAGACATGCACATTGGCCTCTTATTTTTTGGGATTCTACAGTGGGGTACCTGTTTACTATTTCCATACAGTAAAAAAAAACGGGACCAGCATCTTGGAGCCTTTGAATGCCTCTTATTGTGATGCGTTATTGTGGGAAAAAGGCTGGAGGCAAAATTACATTTAAGCAGACAGAGACTGTGGTCAGCATGCCCTGTTCCCCTCACCCAATATAGGCTAAGGGGAAAAATGAGGTTGCTATTACCCGGATGAGATGCAGTCAGCATGCCTGTCTTCCCACATACTATACAGGTTGAGGGGGGATGAAACTAAGGGTGGATGAGAGTGGAGACATCATGGCCCGGCTCTGTTGAAATCCTTTTAGAGGAGGGAACAGCTATTTCAGAGAATAGCATTTAAAGTTAATGCAGGAAACAAAGTCCCAGACAGTCTTACAAGCTCGATCAAGTCAGGCTTCAATTACAGTATATTGAAATAGATAAAAATAATTGCAATTTCCTTCTTAAAAGACAGCATAGTAGTGACGACCCTTCATTCTTCAGAATCCTTCACTCTTTAAATAATGTTGTTTTTTCCTGGAAAGGATCTATAGAATGAAACCAAGCAAAGGAATTTAAATTATACATATCCTCAGTATAAGTCTAGTGGAATTAATTTAAAAAATTAAGGGATTGAAAAGCTCTTTGTTCCTGTACTCTGGCAATTTCTAAAATCTCAGCCTACCGACCTTTCTCATCTCTCGCTTTGCAAGACGAAATCTTCATGTTTCATAAAGCTTGTTTTCTTTATTTCATGGAGCATCAAGTCTGCAGAGGAATATATAGAGTTGCCACTTGGGTCTGCCAGACTCTTTTGATTAAATAAGCGAACTGTAGTGTTCAGAACCAGTCTGCAACACTTTGCTGCATGGCTGCAGCCACAGAGTCCAGGAACCACGGCTACAAACAGGAGTAAGGTGACAGCAAAACCAGGATAATGTCATAGCTTTCCTATAACCTTTGCAAACAGCACAGTGCAGGATGAAGCTCTGATGCACTTTGGAAGCTGCTTTTCCAATAGACTAAATAACAGGCTAAAAAAATCTGAATGCTAAGTTATAACCAAATCTGTCTTCTTCTGCTGTCTCCAAACAATGAAAGAAACCTGTGTTTCCCTTAGAAACAGGCAACATTTATTTTTAAATTGGTGGTTCGGATCCTGGAAATTGGAATTGCTTTATTTGAACTGGAAAGATGGCTGACAACAGGGGAGGAAACTATGAACACGACATAATAACTCTAGCAAAAAATATTGCCATACTTGTAATAATACAGCTCTCATTAAATATCGATTTCACATTATAAACCAATTTATATCATACTGCCTCATGGAAATATAAAAATGGATGTAATTAATTTCATTTGCAACTAAAATAATTGTCGACAGAAATAAGATGACATTTATGAGTTAAATAGAGGAAACACTTCTCATTAATGCCCTTTACTGGAGCCTGTATATGTGAGACAGCAAAATAGTGCCTTAAATAATGTTAAGACTATTTTCCATATTGTTAAAATAATTCTCTTTATAAAACCTGCATATCCTTTGAGTTTTTCAGGGTTTCTTATATAACCTCATGACAGCTGTCAGAGCTAAGCAGAATGCAGTTACCTAGAAGTGCATGATAGCAATGACTTTTAGAAACAACCAACTAAAATCAAAGGATAGAACGTGGGAAACACGGGTAGGTACAGCACCACAGTCTGTAATTTATAACATTCCTTAGATGAATTTATGACAATCAAGAACTGAATTCAGGTATTCTTCATTATTTTTTTTGTCTGCTTCATAGTTTCAGAGCTCTCAGAGCTTATACAGAAAGATCTCTGAAAAATGTGGATAAAAAATTCCTAGTGGTTATATTTTTTACAGATTTTACTGTTTACTTACCAGAACTCTCTTAAGACTCCTTCAAATCTCATCTGTCTCTGTATCTACTGGATGCAAGTTTTGTAAAAAAAGCTAGTATTACTGGCTATGCTCCTTTTATCCTTTTGTTGTTATTCGTATTTATGACTATAAGTAATATTTAACATCTTGTTATTCTGTCCCACTGGGCAAGAAGAAAGTAAAGATAAAATAACTCAAGCTTGTTAAAAATGTGTTGTCTTACAGTGCATAAATTTTGAGCTTTTTAGTGGAATCACCGAAAAATGAGGGCTCTTTTTATTTTTTGTGGTGAGAAGTTGCAAAATAATGTGAGTGAATTATATAGAAAAAGGAAATTTTTCTCTGCTACTAGTTCATCTTAACAAACTTCCATTCATGAATTCCTCCCTCCTTCTGCCAGTAGTTGCATGGTAACCACAGGAGAAGAGGATTAAAGCAAAAGTAGAAACTGTTTCACAGTTTGTTGTAACAGGAGCTGGGATAGAACAGATTTTCCTAGGCAATTCCTGTATGATTCTATGCATACTACTTAAATCAATTTTTTTTTCTTTTTTTTTTTTGGCCCATTTTCCCTCCCTTTTTTTTTCCTTTTTTTTCCCCTAAGAAAAAAGCCGCGAAATCAGCAAACCCTCAGTTTTATGCATGTTTCCTTGATTCCTGGGTGCCAGACTGCCAATGCTTTCAGGATGAATATTCAGTTGCAACCAAATTCAATAGAAATTCTAGTTGATACTCTAATAATAAGTGGCATAGAAAGTCACATGAGGAAATTAATAGCTTTGTCACCAGGAAAGCACTGGAACAATATTTGATATCTAAGGCTCAGGGCAATCCAATTAATGATGAAGAGAAAACAGCATATCGAATAACTAATTGCGGAATGAGAATCACCCATTTTGTATCAGAAATGATGAAAGATTTGATGAAGAGGGAAAGATATAACTCTCCCAGTCTAATGGTGCAGCGTAACATATACTCCAAATGTGTTTGAATCAACTTTATATGTCCAACAGTTACTGTATGCCAAAAAGTCCCTATAAAGATTTCTTCGAATTTTCAAGAAGAACAAGTGCATTTTAATTTGTTTCAAATGCCTGTTGTGAGAACCACGGTGGCTGAATCTGTGGTTTGTATTTGGGGTGGGTGTTTTTAGCTGGCAAGCTTCGAATTTTGGATTTACGTGGGAAACACTTGAGAGGGAAACGGGCACCGAAACTACGGGAGCTTTCTTTTACATCTCCCCCTTTCTTGCAGCATGTCAGCCATACACGGCCAAATTCTGTCAGGGCACATCACACGCCCGGCCTGATGTAACAAGACAGTGAGAAGCAATGCAAAGAATATTAAACCAGTCTATTCAAATATTCCCACTCTACCCCTTTCTGATCATTTCAAGTCCCTAATACGTAAATCCTACCAGATTGTTTGATCTCTTCATGGGAGTAGTTCACCCTGCTTAGTAGGACTAACTGCTAAAGAAATCCACAGTACTGTACTGTATTTTTGTGATTTTTTTTTTTCCTTTCTTTCTCTGAATTTAATTTCAGAATGCAGGAGCATGTGCATCTGGAACATGTAAACACTGCAATTATCAGCAAAGCTTAGACCTTGCCAGGTGGTACCCTACCTCCTTTGCTGATACCTGATATCTAGTGGGTATGAAGACATTTTCTACTACGTGTTTCATCACCTTTTTTTTTAATATATATATATATATATCTGAATTAAATATAATGGTTGTTCCCATTTGGTCAATAAACAAAGCTTCAAAGCAGTAAAAGAGTGGGAGAAAAGAGTTACTTCCATTATCATTACTATTTGGGATAGGACACATACCTAGAATGGGTTCAGTTTATCCACAACTGTTGATTTGAAGTATTTCGAATAAAGAGCACAAAAGACAGATATGGGGGTATTTGTTATTATTTTTTAAAATGAAAAATGAAAATTTAAACTGGTTTCAGGAGTATCTGACTTGCTTTAAGGACTTCAAGGTCAGTTTTATTTATTTTTTTAAATAAGTAGGAGTTTCAGATGCTAGTTTATCTCTTATGAATCCATAAATCAAGCATTTTATAAACCACCACCCTACTAGCTCTCCTGTTAACATAGATTAAATGGTCAAGATGACCTGAAGTCCTCAAAGGAATTGTGTCTCATAGTTTAGCAACTCAGAATTACTTTATTTATCAAGACTAGCTGCTGTAAATAGTCAACATAGTTTAAATCAGGCTACATTCCTCAAATCTGGTTAACCTTTGTCACCTGTTTTCATAACAGATACTGAGCTTCACTTTTTCATCTAGTTATGCGCCCAGTAACACGAAAGAGTTGAAACATCACAACCACAGCTTATGCGTGGCTCTTGGGGAACAGTCTTCTTTTACTTCAGTATTTGCAGGCCTGCACTTGCAAGTCTGACCACCAGCTTCTGACAATTTTATTTTCTACCTGTTCTTTCCTTTTTTTTTNNNNTTTCCTTTTTTTTTTTTTTTCCCCTCATTTATTTTCTGTTTTGTACTGTTATTCTGTTGATTTAAAAAAACCAGCCTCTCTGAGTGCAACCCCAGATTTGTTAGCACGTCAGACTCATACCCCATTTAAAGAGCAGAGCTGGCCAAATGCTGGATTTTTTTCCTCCAGCTGTGAGGGGTAAGCTGCCTACGTTATTCTGCAGGGTTTTTTTTGTTTTGTTTTGTTTTGTTTTGTTGTTTTTTTTTTTTTTTTTTTTTTTTTTTTTTTTTTTTTAATTTTTTTTTATTTTATTTTAAAGGCTGTACGTATTTTTTCCCCTGTCTTTTGATAGCCGGATGCCTTCTAAAACAATTTCCTTCTTTTCGTAGTTGTTGCTGGTGAGAAAAGGATTCCTTTCTCCAGATCAAAACATTTGTCTGGACTCTGTTGCCCTTCATGCCATCAAACATCTGTCGTATCTTTTTGCAAGTGCCTTGTGGTGTGAAGTGTTAAATGTCATCGAAATGGCATCCTGTGGAAAGAGTGCACAGCAGATAAATGTATGATCTGTTTTTCTAGGATCCTAGCAAGTGCCCTGTCTCTGCACACAAAGAAAGAAAATGTGTATTTCCTCAGATATGTCTCCCTTACTTCAACATTGTTTCTTTTTGTCCAAGTAGTGACAAGTTCAGCAACTGCAATTAAATAATCGTTCTTCCACGGCT
Source organism: Cephalopterus ornatus (assembly GCA_013396775.1). Classification (NCBI taxonomy): domain Eukaryota; kingdom Metazoa; phylum Chordata; class Aves; order Passeriformes; family Cotingidae; genus Cephalopterus; species Cephalopterus ornatus. Next base: position 21,148 of record VZRE01016059.1, on the reverse strand, counting down.
TTATATAAATAACTGGGTTTTTTCATGCATTGCAAAAAATTTGTGTGAATCTTCTTAAATATTTTTTTTTTCTTTGCTATATTTCCTTTAATGTATTTCAATGCTGTTTTGTGTTTGCTGTTCTGGAACACCAACACAGTTGGAATGAAAGCATGATAAACGTCTAGGTACGTCTTGGTCTTCGTTGATTAAACAAGAAAACTCTTTGCTATTGCATTTGAATTATGGATTCCACGGTGAAATGCAAGAACTGTCTTGATACCTTGAATTACAATGCCTTATGAGCATACTTTTATTATGATGTGTTTGATGTCTTATCCCTGAAGACATGACGGGTGACGCTGTAGGTATTAGGATAAAATTTTTTGTATGGCATTGTACTGCAGACTTTTATGACTTCACAGATGTGACAGAATTTGAGGTGTTGAGATTTCATTAAAACAGAGACATAACAACATTTTGGGTTACCCAGAGAAGCAGACAGTAATTTCTCCATACTTTTATATTAATTTGTACCTATTTAAAACCCTTATTTTTCTCTTTACCCCTGTTGAATATCCAAATTCAAATTTCTCCCCCCAAAAGATAAAAAATCAAGATCATCAATCAAGATCATCATCAATGAGACCCTGAAGTTATACAGTCTAAATATATCAATAGACATTTTATTTTCTTTTTTCGATGATTTACTTTCACTTAGGATTATTGATGACAATATATTAGAAACGTAATAGAAACATGATGATATATTAGAAACAACACATATTAGTGGTTTGTAGGTATATTCTTTTACTTAAACTTTTTAGTCTTGTTGTTCAAGTTGATGAAACCTTTGAAACCCAAAACCCATGTGGATTTGGCTCTGCCATGATCATCATTAGCTATGTATTGTCCTTTGGGCTCATAGTCTTGCTTCATTAAGAAGAAATCTGGATAGTTTGTTGAGTAGAGTCTTTATTTCAGGTAATTACACAGACGAGACACCACAGACTTCTCTGACTCGGCCTTTAAATATTATACTTTGCAGGCCAAAAGATGGAGTTTAAGGAGCTGGTTTAAGGGTAGGAGCTGAGGTAGGAATTTTTGCAAGTCAGTGTAAGTCTAGACTAACAAACAACCAAACAAGAAACGGAGGATTTGACCTCAGATGCAGAATAATCAATATGTGAAATGCATCTCGTGCTAGTGTTTTCCTTTCTGATGCATACTGAAATTTTCATTACTGAATGTTGTTTTGGACAGAAAACTGCTACTTTTTTATTTTAACTTGGGGCTTATTCAGGCATCCATTGATTCTGTTCTTAGCAGATTATATTGCTTTTATTTAGAATGATGAGAATGACTCTGGATAAAATGCATAAGATATATAATGCATATTTGTCTTGCATTGTCAATTTTGTTTTTCCCATTGGTGGTTGTATTTGAAGTTAAATTATGTGTTTGATCTTATTATTCATTGAAGCATGTTTGGTTTTTAATGTCTGTGGGTTAGCAATGTGTTATGATGAAAACCGTTATTTGGATTTTTATATTACACGTTGAATTATTAGCTTTTTTCAGATGAAATAAAATTCTCTAAATGGATATATAATCCGCATACAACACAATTGCTTATTTATTAAGTCTCCTGAAAATTAATCCAGAACTAGAGACTTAATTTAAGGCATAATATATAATGGCAAAGGAAAATGCATGAGAAAATAGAAAGCTAAATGCATGAAAAAGAGAGCACAGGTCAAAGTTCTGTATTGGGATTATATGCCTTCACCCCATCATCCTTGTTTTACATGGGGAAGAAATATCACAATTTTTTCATGCTTGTACCTATTGAAATTCTTATGCTTGATGAGACTTGACCCTCTGGTCTTATGCCTTGCTTCACATCCTAGGTAAAACAGAGTTTTCAAGAAACTCTAGTTAAGCGTTTGCAAAATCAAATATTCCATGTGAAACTAGTTTAAGACATGACATAGGAAGCTAAACACATCATTTCGAATTAATTTTTTTTTTTTTTTTGGTCATTCTCTGTTCAATGTTTGCTTTGAAACACGTTGGGATTTGCCAATATGTGAAACAAGAAACCAAAGAATCTGGACTCATACGCCAAGATCGCAAAGACAATCTTCTCAGAGTCCTCTTAATAGATCTTTTCCAGTGGTTAGGGAAAATTATGTGGAAACTTTATGTTTCAAAAAATTGTATTCAACCAGACTGACATGGGAAAACTTTTTTTAAGGCCTTTTTGCCGTGCCAAATGCACACACAGCAGCACCTCTGACTTCACCACTTGCTGAGAATAGAAATTCTGGTAATAGTTTGTTTTCTGAGGAATTATTTCATCTTCATGGACTTATTAAGGCTCACATGGGTAGAATGGAGTGAAATATAATGGCTTGTGATGTACAGGAGATTAAATAAGAAATTTTACAGCCCTTTCTGAACTTGTCATTTGTGAAACATGGTAGCTCTGGATTATGTCTTTTTGAACCTTCCATTAGTACCAAAGTGGGGAGGCTGTCAGTCAATAAATGCTTTTGGGCACACACTCAAGAAATAAATGCAAAAGCTTAAGCAAGGATGTTTTGTTGAGTGAAATTAAGTAGCGTGACTCTAAGGGAGCTTTATTTTCAAAAGTGTGTGAGCAGTGAGGTATCATTTCAGCACCCAAACACACACAAACCACATTGTGGTTTAAGTAGGTGGAGCTAAACTTGGCCCTCAATTTACAGTAGTTCTGTGAATTTTAATTTTTTTTTTTTTTCTTTCTTAAGTACCTGACACTGTTCTAGAGGTTCTGATGTGACTGAAATGCACAGAGACGTGAGGCCATTGGCTGGTGGTTTAAATCCAGCAGCGTACACTGATCTCAGCTGACACCAGAGAGGCCCTCCCAGGGACGAGTTGGCCTTTGCTTGGTCACTGAGAGGTAGTGCAGTTATATGCAACTTATATTTTGAAGTTTTGTTTCGGTGGCTAAGCAGAGCTCCTGTAAACTCCTGCATCTCAGGAACGATTATCTTAATTCGTCTCTTACTAAGAGCGGTTTGACCACCAAAATAAATAAAAATTATAATTCTAAATATTTTTTAAAAAAAGATTTTTAATTTTTTTATATTCTCAAAGCTTCATGCAGCATTTAGCAAATCTTAATTTTGTCAAGTAAGAAATACAAAGGCAACTACTTAACATCCGGAGCGACTGACTGTTTTGAACCTTGGAGTCCATGAGGACTTGAAGGTGAATGCTTGGTAGTCTTGCCATATACTAATATACTTACAGTAGACAAATGTTTAAATCCTGACTTCTGATGAGTGGTCTCTGAAATAACCAAAATGACATTTTACTTGGATATTTTTCGTTGTACCTCTAAACCAAAACTTACAGATTTTCATGTTTGCTACAATATTTTCTATGGTTCTTTTTTTTCCAGTGCCACTTGGAACAAAACAGCCTGCAATCTAAGGTGAAAAAATAATTAAAAAAAATTAAAAACTGCTTATGCCTTATAGATAGTTGTTTTTTTTTTTAAATTTATTTACTGAGTATCAAAGCTTTTATACACAGAGAGAGCAAGTTCAGGGGGACATTGAATAAAACTTACAGTATCACAGGAGGCTATTTCACGTCTCATTTAATATTTCAAACGTAATGGCTCTTCTGTAGACAGACCCCATGCTCAACTTTACAGTAAGAGGCCTGCAGAAATAAGAGAAACACTCACATCCCATAAAGCTCCTGATGTCAGAAAGGTTGTACAGATTTACTGCCTCCCAGTTA
>VZRE01016059.1:0-17361 GCA_013396775.1 Cephalopterus ornatus | reverse complement strand
CCCCTGCTGCTCCTGGGAGGAAATTTTCTCTCTCTGTGTATATATTCTCTCTCTCTATATATATTCTCTCTCTATATATATATATTCTTCATATATTTTCTGTGCGACATACAGCTGTTGATTTACCCTTATAAGCCTAAGAAAAGATCTGTCTCCACTGTCTGTGCTGGAGACTTTCACTTCATATTCTCTTCTTGTTTTGCTTTGAACTCCCTTTGTCGCCAATGGGATTTTCTTGCATAATAGAACAAGTAAGGCATGTCCAACTAGAAAGAAATATGAGATGAGAGATGTCCTCTGTGTTGTATGTTGCACTGAATTTTTTCGTCATTCTGGAATACCTGAAATTCATGTGTGAGAAATGCCTTATGCTAAGCAGATTTGATAACTTTTTGAACGTCAGTGACATTACAGAAGTCGCAAACTTTATCTTTTCAAGAAGAAAGGAGGAAGTATTGCATATTGATTTATCTGGTGTAGTTCAGAGAATATTAAAGGTCTAGTAAAAATACTATGTTAACCACCAGAATGGGCAGTTATTGAGTTTATAAAGTTTGACTTCTTCATGCTCTAAAATGTAATTTTTTTTTAAACTTAATTCTTGAAAAAAATGTTGGGCACAAGACTTAGTAAAATTACTTTTTTGTATTTTTTTTTTTTAAAGGAAGTTTCAAACAATTTTTAAGAGGATTTCCTCTGCTCCAACAGATTGATTATTCTATTTCAACAGAATGATAAATGCTGTGAATTCTGTAAACTACTCAAACTTTCCTATGAAGTCAGTGTGTGAGTGAAACAAAAGCATTTATTTCCCTTTTTGAGGGAAGAAAACTGCTTCAAAGAACATCACGACTAAATGAACAGATGGTGAAAGTTGATAAAGAAAAAAGGCAGGTCAAATAAGGAAGTAGCTAAAGATAATAGAAGAATAAAGATAATAAATAAGCAAATAAATATAATAGAAGAATGAAAGAATCATAATATGTTTAATCATGGGGGAAAACCCTGTTTTGATTTAAAAAATATACGTGTTGCTAAGAAAATGGTACTGAAGTTAAATTTTCAGTTGTGAAACCCTTGCAATGAAGTTACTATTGACCTCTATATTGAAGTTTCCTAATATTTTGATCAGAATTTTAGGGAATAGAGAGATATATCTCACATTAAAAACTAGCTCATTGAGCATTCTGAAAAAAAGGAGCTAGTTAGTTACTAGTAAGGCTAGTAGCAATGCTGCCTGTACTGGAGATTCTTACACATTGATTTTTGATGCAAGGGTATTTAGTAAAAGCAGGTGCAATTTTGGCCTTTAAAGAAGACTGGGTGCTATCCTTTGGCACAGCGTTGCCGTGTTGCATTGTGCCCCTTAAACATTTTTTAAGCACAAGACCCACCTAGGAACAGTTAAAAAAGAAGGTGAATTTCACGAAATGAGCCTGCCAACTTCCTCCTCTGGGCAGTCAGCAGCTGTGAAATCTCTTAAAATATTCAAGATAACATAGTATTCAGCTGTACGTATTATATCGTCTGGAAATTGAAATATTTATTTACTCGTGTTGTGATTTTCCTTGCAGTAACATCACTGCTACCGGTGTGTGAGCCCTACTTCCGTGTTCCTAAGGGCAATCTGCTCTCAAAGTAGGTCCGCCCTGAAGAGTTTTGACCTAGTATTGAACAATGTCATGCAAGAACCTGAACATGAGGCTTGCAGATAGTGATTTAATTACCCTGGAAAGCAAAGATAGACTGTAAACAAAGCAAGTTAGTGCAGAAGGTGGAAAGGTGAAATTCTTTTACTGATCTGTGGGCCTAAAGCTACAGTAAGTTTGACCCACTTAGAACACAATACGGCACATAAAAACCACTGTTTATTTGTAATTACATTTTTTGTTGTTGTCTGTTTGTTTGTTTTGTTTTTTTCTTTTTACAATTTGGTGGTATTGTGTAAACAGGAAACCCTTTCAGGATAAAGTAAACTAATTTTGAATAATAACCTGCAATATAATCTTAATGCAGAATGAGGATGTGCAATAGTATAAGTATCAAAGGGGCTTAACTGAAGAAACATTAACCCTTTCTTAGTAAATAACCATCAAATTTGGAACTCTCACTGCATAAGCACGTAACATCTCTGAACAGTAGGTCAGAACACCTCATCAGATAGATGGAGCCATGTAAAGGATGGTCAATGATTATGAGAAATTTAAAATTTCATTTCAAGTATGTATGTGTCTTGCAGCTTTTGAGATTTGTGTCCACGAAGGTTACTGTCTCCCACCGTGCTGTTTCTGATTTTGAATCCCTATACTTACAGGTGTAGAAATATTTGTCTGCTACTTGAGATAGTCAAAAAATAGAATTACTTTTCCTGAAAGCCCTATAGTTGAAAAAAAACCAAAAAAAAAAAAAAAAAAAAAAAAAAAAGAAACTTCAGGAGAAGCAATTCTCTCATCTGGAAGATATTGATCATGACAAATTACAAGAGCTACAAATACTGGCCAAAGTACGTGAATCTGCCTTTTGAAAGGGACTTTTAGTTTGCTTATTCATTAGAACTCATATATATTAGTTTTATAACACTTGCAACTGTTAGTACTAACAATACATGATAGGTCTCTGGGAGACTGGGGATTGTTGGGAAATGCTACTGGGAACTGACTATTCACGTAGTTTGAAAGCAGGCAAAGATGACTCTTCTATTTATCTGGCTGACACCTTTGAAATTCTAAACACTACTTGGAAAAAAAACCAACCAAACAAATAATATGTTCTCTATTATTTCTTCTTTCATATTAAAAGTTTCACATGATAATGCCTGAAGAAATAATAGGATTCTAGACTAAGACTGCCTCTTTTCCAATTATTTCCTCAAAGTTGTTTTATTATTATGGCTTTTCCACCCTACAGGCCCCCAAAAGCATAAATTCTAGCTGTCGTCAAATCAGAATCAGTGAGTAACTCGTTTGTGGATGAAGTTTCTACTGAAAACATAATACCAACTGCTTTCTCTTACTTTCCCACAGTTTTCATCTTCAGAAGTAGCATCATCTTTCGTTTAACTCTTGCTGTTTTCTTGTCTGAAATACACAGCTCAAGATTTTATGAACAGAGTCAATTTGCATTTGAGAATTTATTCACTGTAAATTAGCCCAGCTCTCAGTGACTGAATGAAGATTATGCTGTCCTGCCTCAGCTGACAAACTGGACTGTATTCTCACAGAAACAACTTGTTCTTTTCTACAGAAAAACTGCAATATGCTTTTATATCAAAGTATTAAAGCATGTGCTGGAAGTAAATACAGAGGATGAAGACTGTATTTAAATTTCAGTCCTACAGCTAGCTGCCACCTTCAGGTTCTATATACCCACCTTAACACTCTGCACCCTTCCAAAACCCTTTCCAGGTTTCGTTTCATGCAGAGGCTTAACAGTCAAGCAGTCCTTGACCTGCTATCTCCTGCCCCCATTTCATAATTACAGAGTAATAGAATCACAGTATTGAAATCATGGAATGGATGGGGTTGGAAGGGATCTTAGGGAGAACCTTGTTTCAACCCCGCTGCCGTGGTCAGGGACATCTTTCGCTAGACCAGGCGGGTCAGAGCGCTGTCCACCCCGGCCCTGAACACTTCCAGGCATGGGACATCCACAGGTTTTCTGGGCATCCTGCGCCAGTGCCTCACCACCCTCACAGGGAAGAATTTCTTCCTGATAACCAGCATCAACCTAGCCCTTCTCATATCGCTGCATGCTCCTCTGAAAAATCCCTTTCCAGCTTTCTTGCAGGTTCAATGCTCTGCGGTGCTTTGTTAGTTTTATTTGTTTTATTTTGTTTTGTTTTGCTGTTGTGGGTTTTTTGTTCTGTTCTGGTTTGGTTTCTTGTTGTTGTTGTTTTTTCTTTGCCTTGCTTTCTCTCCCTGTAGTGCTTGCCTTTATCTGACATACCTTTTTTCAATTTAAAACTCGAAGAGTATGCATATAGTTTTCTGAACTACATTGTTTTAATTCATGTGAAGCTAGCAACGCTCGTATAGTTGATATTTGGATGCAGATTTATAATTCATTTCATTTTTTGTCTCCCACAAGATGTATTTTCACTTCTACCTGGTTATTTATGCACCAGTATGTCCAGCCTGAACTACTCGAAAAATAATCCTACACTTCTGTATAATTATTATAAAATCACAACTTATAAATGGTCTATAAATAATATTTAACAGGAAAATGGACCACTTTCCCTCTGGCTATTACCATGTGCTTACAAAGCTTTTTCAAAATCTGCACTATCACTGAACTAGTTATATAATTTTTTTTATAATGCAATTTAACACCACTTTTTTCTCCCATTGTTTTGACATTCCACTTTTCACAAAGATCCAGAGCTTCTAAAAACTCAGGTAGCTGAAGTTTTTGAAAATACAACTAAGCATACAACTCTGGGATAAAAATCTCTGCTGTAACAATCCTTTGCCTTCTATGGTGTTATCTTTCTCTCTTTTCCATTCATATTATCAAAGCCCATGTTAATGAAAGTAAATGAAAAATTAGCAACTGATCATGACTCAGTTGAATGTCATAAAAAATATTTTAAAGCACTTTAATTAACCCCTTGAACAATAGGGAAATATGTAAATTAATTTACTTATTTCCCTGAGCTCTTTTTGGAGCTATTTAATTAGTATGTGTTTGTAAATTCTCTGCTTTAATAGTAGCCTTACAGTTTGGGAACAAGAGAAATTAGCTCTGAATACAGAACTAAAACTGGGTGGTTTTGTTGTCTCTTTAATGATTGAATTTAGTCTTCAAATTTGGCACTAAAAAAAATCTACAGATGATAATTAATTTTTTTTTAATGTAACTTTTTTTGGCACAGTGCTTAATAGCATTTATGAAGAGAACATTCTGAAGGAGCTCCGTTGTTTTAGAATTATATTCTTTAAAAACAAGGTGACCTCTGCCATATTCTCATAGATATTTCTTATGGTTGGGTTGAAATTTGAGTCCATGGGAAGTGTGGTCATCAGAAAATCTGGATGAAACATGGTGTAAAATAAAGCAGTAGTTTGTTTCCCAGATATTGAACACTTTCCAATTTAGACATTACAAACAAGCAAGTGACAGAATGTTGGCTGAATACCAAATAAGTGCTTTCATAAATAAATCACTTTACAAATTTTGCTGGTATCCACTGAATAATTTATGTGACAAATAGGAGATGGTCAGCTACAGCGCTCCCAGAATACAAAGAACAGCCCTGCTAACCGGATTTTTTAGATGAAAAGTTATCAATTTTCATTGACTTTTGTATTCAACAATTGTTACTCAATTAGGTTTAGGAAATAGCAGGCAGAGGGCTTCACAGTGCTGGAACAGAGACATGTCGTCATTTGAAGACGACTTGAATTTTTCTTTTGTACTCTTTCCCTAATGTACTCTACCACTTTTGTTCCTGTTCAGCTCCAGTGTTAAGTCCTGAAAGGAGTGTCTCTGTTTGGTGTACCAGGATCATCCTGTGACTTGTCACTGGCCCAGAAATTCTTCTACTTTCACGTCACTGGCAAGTTCCAGTTTCATAGTACTCTGAATTGGTACACAGCCATGTATTCACATAAAAAAAAGTTAGCTTGCATCTGAAAGTTGTGTAATGTCTACTTTCACCCATGGAATTACAAAAAAAAGAATATATATAAAAATTCCTAATATTGAATTCTACAGTTAGGAACTACACCTGGCCATTACAGCAGCATTATAAAAGTGATTCCAATGAACTTGAAGAAAAACTCAAAACTCTGGATTTGTTGTTGCCAAATATCTGGCTGTGTGGGATGCATTTTCCCTACTCAAAAACTTAAATGATGAAACCTTTAGATTAAGCAAACCAGTTACATTTGAATATATTTCAAATTTATTTAAATTTGAAATGATATGGAGCATAAATTTAGGGCTTGCCAATGTGTCTAGTGACTGCTAAAATGCACTGGGATATTTTCAATTAGAACTGTGTCATATCTGTATTGTTCCAGTTAAGCTCCATGATTTGAGTCAAAGTGTAAGATCTTCCTCACAATCCACATAAGTGAAAAGCTAATTGAATTAGATCTGATAAAATTTTGTCTTCTTATTCCATTTACTGAGTATTCAATAAAATATCTGGATGATTTCCAAGATTTTTCTATATAAGATAGCTGTATAGGGCTTTATAGAGCAACTACGGTAATCTTCTGAAACTGAACTCTAGGCAGCTTGTTTCTGTTCAAAGATTTCTTAATAAAAATTTGATTACACATTGGCATAATCAATGAAAGGATCCAACCCTAAAAAATTCAATCATGGCCACACGAAGACTTGCACAAACACTTATTTTCAGCTATTGTCAACAGTCTGGCTGCTCAGTGAAGTGCACCAAGAACATATGTTTGTGGTATGTAATGGATACAGATTTAAGGCCTTCTTTTTACCCTGTAAGTGTATTGGGATAGTTCCACATTAAGGAGATGATCCTGGAACATATGGCTGAGGAGGGAGGACGTTGCTGAATGTCAGGTGATTGAAATAAATATCCTTCTTTTAATTAAGATTATATAAAATATCATTCAATAGAAGCTATTTTAACCATAGCAGGTGTATCTTGACTTTGGAGGAGATAGCATCACTATGAAGAAGAAGAGTATGTCATGTTTAGGATAGGCAACAGATGTAAAAACTGAAGTGAATGCTCCATTCATCCAGCCCGACTTTCAAAAGAACAAATTATTTCTGCGTTTCTGGTCAGTAGCATTGATTGAGCTGCAATGTTTCTACTATAAAAATATCCTATCTTGATTTAAGAGACATGATATTTGGTACATTTTTCTAAGGAAAGGGAATCAGTTTTTTTTCCTCTATTTCTTAGATATGTGAGGCAGCAGCAAGAAGCTGTTACCCCTATGCAGAGCTTCTTTCTTTTTAGTTTTTTATTTTCAGTTGTAATAATGGTAAAGCAACATGAGACAAAGATGAACAGATATATGCAGGAACTCAGAAATTTCGTGACGGGTTTGTTTAGATGCTTGTCTTTAGAGTATTCTGAAAAAGTGTCATAAATCCCTTTTGTCTCTATTGTACATTTTCTAACAGTAGTTTTCCTTTTTAGCACCGGTTTTGTGTAGTATATCGGAGGTCGGACTTTTCCTGTCTGAAAACTCAACGTGGCTCATCTGTAAATATTTTAACTTTTACTCGTCATTTTGAATCTGCACTTTTGCAGATTTCAAGAGGCTTTCCGGACTTCTCATGGAGAATTTCACTCATGAATTATTCTTTTCACAGAAATAATCTCATTAACATTCCCAAGACTTAACCAAGGCATTAGTCTTAAAAAATGTGCACCTCTGACGGGTGCACACTCATCCAGCTTCAGCTCTGTTGAAGGATGTTAACACTTCTATTCTGAGATCTTTCATTGAATTAACATTATTTCTAGAGACTTTTGTGTTTGTGCTTGCACGACTTTTGTTGTGTAATTAGGGAGGTGGCTCTATTGGCAAAGTTAATTTAACAGACTGCGAGTCATTCTTGTGACTCTTCTTTGGATTCTTTGACAGTTTTTCGACTCTCTTCTTCAGCTGTATCTGCTTCTGGAACATTTTTCCAGTTCTAGTGAGTGCAATGATCAGTGCAGGTTTCCATTATTGGCTTTGATCATGTTCAACAACACGGTCTAACTGGATCTTTATCTTAGGTAGGTTAGTCATGTTGTATTAGATGAATGGCCTTAAACCGAAGCAAAAGGCAGTTACAGATCAGATATTAGGAAGAAATTCTTTACTCTGAGGGTGGTGAGGCCCTGGAACAGGTTGCTGAGACAGGTTGTGGAACTAGGTGATTTTTAAGGTCCCTTCCAACCCAAACCATTCCACGATCCTGTGATTCTGTAACTTGTTTACTAAACTACGAAAGGTTGTTCTCTTTGCTACTAACAAATCTGTCCACAATCTGATAATTTCTTTATGACTTTTCTTCCTGCTCACCAGTCCCTGTAGCACTCCTTTGTAACGCACTAGTTCTATGACAATTCCCAGTCTCCAAGACATCTTTGGGCTCTGTGGAATACCTAGGTTTCAGCAGTTTCAAAATTTTTATCATCATTATTTTTCAGTCTTCATGTTAAGCAGCAAAGTCAGAAATTCCTGGCTGAAGTTTACATTTAATGCATCTACTACCATTATGTGCCAAGCCAAGCTGAGCTAAACATGAATGCCTGAGTCAAGACTTAATAATTTTAGTGGATAAAAGGCCCTTATGAAAGCTTCCTCGTGAATACAAAGGAAATTAAATCATGTTAAATGATTAAATTTGCTGGGGGACTTCCAAAAGTAAAAGTGTATGGACGATCACTATTTAAGGATGTTTGTAGTGAGATTCCAAAAGAAATGGCCTAGTATTACTGATTTTTTTTAACCAGTTTTTAACCAGTTAGAGGGATAGAAATGGAAACAGCCTGTTAAATAAATATGTAAATTATTCCAAATTTGATAAAGTGTTTAAAGACAAGTGCAAGTAAATTATACATATCTTTTTGGGTTGAAAAACCATGTATATCGAGGAATAGAAAATGGAAATTACAGTAATAATACTAGGAGGCAATATTTTGAGAAAGCAGATATTCAAGAGAGATCTAGTGTTTTGGTTTGGAAACCAATCCGATATAACCTGGAAGAGTAATCTGGTTGCTGAGGTTACCATTGGCTAGAGCAGCACTTAAACAGCAAAATATCAAGTGCAAGTAGGGAAGAATAAAAAAAACCCAGAAAAACAATTTATTGCAGACTGTTCTGGTAACTGAAAATTCCAAGTTGGGTTGTGCCCTGTACAATGCCATATCATGTGTTCCTCCTACCCCAAGTCTCACTACTTTCCTGCCTCTTGCTGATTTATCTTCACTTGAATACACATGGCTATAGCAAGATTGAAACAATACATCCGGCTTAACATGCTCCTAATTTTAAAAGCGTTTATTGTGTACAAAGAATCGGGAGAGGAGGACCAAGTAATCCCTGTAACGCAGCAGGAATGCTGAGTGTCACAGTGGAAAAAAATCTGTTGTAAATAAGAGACTCTTTTGATGGTCATAACTAGCTATTAGGAACAGCTATTTAGCGATGTTTAGGAGTCTTTTACCCTCTCCTAAACTGAAAGGCTTATTAAACACTGGCAGTCTCATGGAGCTATTAGTATTATTAAATATACAAATGAAGTAACAGCTTTCTAAATCTTAATGAAATTTGAGGGCTCTAATGGGTTTTTAATTTAAGCTCCATTTTTTCACTTCATTTCACAATATGCTACTCATTACCAGTCCACCAGTGAAGCTGGGAAGATATTGATCCCATAAACTCTTCAGAATATTTTTTTATTCTTGTATCTAGGACTAGCAAATATTGAAATTCAAACCTTTCTTTGCAAATTTGCTTTTTAGGCACCGGTCTCGGTCTTTCGGTGCTTTATTTCATCCTTTCGTTACGATTCTCACCCTTCTCTTTAGCCAAAGAACTCTATTGGGGTACCGCTTTCAGCCCGTAGGACACTGGAAAAAAGTAGAGGGAACGGGAGCAGTGCTGATCTTCCCCTGGGAAGCTGTCTGCTGCTTTGTCTCATCTCAGGAGAATTGTGCCTTTTCCATCAACAAAGGTTGCACTAAGGTATAACTTAATTTTCTTATTTTTCAAGACCTAACCATTTAAAACCTCATACAGTTTTATTAAGCTACATCCTCCATAATTTCAAAGTTTCTCTTCAAAACTTTTCAATAATCTTTCTTTCTAAAGGGATATAACAAATAACCATTTTGGAGCAAACTGAACAAGTAAGTGAGACATAAAAGCCACAAAAGTTACATTTTAGTTAATCAGAGCATTCCTTAGCTTTGCATGTTAGCTTTTTAATGTGGTTTAGTTTTTATACTCTCCAAAATAAGATCTTAGTGAATAATGGGTAACAACATTCAAGTAACCATAAAAGAAAACAACAAAATTACTTCATAAAAATGCCAACAAATGCAAGCTAAGAGCATTTTCAATTTATCTGACAAGCTTCTAAGCAATCATCCAAAATAGCTTTGCAATTTTGCTTCCAAAGCTATTATCTGAACCTAAATAAGTATCTGTCAATAACTATCAGCTATTATGCTGACCTTTTTCTGTCTGAGGCAAAATCAGAACAGGTTTGTTGAAAGCTATACCTGGCTTCCAGTATAGCAGATCCCATTAGCAGTTCATTGTTTACTCAGCTCCAAGGTCACTGTTCTTGTCACTGCCTTCTTGGCAGTCCTACAACACTGATATACTCAACTGCTAATTGTTGACAAGTTCTAGCTTAGAACAAAATTATCCATGAAAATGTGCTTCACAATACCACCAGAAAAGATTTGATCTTATATAAATCTTATAAGCCCGTAAGTCCATATGTTTTATAAGCAGGTATGTAATGAGTCACATTGGGTTATGTCGCTCATACCCCATTGTCATGTTTTGTTATGCAATGCAAAAGGGTCCACAAAACTTGTTCAGCTTTCATGAAGTGGGAAATAAGATTGGCGCTGTTTGAGCAGTCTGAATTTCTCAGGAGGAAAACATGCTCGTTTCAAAGAAGTAAGTACTACTTTGATTACAAAAGAAGCACCAATTAATTATAATGAAATTTCATTACGCTTCACTCATGTTTGCACTGTCTCTCGTGTCTTTAAGGATTGAACTTCATGAAAGACTTAAAATCATCTTTCTGAAGTAAGTTATTTCTAATTTAATTGTATAGGATGTAGCTCAAATGCAAAAAAAACCCAAGGAAGGGACGTGTCTCACAACAGCGACATTTTCACACTGGGAAGACTATGACACCTCAGAATCAAGTTTTGCATTCTCTTTATTTCCATGTGTTCAGTTCTTTCTCATGCGTTTACATCTGTGTTCATTATGCTACATTCAACCACAACCCTTGAAGCTTTTGGTCAGTTTGTACACCCAGCAACAGCTGCAGCAGCCCATCAGGATTTCAACCATCTTCAGCCTTTCTGTGAAAAAGTCTCTTCTTAGGTCGCTTTTGTCCGTAATTCAGGATGCATCTAGTCAGGAGTTAGAGTATTCTCCACAACTTTCCTGCACTGTCTTCTGACCTTTGTGCCTTACCAAAATTATTTACCAAACGGTGATTTGCTTGAAGTTATATACGTATACAAAGTCCAAGTAAATATCTGTGAAGAGGGCAAGATTTTAGAACCACTCTTTCAGAGGCTTGAGAACTGGCATAAATGGTGCTAAATACTCCTTATCTGTAATCATAGACATGTATTGTAATAGCACCTGGGCACTTTTGTTTCATAATAACTTGCAGGGTTCGTGAAATAGATTCTCAAGTCTACTTGAAAAAAGCAACTCACTGTTCAGCGGCAGTAAAACTGCATACTGTAAGTGTAAGGAAAGGTGTAGCACTGTTACAGCGCGAGTGACCTATTGTTCAGTGTTTCAGATTTGTTTCGTCTGTAAATTTCAAATCGCTCTAGCTTGGCTTAGTCAGGAGAAACTCTGTAAGCAGAATATTTTTGCTTTGCCCTGCCTTTGCTCCTTTTCTTCTCCTTCCCCCTCCCCTGACTCTGGTGAGAAAATATTCTTGAGGCAAACTCCACGCAGGCATTCAAGAACTTATTTTTAACTGAAGCTTGTAGTAGAAAAGGTTTTCACATGGTCTGTGATACCTATTTATGCACACATACGTTTGGGCATAAATTCAAAAGAAAAAAAAAATTAGAATAAAAACCATTCCATGTTGCTTTCTGAAAGGAGAAGAGAAAACTGCATGATGGATACAATATTTTGGTGAAGGTACAAAAACTTTGAAGATAATGTAAATAATTCCTTTGTTATTTCATTTTAATCTACGTTCTTGGGATTTATACAGGTGCCTACCTTTGTTTTGAGGGTGCTACAACAAATTATTGCTTTCAGTTGTTAACAACAGTTGTCATTTTAACATTTATTTTGATTGTCAGAAAAGAGTTTTGTCTTCATGCAGTTAATGACACAGAAAGTTTAGATTTTGACTTAAATGCAGGGGAATCAAGACCTGAAAAGACTTTAAGGGAATAATAAATTTTAATACATCTTACATTATTAGTATTGTATGTCAAACATATTGAGAATGTGAGCACATTATCCTCTTCATGAACTTCTCTGATGTCACAAAAGATTCAGATTTTTTGTAGATAAAATCTCTGTTATACCAGTAATCTTAATATTTCTTTTGTGATATTTTTCTTCTCCTGAATGTTATCCTTGAGAGCTGTTAATGCCAAAACCTAATTTTGTGGACAACAATTTGAAACATTTAATATATTTTTATAAAAGATATACATTTTTGAATTGTCAAGACACCAGAGTCTTGGACATTCATAAAAAAAAAAAAGTAAAGAATGTAAGAAAAAAAGGTTTTTTTGAAATGCCATACTTTATTTGACGTCAGGTCAGTCACAGTAAAGAAAACAGTAATTTTTACTGGCTTGAAAATTATACTTAGTACGTGGGCCCTATACTACTTTCAGTTTTTCTTCAAATCCTTCCCTGCTATAGACAGAAGGTCGTGTTAGGCATTTGGTAAAAAACTAATGTGAATTCTAATCTGACCATAGAGAAAATGGTGCAACACTCTTAAAAGGCTAGAGACTTTTGTACTGAGGTACTGGAAAAGTGTTTTGGTAGTCTGTGGTAAGCTAGTCGAAAATGCTTTTTCTATTGTTTTACATTTACCAGAGAGACTGCATTTTAAAAAGGAATAAATCATCCATTAAATTCTTTCCTTGTTATGTTCTCTTTGTAAGCAATTTCTGTAATAATCATGGGGACCATTAGTACAATACATTAATGTCATGAATGGAAGAGGAAGTGGTCTAGGAAGCAATCTTGCCTCAGACTGTGGTCTACAGTATAAAAAAAAGTTTATAAATCTCTATGTTAACCATTTAATTATTGTATCTTTGTGAAATATGAGCTCTGGAACATGCAGCGTACATTTGGGAGGTATAAAAATAAATACTAATAGTGATCATTAGTAACAAAGAAGTGATTTAATAAAGTGATTTGAAGAATTTTATCAAGCCCCTCTCCTGTCTGACAGCAACTTTAGGACGAAGTTACTAACAGAAGGGTCTACTTCCAGTGGAACACCTGTTCCTCAGCAAGTTTTCTTGAGTAGTCCTGCTCAAGCAACGTGCTGCTGGGAAGACTGTACTATCTGACGAAGTAGTAAGCTGATTCTCTTTTTCTGGCTTTACAAAACAGTTATATCACATCTTATGATAGCAGGCAATACATCTAGTACAAATACAGATCTGAAATTGGTTATTATGGTGATGGGGTTCAGGTATATATAGGGACTGAAAGAAAAGTACTAAGTGTCAAGTAAGTCTTAATGTGTCATAAAGCTTCAGGAAATAGTCAAGAACAGAAGAGTGTATCAGTAACCACAGTAGTAATTAACATACAGTGGAAAGATGCTGATAGTTATATACACATTAATGCGTCATGAGACAATTATTACAAAGTCTTTTCAATGAAATCCCCACCAGCGAAACCCACAAAAGACTGAAGACAAGGCCTGAGAGATGATAAAATCTAGCCAGACAGCCCTAAAAATTTCTTCTGCTATTTAAAATTACTCTTTCCAATGTATTTCAATGTTTTATTCTGTGTAATGCCATATAAAGCACTGGGTGACAGTATGTTAATAATTTCCTGTGTGTACTACTAAAAACTGTGGGTGGTTATGTTAGAAGAAGAGAGAGCTAGTGTGGTTAATTGTTATGTTTGAATTATTCACAGTTCACCCATAGTCCTACCTTTTTTTGATGTAAAGGGAAAACATTATACATGAAGCTCCATACACTGATTTGTATATTTATGAATTCAAACCCAATAACTGCACAAACCAGAGGCAAAATGGAGTCAACACTTGTCTCTCCCACGTGATAATAGAGGTGTTCATGCCAGATTTCCCTATATTCCTTTTTCTTTGAACACTTTCGTTTGATGTTTGTTCATGTACCCAACAGAATGTTTTGAAGGGGCAATAGTCCTTGTTGCAGCAGGCACTGCAGCCAGTGATGCTGAAGGAAGGTGGGCCAGCTATGAAATAGCAATAGCTGTTTTTGTTGTAAGAGTAGGCATCTTTTCGGTAGCTTAAGTCAGAATAATTTACTTAGCTTTGTGCGGTTAAAGATGAATCTTGCTCACTAATCACATTTTCCATTCTCAAAGTTTACTCACTTATTCATTGCCATTCCTTTCACACGAACACCTCTCTCTAGCTGGTACACACTGAGACAGTACAGGACCTTTCATTTCAGACACATGGTAGCTCACATAATTATTAATATATTTAAATGATGGCCTAAGATTTCTAGTACCTTCCATGTTTCACAAGAAGGTTTGTAATGGAGAGGTTTTCATGCTATACTTTTATTTCCCCGCTTATCAGAACTTATTTTACTTTGGAGGTTTGAATTTGTGCTGTGAGGTTGCAGATTCTTTTGCAAGAAGAGGTAGACACGGGGATAACAGACCATTTGGGTACTCAAGAATGGGAGATGTGCAGTTGACACAGAGCATTGACATATTTGTATTGGTTCACTGCCTTTTCAATCTGTGTTTCATTTTTCCAATATGGTATATTAAGGTTTTTCAGAAGCATTTTACATATCTAGATACAATGGAAAAGAAGTTCCAAGTGGTCCTTTAGATTTCATCAGTTCACAAAAGGAACCACATGAAATAGGGTTAATGAAAGTTTCTGATGAGTCATCCTGAGAAGAAACTTTCTACTTCACAACTCATGATATCAATTGTTGATATCTGAAAATTCAAAACAAGGCAGTAAAAAACATTTCTGTGTTTTTCTCTGACTTCGATAAATCTGATGAAAGACAAATGAATTAGCTAGATAGATCTCATTTGGGACTTTGAACACCCTGGCTTTTCAAAATTTAAAAAAAAAAACCCAACAGTTTTGTAGGTAGTAGTTAGAGGTAAAATTTTAGTGCTATATAAGTGAACATTAAAGCCCTCACTGACTGTATATTGGCTGATATTCGCTCAAAGGATATAAAATTATTTAGGACAGCATTTACATTAAAAAATAATTCCCATTCCTTTGAAAATGCAACAGGACTTTGACAGATAAATGAAACTCAAGTAATTTGGCCTCTTTATTGCAGCACATCTGTTACGGAAACACAGAAATCTCTACCACATACAACATTTAAGTAGAAACAATCTTCAGATGTTTTGCTAATGGTTTAGTTACGTCTCTCTGTTAGATTCTTTCATGGTTACTAAGCCATGTTATATATCTTGTTTCATTCTCTTCTCTTTCTCAGATAAATGGTACAAGGAACTGATCTTCGGAAGGGCACAAGTAATCAATAAACGCTATCAAGAGACCCATGCTCGTCCTTCTTCTATAAATCAGGAAAACTGACAGAAAAATATAGAGCACAGGTAAAAAGCTGTTATTTTAATCAGTGGCATCCCACACCTTTGCAGTGTTTACTACACTCCTATGCAGTGAAATGCTTACTTTTTTAAAACTGAGAGTACTGCCTTGTACCGTAATTTTGTTTCAACTCCTTTTGAACTCTGGATTTTGTCACACAGTGAAGAGTCCGATCTGATGTCTAGCAAGGGGCAGACTCTTTTCTCCTATCTGAAATGCAATAGTTAGGTTGAGCATTAAGATTTAGGGGGAGTTCTCCTGGCTTCATATAGAAGGGGGGAAATATTTTTCATTAGTGGTTGAACTAGTTCCCCTTGCCCCTTCAGTATTAAACAATCTTTCATCAGAAAAAAGACAAACCCTAGTAGGCCTCATCTTACTGTTAGTATAATACAAATCTGTTTTCCTTTGTTGCTATAGCAAATCATGATGAACATGATGAAACAACCTGATTTCTTGATGTTTAAGACAGATGATAAAGGTAATCGTAATACCTTCAGTGCCAAATCTTTAGGCTCATATTGATCAGCTTGGTCAACATATAATCTGACAGGTCTCTGTAAAGAAGGGCAAATTTGCCCCTAGTCAAGGAAACAAAAATTCAGGTTAACTACATTATCATCATTGAACAAAACTTGGTGATTTGGGCACTGCTTGTATGTAAAAATTGGTTTCAAGAAATTACAGTATTTTTAGGAGAAAGGACATATGTGAAAAGGACTTTAATCAGACAAATTAAAACAAAACCAACACAAAACCAAATAATTATGAAAACCAAACGGAACGAACAATTTGTTTTGCAAACATGTGTTCAACTCTTTTCTTTCTTTTGGTACCTGCCCTGATTTGCTTGCTGACTGAAACATTTCCTAAAACTGGGGCAATTTGAAGAACATCTTCTATGTGGGAATCCTGATACACTACATATTTGCTTAGGTTACAGCCTTTTCCTTAGCTGTGGCCTCCTTCTCCTGTCTAACTACCTGCTTTCAGAGCATTTAATGAATTTTGTGTACCAACTCCCTTTTGTCTCCCCATCAAATTTTGCTGACAGTGGCCAACAAGCTCAACAGTTACTAGAGCTGCATAAGCATGGGATCACACGAGACTTGCTTACCGGGAAACTAGGCTGTCAACGTTCAAGGAAATTTACCTTTGTTATTATTTATTTTTTCTTATTATATGTCCTTATCACCTTTTTCTTATTTTGTGCTTTCACAACTGGGAAAAATACTACCGTGAGCATAGGTGATCTGCTTATTAGTTTGAGCGTGAGTAAAACATTAATTTGGAAGCCTTCACAGTATCATGGAATTTCTGAAGTCCATTTTTTAATTTTAAGAGTGTCTCAGATAATGTATTACTTTGGCATTTACTCCCATGAGCATACACATATGAGAATGCATATGCTTGTATAATTTTCTTGGTCTCACTTTTCTCTGAAGAGAAATATAAAATAAACATTTTGGCTGCTCAGCAATTCTCACTGTTTAAAAAAAAAAATAGTTCTGGAAAATGCCTTACATGCTTGTATTTTTATCTTAGCTTTCCCTTTTATGAATAGCTTAACTTGGTGTGTGTGTGTTCGTGTGTGCAAATATTTCTTTTTGCATTTAATTTTATGAGATTGTTTTCAGAGGTTTAGTACAATTTCTATTTATGACCATTTTTTTTTTCCTTAACTCAAAGAAACCCCCAAAACAACAAAACCTACTGCTTTCTTTTACTGTTAGTGCAAATTGCAAACATAAATCAGTGTGCACTCATTCATGCCCCATACATGCATAAAGCAATATGCACTGGGGAGATGGTGGAGATATATATACATATATATATATATATATA
>VZRE01016058.1:1729-13692 GCA_013396775.1 Cephalopterus ornatus | reverse complement strand
GACCCTTCCACACCCCCCCCCGGGGCCCGGCCCCCCAGCCAGTTCCTAACCCAGCACAGAGTGCCAGTGTCCAAGCCATGGGCTGCCAGCTTTTCCAGGAGTATGCTATGGGAAATCATCTGATGAATCATGAGCACAATTTTCTTTCACCCGTGTTCAGCTGAAACTCATTAGCTGCTGGGGGGAATTTTTAAAGAAGGAGATACCAAATGTTCTCCAGTGATCGATGTGTCATCAGATTTAAGGTTTGTGTCTCTGAGGGAAAAGAGATCTTACATTCCTTAAACTGGCTTTATAAAAGGGCTTTGTCAAGCATCTTGCTGCTGAGGTGGGTACCAAAAAACTCCTACCCCATTTCTGTGGTTAGAAATGGGGATGTGGGTCTTTGGATTGCTTCAGGGCTCTTTACTGCTTCTGACCCACTCCACCCCAGCTGCACACTTGGGTGCCAGGCTGGTTATCTGAATTATTGCCAGCGACCCGTTATGTATGGCTGGGAAAGGTGGGCAATGCAAATATGGTGATGGGAAGAGTCTTCCAAAACAGAGCAGTCAGAGTTTACACAGCTGTTGCAAATGGTTTCCGTGACTGGCTCAGGGTGCACCAAATGTGGTGCTGCCCAAAACTCTCTGTGGCACTGTGTTGACTATGGAAACAGTGTGTTTTTATTTGATTTAATTAAAACTAGAGAGCCATCTGCAGAACCTATGCATCATTTCTATGGCCATGGCATAATAACTTTAGACCAGGATAGTCCATTAGTTTACCACATTTCTAGAGTTCTGGAATGACAGCATCTGCCTGTGTTGTTCCCCTGCAACAGAGACCAAATTCAACTCCTTCTTCTGCACATCTATCCTAGGCGATACCACATTGTATGTCAGTCACAGAGTGGCAGAATATGCTGAGTTGGAAGGGACCCACAAGGATCATCGAGTCCAACACTTAGCTCTGCACAGAACCATTCCTAAGAGTCACACAATGTGCCTGAGAGTATTGTTCAAATGCTTCTTGACCTCTGTCAGGCTTAGTACTGTGACTGCTTCCTTGGGAAGCCTGTTCTAATGCCTGACCAGCCTCTGGGTGAAGAACCTTTTTCTAATACCCAACCTAAACCTCCTCTGACAGATCTTGAGGCCATTCCCTTAGGTTCTGTCACTGGTCACCACACAGAAGAGATCAGGGTCATCACCAGCACCCCATCTCCTCTATCCCACCTTGTCCCCACTCTTCTCACCCTTGCCTCCCCCTTCCCTCTTCTCCCCACTCCCATTTTTCACTGTGTTACCAGCCTCCTGCCTCCACGTTCTTAATTTCTGATAAACTTTTTCTTTCCTTCTTGGACAACCACACTCTCAAGAGCACATTTATTTCTCTTGTACAGAGGGGGAAGGAAAGATTTACAAATTGTTCCAACTCCTCTTTTTCTTTTCATCTTTCTGGTCCCAGGAAAACAAGGCAGATGATCCAATGTTTTCCATATTGCATGGGTTTTGTCAGGGAGCAGGTAGAAAATCCACAAGGATGGATATTTTTGTAATTGAAATAGTTGTTGGATTTAGCCCTTTATATATTTCTGCACTGCTGGTCAGAAAGCAAGAGTACCAAAAAGACAGAATTCTCCCCATTTATGTCTGCAAAGCAGCTTATTGCCTGACTTCAACAGTCTTCACTGGTTTTACCCTTTTATGGGTATTTATAATTGACATTTACCAGCTAAATGTAATTGAATGTACAAAATTATGGGTTTATCTCTTGTTTTCATTGCACTCTTTAAAACATTTTTTAATTACAAGAACATAATTTTATATATATTTTAATGGAGATCTTAGAAACAACTATTTTAAGAATTTTTTGTAGTGAGAAATAGTGAAATAGATGGGAAGGCAGGTGTCTGTCCATCCCATCCCTCTGAAAGCACCTGTGCTTTTTTTTTTGTGTCTTCTTTGTTTAAGAAAACCTGCCTGAAATGTAAATTATTAAGAAAAGGTATAAGGGATCTGGCAGTAATGCTGCAACTCTGCCCCGTGGTCAGTGTCTCTCACGGTACATGGGCTTTGTTGAAGACTCTGGATGGTGACTGAGAACATATTTGCTAAGTATCTGTCTTTACAACAGGCTCCCCATTTGTCCTTGGGCCAGTCACTAAGGGTAATGTTATTAAATGTGAAAGAATTCAAAATCATTTCAATCATTTAAAAAACCTAATCACTTATCTCTCTCTGTGATTCATTTCCATGTTTTCTCCTATCTTTTACCTTGTGCATTTAAGGCTTGTCATGACAGGAGCTGTCTCTTACTATGTGTTTGTAGAATATGAAGAATATTGGGAAATTGCCTGGGTGGAACTCATGACACATTGCTACACAAGAAATAATGAATGAGTTTTAGTAATTATAGCAGATGGCAAAGTGCACCCAATTTTCCTGTATTATCTGAAGAACTACATTTGTTGTTGAAAACGTAACTCTAATTTCTAAGATGCTTTTCTAGAATTCCACTTCCCAATACTATTCAGCTTGAAATCTTTCTCTGACTCTTAATTTTGCCCATTTATTGATCTTAAGTCTGTATTTTCACCATTCTCTCTCTCTGGTATCAAGTCTGTATTTATTTCCTCTCTTGCATTCTCACTGTAATCATGCACAAAGTCCTTGAGAAAGTTATCTTGTTCTCTTTCATGGACAAAACATGGACTGAATTTATCACAGGGTGATAGCTCTAGACCTGTTGGTTAGATCTGCAGGATCAAGAACAAGCCCTACAAGAGACCTCAGAAGACGGGGCAGCCCCAAGGGCATGGTCGTGTTACGTGTTGTGTCAACGCCGTCTTTCCCTGTCTCTATCAGAAATGCAGGGGACTGACTGGGTGGGTGGCAGGCTGGACACGAGTGTAACTTTGAAGCAGTGAAGGCCAGCTGTCTTGGTTTGAGCAGCTGGAGTACAACCAGCAAATTAGGGATGTGAATATCCCACTCAACTTGGCATTTCTTAGTCCATACCTTAGAAAACAGTCTTGGTCCCCTTGGCTTGAGAAAGTAAGACTATCAGGCCTGCAGAAAGACCACTACGATGACAAATGTGTTGGAGAAATTGATATATGAAGACAGATGGGAGGAACTGGGTTTGCTCACCCTGGAGAGCAGGTGGCTCAGGGAGTTCTAATCACAGTCTTCCAAGGCCTCAGATGTGGTTATGGAGAACAAGTTATCCTCACTTCACAAGGATGCAGGGCACCAAGACATGAGGCAGCAGGCATAAGCTGATTGAAGTAAAATTTTGGCTGGATATTAAAAATATCCTTCACTGTGAGAATATTCAAACATTAAATATTTTACCCAGCAGGTGCTGGAAGCTCACGTGCTAGATACCTTGAAAACTTGATGTAGCCCTGCATAAGCAGTCCACAGCCCTACTTTCTGTGAAAGGTTGGATCTAATGAACTACAGAGATTTTTCCAAACTGAAGTGTTCTGTCGTCCTGTGATTCTATATTTCTTTTATTCTCCCCACTGTAAATACATTCACACCCCGACTTCTTCCTAAATAGAGCTTTAATTTTCCCAATATACTGGCATTACAGGCACATTTCTACGTAATGCACTTTCCTTGAAGAAAACATTGAATTAATCCTTTTGTTTTTCCAGAGAGAATTAATGTGATAGCACCTACACTTTTCTTGAGGAGAGTGTAAAGCTAAACAGCCAGTATGCTGTGCTGATTCTCTTGTATTACCCCCCTGATCCAAGCTCCTTGCCTAAAGAAAGAGATGCATGTTCAGCCTGGTTTGTGTCCCTTTACCTTTGAGGTAAACTTTCTAAGACAGTACAGTCTGAGCACATTACTCTGCTCTGTGTCAAGTATCACTGACAACAGGAAGATATGTCAAGAGTGAATGTCATACCTTTGGGTAACCTCATATGTTTCTGACATGGAATCCATTATATCAACCTGAAAAATGAACACTGCTTCAAAGCCTTCCAAAGTGCCTCGTTTGTCCTAATATAAGCATATTCCAGGTATTTAGGTTATAGCACACCAGCATCATCAACCATGACTAATACATTCTTCACACTGAGAAAATCTTTGCTAAGTACAGGCCTGGATAGCAAAGTGTTCCTGGAGTGAAGACATTTGAAAGACATTTTAATTCAGTGGCACCATGCAGAGGGCATTAATCTTTCTTATGATTTCCTCTATTGTAACAAAGAAAAAGATTTTTAATGTGCAAACCTCGTTAAATCAATCATCCTTGGGAATTTAGATGCACAGTGTGATAAAGGCAACAACTTTCAATACCTAGAGGCAATTTTTTCCATATGTTCTGGATGTTGGGTTTCAGGAAACATAAGTATTTTAATGAATTTTTGGCCCTATTCAAAACATAAAATTTTAATTTAAAGGTACCTTACTCTAGGATAAATATTATAAAGTTCTCACCTATTACAATGAAATATCAGCCTGTGTTTGGTGTTTTCAGTGCACAGTCAGGATGACTTTGGAAGGGATTGTCTAAGGTATTGATTGTTTGGTGCTGCAGCAATACAACACAAAACCATAATAAATTTTGAAAGATCCCATTGGCCTTTAGACATCCTAGAATTTATTAAAAATTTAGGCAAGTCTTTTAGTGATTGTGTTTATTTTGTTCCTGAGATTTAGCAAGACACCTTTATCCGTTAACAAATTTATGCAACCTAAACTGTTTGAAAACCTGGAATTGGGTCCTTTATTTGGAGAAAGTAGAAGTGTAATACTATTTGAAAAAGCCAATGATTGTGTCATTTTGCATCACAAAGGGATGGCTGACTATGACTAATCCTCAGGCATTTGTCAAGCCTAGGCTTCCCATGGGAGA
Source organism: Cephalopterus ornatus (assembly GCA_013396775.1). Taxonomy (NCBI): domain Eukaryota; kingdom Metazoa; phylum Chordata; class Aves; order Passeriformes; family Cotingidae; genus Cephalopterus; species Cephalopterus ornatus. Next base: position 8,835 of record VZRE01016058.1, on the reverse strand, counting down.
AGATTTTTACAAAGTGCCACAGCCTTTAGAGCAAACTAGGACATTTGATGTATTTCCACATGGATAACAGCATTACATGACATCTAAGTAAACTTACATTATCTATTAATTGACAGCTTAGATCTGTCTGACTCAAGGGGAACAGAGAACTGTGTGAAGGCTGAGGTAAGGTTAGAGGACAAATGTCAAAAGTCACTGGGTTATATCTCTTGAGAGAACCAATAGTCCAGCGTTGTAACCTGGATTTAGGCTTATATCATCATCCTGTTCCATTTGGTCCTTTTGAGAAACATATTTTTTGCAAAAAAGACCATGCACACTCAATCTTCTTTTTTCCTCTCTAATTGTGTGGCTAATATAGTATAATTTCAGAAGATTTTGAGAGATGTTTAATGTATTTGCATAATCAGATCCCTTTAGACTATTGTGCAGCTCCGAACAATTGTGCACTCCACAGTGTAACAGAGAAGAGACTCAGAAAGCTTTGTGTCTCTCTACTGTCTGTTCCTTTCCCTCCAACAAAGCACCTCAGTTAAAATAAAAGAAAAAAAAAAAAAAAAAAGAAAGGAAAGGAGACTAATAAACTGTCTACATGTAATTTATGATGCCTAAATGCCTTAACTGGGCTTGGTGAACTACTCAGTAGAGATTTTTTTGAGAAAACTGGATAATCTCAGGCATTGCCTCCATAAGAAGTTAAAAGATAAACTTTGTATAACCTTTACCTTCACCACCTTCTGCATTTGTTTGTCAAGTACTGTCTTAAGGAAGTAGCTGGTGTCAGAGTGTTAAATAGAGTCTTCTTACAGTTTTTGTGCAGATTTGAAGATGACAAATAAAAAGAAATGGATGAGAAGGCAGATAAAAAGTATACATGACACTAGAATTCCTTTTAAAAACTAAAAGTTGCCCCTTCTGACCTCATTCAGTCTTTGGGTCTGTCCACTTCTGCTCACAAGGACAAGGAGCTTGTACATCCTGGTATGGAAAGAGCAGAGATTCTCAAATTTTGAGCTCAAGCAACATCTCCAGCACATCTCCATCCTGGCTGTTTCCAAGGCCATACAGCCTCTAGGAAGTAGCCCCAAGCTATTTAGATTAACTATCCCATTCAGTGGATTAGCAAAGGCATCATTCATGATCCTTCATCTTGTGGAACAAAGTACATCTACCTGATCAGAAAGATGTGCTCTGAAAAAAAGCATCTATGGGGATTTGTGCCACCATAAGCCTGGTGACACCAGTTTGAATCTCAGGTCCAAATGCAAAGATGATTTGTGATGATGAATCCCTGTGTGAAGGCATTAAGCCTTTCTACATCTGCAATGGATAAGGAGCGTGAGTCTGTGTATATGGGAAACATCTACGAAACAGCTGATGTGTTTACAGTTCGGACCCAAACTCACCTTCTAACTTACCTCTTGTAAACTCATACCTTTGGGTCTTTACAAAAATGATATCTAGACAAAGCCTACAAAGATGGTAATCTAGTCTCTCTTGGCATCTTGAGCTATCAGATTTATCATTACTTATTAATTGAAAAGCAATAATCATGACTAATTGTATTAAACTGAAGCTACAAATTTCCCTATTTTCATCATTATTTCAGCTAGTAGCAGCAGGACTACAAAAATGGTTAAACTCCCAAGCATTTCATAATGCAGTGTACTTCAGGATGATTATCTTTTGTGGCTCAGTTATTAAGTGCTGTCATATTTAGACTGGCCCTGGAGTGAGTTCTGCAGCAGGTTTGTTATCAAAGGTATTGTAAATACAGTCTTCTTTTTCACATGACTTCTTGTGCTGTATATGTTTTACAGGCTGGGAAATGCAGTACTACAAATTGTCTAGGAGTTCATATTTAGTAAACCAGGCAATACTGAACCATATATGCAGATTTTCTGACAATTCTATCACACTACAAACCACAGAGGAGTTTCTTAATCACAGAAGACAGCTAAAGAACAACAGAAAATAATTAATGTAATGAAGAGGCACGATGAAAACAAAGGCAATGGCGTTGTTAGCAAAACAAGGCTGAGAAGACTACAGTAATACAGATGAAACCAACTATCACAAAATAAAAGGGCTTTACAGAAGCCCTGTTCAATATTTTTAAACATACCTAATAAGAATGTTTTTCTGCCTTTTTGGAAAAAGTGTAAAATGAGTTTTCTGAATGCATTTTGTAGCCATTACAGCTTGGATTTTAACTTATTCTAACATTAAAAATAATTCTAAAAGGTGAGGAAGAAAGGGTGTCACTGTTGAAACTGGTGGTGTGTCCCTGATGATGGATGCAGATGGTCTGTGACTCTCAAAGGGCTGATGGGGTATTTGGAGCACTGTGGATACACAATGGCTCTACAGCCACCCCCTGTCTGGCAACACAAACCAGCACCGTTCCTTGGTGGGAAAAGAAAGAGAAAAAGGAGATAATCCTGTAAATGTTATTTCTCCCCCAACACCTGTACCCCAGAATACCTTGAAGTGTCCTGCTGCAATTTTGTGGGTACTCTGTACGTCAGCTGTTTTCCAAACTCAAAAAGTGGGCTCAGGACACTCAGACAACACAGACACAGAGACACAAACACACAGACACATCATTCCTTTTATGATATCTCACTCTTGGATTACAGGTTTTTAATGCACCTTTAGAATATAAAATACTGTCATACAGAAATAAAAGCAGCAAGAAGGGGCAGGCTGCAAATTCATCATTCAGGCTTAGTAATTTGAAGAATCTTTCATTAAATCTTTCATTTTTCTGGAATTTACAGGCAACTGTAAACCTGAATTTGAGCACACATTAGCTTGGAGAAGCTATTACTTTAATAACTGTGCACTGATACACATGGTAGAACTATGTCTTGCAGACATGTAGGCAAAACAGTGATTTTTTAGGATCCGAGAAAGCACAAGCTGTAAACACAGTGCAGTAAAAATGCCTTCTCTGTTTCCCACTGGCTGATTTTCAATTTGTTTCCTTCCCACACTCTCCCAGCACTTGGCGTTTCCCTCCATAAGCCAGCAATCCTAAAATGCACAAGGTCTGGACATTTCACTCAGATGCTCCCATGCTGCTGCACAAAGAGAAGAAATACATAATGCTAAAGAGAAAACAAATCTGCTGTACACTGCCATCCACTACAGCATCCAAGCATTTGTTCAAGACTTATCACTCTAGGGAAAACAATAAATCAACCTTACAAGAAATACTATTGAAGTAACAACTAAAAATGCTTTTTTCTAAAGAGAAATGCTTGTTTGGGGCACACATTTGTTTCCCTTGGAATCATAATCCTTAATTACATTAACTTTGCTGATATCTTGAATAAGCTACCCAATTTACTGTAAATATTCAATATTGACATTCTCATTTGTCTTTTTCCCATGGTGAGAAACTGATGTGGGCCTTCCCCTGTCTACTGCAGAGTTCTCTTATTCATTATAGAAATATGAAAGACTATCCTGAAAACACTGAGTTACCGGGCTCAATATTTCTCTGTAACTTTCCTGGGCTGTGCTCTCATGTTAGCGTATATATATCATTCCTTCTGGCACTTAGAGAAGTGGTTTAGTGATGGATCTGGCAGTGCTGGATTAATGGTTGGACTTGATGATCTCAGAGGTTGTTTCCAATCTAAAGGGTTCTATGACCCTATGGATCTATGTGGAGGTCCCCAGGAAAAGGTGTAGGTGAGGTTGACATGGTCTGAGTCATGGTAGAGAAGATGTGCACATACTCTCCTTCCTTCTCAGAAGTCTCATGGCTTTCTTACACAAAGGAACTTAGTCAAAAAGTGTGCAAATCCAGGGTTTCAAGCTGACCATACATTACTCTCTAAGTGGAGAGGTCTGGACATATATAGAGGTTACCTCTAGTCAGCTCTCTACTAGTTATTTGCTTAGCTTGAGAAGGCCCAACTCAGCTACCACAGAAGTACCAGAAGGTTTCAATCCTTAAATAGATTCTAGGCACATAACAAAAAACCCGAGGCTGTTTCCTACATTACCCATTTGAAGTGGTTTGCTTTTCAGCACACAGTACTTACCAAGACTGACACAACTGGCAGTGCCTGTCCTGTGGTGCAAGAACATTTTTGGTGGAACCCTCAAATTCAGCAAAGTTTGCATTATGAATGTTGATTACCTGAGCTAATTCCTTACTACTCACTTGAGGCAATTTACACCTCTCTAGTGTACTGTTTCTGGCTCTCTGCTACTTCTTAATTTAAAACAATCAACAAGTGGCTTCAAATATCAGAGTTCTGAAGACCATGATGGAACCATAACAAAGGTCATAGTTTCTCCCCTGACTTGGCCCTGCCAACACAGCCACTAACAGGGACTGTAAGTGCTTTGTATGTGTGTTCAACTATGCCACCAGTTTGTAAAGGCTACACAGAAAAAAAAAAATTCCTTCTTTTTACTGTCTCTTCAGTTCAGGTGGTAAAGACGGTTTCAGGTAATTGGTCAGTTCAGTCATCCAGCAGTTACCCAGGCTTGTTTATTGTTTAAACATGTAGCCTGTGGAGTAGCATGAAAGTAACATGATGCATCTGAAGCACAGATGGAGAGATACCACACAGACACCTTCCCTTCGGCTACACAAATTCATTTACCAGGTTAGACTTTCACTCAAAAGAAAATACTGTATTTATGTGTGTGTACGCGCTTCTGCTCATGAGCATCATAATAGTTCACAATCTGGCAATGCTGGTCATGATTAAAGCAGCCTAAAGTACCACAACCTGGGATACTTGATAGGCTGTGGCGCAAAGTGATGGTGTTGCACTCCTTACTCCTTAATTCTCCCATTTTAAATTGTATTTTCTTCAACTTAGTGGGAAACAAGCAAGAAATACAGGTCAATGTGAAACATCAAAAGGCCACTACTCTTCCCACGGGTGATGAGAAAAAGAAAAAACAAAAAAAATCACTTTTTTTTTCCCCCCAGAAGCTTTCAAGAAAAACAAAAGCTGCAGCTCTATTTTGCAAAACACACTTAAACAACCTAACACTGAATTATTCATGCCTGTTCTGAAATACAAGCTTTATAACCCTGAATTAATTGCCCTTGGTGGTGAGTATATTTCGTCTCATTGTAAATACTTTGTCAATTGAAATACAAACATGCTCTGCACAAAAAAAAAGATGTTAACACAAACAGTGTCATAAGCTTAAGTATATTATCACCTCATTTTCCCTAACGACTTTGGACCAAGTTTTACTTTTGAAGCTGGCAGACTGACTGGATTTTCATTGGTGTGAAAGCTCAGACCAGAGTTTTTCCACTGATGACATTTTTTTTTTTTGGAAGGGAGTTGACTGGTTCTGCCAGCATGTAGCAATAACCTGATTTTCCATTTGTCTTATCAAACTCCCTCTTCTGTGATTCTCCTGCAGGCAATAATAATTTTGTAGGATTTTGAGATGGGACTTCCCCATTTGAGTCCTGTTGCTATCCAAACAGCCACCCAACCATCTAAGAGGTACCTTTTCTTGAAATATGTTCCTGAAATCAGTGTCACACCCAGAAATGCAGAGTTCAGAGCAGCTAGCCTCTTGGGTGGTGTGATGTGAAAAAAAACCCACACAAACTCAAAGTGAAAAAGAGGTTGGGACTTTTCAGAAATAAAAGCAAAATCCTGCCTTTTGTGGGACAGAAAACAATTTCTTTGCAATTAAACTTTTCTTTTGACTACCTTCTTGTTCAGGTAAAATATGCTTTCTCCATTGATGCCTAAATAACAAGTGAACTAGTAAACAAAGGAAGATCTGTGCAATTGGTTGCAGAGATTAGGTGATCTAGTTTAAACCAAGCCCTGTTTTCCAGCAGTGCTGCCTGCTAATGAAGGAAAGTTGTTTCTCATAAGAAATACCACCTCTGCCCTATTTCCTCTAACTGGGTTTTTGAGAGATACATGCAAAATATAATTTCATCTCTCCACAGAAGTCAGGATAAGTGACATTTAGTTAATGGACTCAATCCTGACGTGTGTGGTAGGAGGAGAAGGCAACTCATTAATTTCTAGGCTCCTCTGATCCCACGGCATTTAACCTTTAGCAGCCTGCTGACACTGACAATCCCACCAGCCAATCATCCATGGCACCATGCTCTTGGCCCCTGTCTTAACCCTGGGTGGAGGGGAGGGAATGAAATATTGGAGAGACAGAGTCAGTGAAGGACCACTGAAGTATTTCTTTGCTGGAAAGACACCTTCAGGTGTCCCATCAACTCCGGTCAGGACAGTGACTCTGTACCTGAAATATTTGACGGATCTGTGTTAAGGCTCTGCTCTGTTGCTTAACACCAGCATTTCACTGGTGAAGGGGAAAGGAAAATCAGAGGATAGCTGCTGTGCTTTCCAACCAGCTGGGGCCATGGAGACATAGCTCTGCTTGCTTTTAAACTCTTTCTTTTTGCGATCCCCTGGAGCAGCTGAACGTTTGTTCTTCTGTGTCTAAAATAACTGTAGGTCCAGTCTTGACTGTTACTCCAGATTTTTAGCATTTCCCTTGGCTGAAACCTGGAGAGGTAAGGAATGTCATGGTGCCAAGACAGTATCAACATTGGCACTCCCGGACACACCCTTTGCTAACATCACACCTTGCCATTGCATCTGTTCTCTCCTCCTCAAAATCCTTCTTTGTGACTGCAATAACTCAGGTCCAAGTGATATGGACATTCACATCAGCTTTTGGGCAAGGTTAATGAAGATGTTAGGGTGTGACGTTATGGTATGATGAAGCTTCAACTGACTGTAATGGCAGGCTCATGAAGTTTTTATGATCTCATTCCGGATATCTATCTGGGAAGGCTTTGGAGGGGGGTGGAAGCTGAGGTCAGACAAGCATCCTAATCCATTTGTGTAATTTGGGAACTATAGCTTTAAGCTAGTTTATAGTGATTTGTTGTCTTAGTTTGGCGGTGTGCTGACTGCTTTTCTTTCTTATGTGGAGAGGGCAAAGCACTTTCCACATACTCTTAGCTTACTGGCAGCTCAGGTCACCTGGCAAGCATTGTGATTATCTGAACACCAAGAGACTCAGAGGAATTATGCTACTCCTCAAAGGGATGGGAAAGGCATGACATTTCTTTT
>VZRE01016053.1:52691-77171 GCA_013396775.1 Cephalopterus ornatus | reverse complement strand
GAGGGGCGGGCACGGACGGCAGCAGCGGCACGGACGGCAACAGCGGCACGGACGGCAACACCAGCGGCAGCGATGGCCTCGCTCGTGAAGAGAATAATCAGCACTACCAAGGCCCCTGCACTGGGTCCCTACAGGTAATGCCTTAGCTGAGAAGGACCTGGGAGTCTTGGTGGATGACAAGTTGACCACGAGCTGGCAGTGCCCCTGCGGCCGGGAGGGTCCGTGGTATCCGGGGGTGCATCGGGAAGAGTGTGGCCAGCAGGGCGAGGGAGGTGACCCTGACCCTCTGCTTGGCCCTAGTGAGGCCACATCTGGAGTACTTTGTCTAGGTCTGGGCTCCTCAGTTCAAGAAAGACAGGGAGCTACTGGAGAGCTGTCTGGAGGGCTACAAAGATGACAAAGGGTTTGGAGCATCTCTCTTATGAGGAGAAAATGCAAGAGCTGGACCTGTTTAGTCAAGAGAATAGAAGACAGAGGGGATCTCATCAGTACATGTAAGTATCTCAAAGCAGATGCCAAGAGGATGGTGTCAGACTCTTTTTGGTGATGCCCAGCAACAGGACAAGAAGCAGTGGCCATAAACTAAAACACAGAAGTTTCACTTCAACATGAGGAAGAAGTTTACATTGAGGGTGGCAGAGCACTGAACAGGCTGCCCAGGGAGGTCATGGAATCTCCCTCTCCAGAGACATTCAAAACCCACCTGGACACGTTCCTGTGTATCCTGCTCTAGGTGACCCTGCCTTAGCAGGGCAGTTGGACTGGATGATCTCCAGAAGTCCCTTTCAACCCTAACTATTCAGTGATTGTGTGAGGGAGAGGTCTCTTGGGAGAAGCAGAAGCAGGTTTTGCCGGTGAGGTTTCGGCAGGTCCTGGTGGGGTCTGTCAGGCAGCCCTGGGGCTGAGGTGAGGGCAGGACCCCCGAGCAGGGGCTGGTCCCCTCCGTGGTAACCCCTAGGGACACCTGGAATCCTGCAGCAGGAGCAGGGCCACACTACCACACAGGGGGATGTCCCACAATTGTTTTAAAATGTCCTTCCAAAAGTCAATTTGTGAAAATAATTCTGAAATTAGTGGCAAGAAGTGAATGAAAAATAAACTGCAAGAGGAAGAATGATTCCTCTCCAGGAAAAAGAGTTTGCCTAGAGACAAGTGTGTTGTGCAGGGAAGTTACAGAGAGTGCTGGCTATGGAGGTGATGGAGATGGAAGGCTGAGCCTGATCCAGGGCGACCTTGGGCTGATGGAGAGTTCAGTGCCTGAGAATTGCAGATCCTTTCTTATTTTGAATGTTTATGTATCTTTTTCAGGCTAAAAACTAACTGCTGTAAAAATATGTAAGAAGTTGTTCAATGTTTTCACAAGTTTGTTGTTGCAGCAGATCTGCATGTAATTTTAAAAAAAGAAAAATCCCAGTTTTAATTGGAGAAAGGTTTCTCTTTACTATATGGATGAGAAAAAAACATTCAATCAGTGTAGTAGACTCTTACAGCTAAGGTACTGAGGGGTTTTTACTAGGGCATTTTGTACAAAATTGTAATTCTGCATTCAGGCTTTGTATTCCCAATAGTACCTTACTGCCTTCCAGGTGCATTTTTGTCTCCATTACTTTGTGTCCTGAGCTTTCTGAGCTTCAAACTGCGTGTTCCTTATAAGCATTATAAAGATGGAAAAATACAAAGTATAGAAGCCAAGAGACATGACATGAAGGTTAACTTCTGTAAACAATAAACTGTTGTTGTACTGCAGCCAGGGGCCTGGCACTGCTTGGCGTTAGGAGAATGTCTGAGACATGGAAGGGCAACGATTCTGCTGCATGCACACACACACACACCACAGTGGCCCAGTCTTCAATATAGCTCTCCACTTCTATTGTGGATTAACTGCCCTCCAACATTTTGTTCTTACTGGTAGTTCTTGGTGAAATACTTCTTATTATGCTGCCTGTTAACTGTACAACAGGTCTAACATCAATAAGTTTATCACTAACTTAGTTTATCAGAGTTCAGCAAACTTGTCAAAGTCCAGTGAGCAGAAGTTGCACAAGAAATAACTGCCACATCTCTGCTGTGAAGTTTGAGCATGGTAACACAGGAATGTGGGCTTAATATGGAATGAAGAATTGGGATGTGTGGGATACATTATGGTTCCACTACAGCCATTCAGTATGCTTTTTGGTGACCAATTTTTACTGTATTTTTTTATTTCCTTTACTGCATCCATTTGCCAGTACCTTGAGATAGGTAGGTAGGTAGGTAGATATTTTAAAAGAAACATCTGTATATGTGTGTATATAGATAGCATTAATGTTGTGTATATATCTCACTAATGTTATTAACTTTTTAAAAGACACATTAATCCGCAATCATTTGTGTAAAGAAGATCTGTTTAACTTTGTAGTCCTTGTCTTTAAACACCATCTCTCTGATGGACAGTGTTCTTCCAAGGTCACAATGTTTGTCCAGTTATGCATTTAGACACGCTGAAACCTGAATGACTTTAGACACACAGTCAGATCTCTGCTAATGGCGATTAATGAATATCTACCATTGACCCTAGTTGCAGGGTACATCTGCAGTAGAGAGTGATTGGGGTTTGTGTGGTTGAAGTTTCTCTGAGCTTCACTCATGCATTTGACTGCAGTAGAACTGTACCTCTTGGTTGGTAAATCGTTACTAGTCTCAGTGAATGGAGGAGTCCATCAGTAAGCATACCAAGAGAAGGAAGTTGAGGAGGAGCAGAGAAGGGGACCCAATAAGGCTGTTGCAGATGTTGGTCTGGCAGTGGTATCAGAAGGCTTCAGCTTGTTTTTTCCCTAGTTATTTGTGATTTAGGATTTTCCAAAGGCCTCTGTAGAAATAAACATCTTGTCGTGTCATTCATTTTGTAATAAGCAGTACAGGACAATGTCTTTTTTTTTTTCTTTAGAGGGCTCGTACCTTCTTGTTGCATGGTTCTCTTTGCTTCAAACAGAATAGAAGTTTTATGTGCTGAGGGCCTGTGCCTCAAACAAAGCAGGACATGGTAGGAAAGAAAATTAAAGAAGCATGTGTGTACAGGCACACATTTTCTATCAGCAAGACTGTGTCGGCTGGAAGACTACTTTACTCAGTAGTTTCTCATCTTTAAATGGTGTAGTTCTGTTATTTAGTCCAGTTTTGTTAGTTGATGATAGGAAAAGTAGTTGTCACGTAAGATATTTTACCATATCCAGTAAGTTACTGGCTATTTTTTCCCCTTAGGAAATTACAGGAGAATGTAGGACAGGGATAAAAGGAAAGATGGGAATGATGGCCCTGTTTGAACTGCCTGACCCTAATCATTTTACTGAGTCCCTAATCAGGTGTGTCTCCTGTGAGTTTGGATTGAGACAATCCAACTGAGTCCATCTAAACTGAGAGAAGAGGTTTAATGAAAATGTACTCTAAAAGTGTCCATTTTTTTTTTCTACTGACATGAAAGGGAAGCTAAACTCCTTCAGATTCAAGGGAGGTTCTTGACTAGTTTATGTAGCTTGAGAGACTTGTTGAATGGTCAAAACAATGCATTTTCTTGTGGAATGGAAGAGATAAGAAAAACAGTGTTGACACACCACAAACACTTTCAAAAAATCTTTCTCTAATTCCTTTGCAAAATATTTCTAATTACTGGCTGAAGAGAATTAAATTATGTCTCTTGCGTAATGTTTGCTAGGTAGTTTAAATCTTTGTTTTAATCTTTTAATCTCTTTGTGATAACTAGAGACATTAATAATTGCTAATTCTACTTCAGCAAAAGCACACCTGACATTCATATAAAAATGTTTTGCAATCGGCTTTAATTCTGCATTCTTCTGAATTAACCCAGCCAACAGGTCACTCAGGTTATTTGGTGAGAGGAGAGTGATTGTTCTGGGGACAGAGTGATCAAGGTGTTTTGCTGACTGGCCAAATTCATGACTGTGGAGAAATACTGCCAAAGAACTAGTGGGCAGGGTTCACCTCACAGCTGTAAATCATTATTGTGGTGCCTATTTGAGAAGAAAACTATTAAATTTTCGAATGAGCCCTCTTTTGATTTTTCTTTCTTTTGTTTTGTTTTTTCCCTCCCCCCCCCTTCATTCCCCTCATCGCTCTGCAGCTGAGATGTAGATGAAAGGTATTGCCTGCTTCTCAAACTAGGATGGAATATTTATCTGGGCATGTGCAAAAAGCGTCTATTTACTCTGCCTTGCTTCTGTGCTATCTGCAGTGTGGAATCTATAGGTCAGTTTATTGTTGTGTTGCTGCATTCATACTCTGAACCTTTGCAAGAAATGGGGTTTGTCTCCTCAAAAACAGACCTATGCAATTCCATAGATGGTCTAACCCAGCACTTCCAAAAGCGTATACCAGTTGAGTGTATGACTCTGTGTACAGACTTGTGTTTGCATAACCTCAGTCCTCTTTCTGAGATATTATAAAATACCGTAGAAAATTTGAAATGTGCTTTCGGATACTTGGATGTTTTCATGGGGAAACATTAAACCTACAATGTGACTTGTGCTTTCAGCCAAGCCGTGCTGGTGGACCGGACAATGTACATTGCGGGGCAGATAGGCTTAGAACCTTCCACCGGGCAGCTTGTCTCTGGAGGGGCAAAGGAGGAAGCTAAGCAGGTAAAAAGCCTTCAAGCAATAAACTTGTACTGGGGTTGGCATGTGTTTAGTTAAACGTGGACTTGTGAGAAATTGAGAAGACTAGAAAGTGCATTTTACGTCCTCCAGATGAGGAAAAAGTCATTCCATCCCAACCCTGTCTTTTTTCCGCTTGGACAACTTGGAGGTCAGGTGAGGAATCTGTGTTTTTATGTAGGAAAGTAAGAAAGAATCAATGTTTGTAACAAAGGTTCACACCCCAGTAAAAACCTTGGCTTGAGTTGGGGAAAGATTTATTCCCCCAGAAGCAAAGAGGCGGAATAGAATGAGATGGAGGTGCATCATAAATTTACATCTAATGAGTGGATGTAAATTAATTTTTATTTTGGTCAGTTTTGACAGCTGAGGTTTTGCTGGGTGAACTTACAATATAACAAGCCAAGTTACAAGTCATATTTACATACTTACATAAATATAACCCAGCTGATAATTAAAAGATTTTTGTTTCATTTTTCATTAGGCTCTAAAAAATATGGGAGAAATCCTGAAAGCTGCAGGCTGTGACTATGGCAATGGTAAGTGGTGCTGTGATGGTAGCAAACAAGTAGTTGTTTTTACCCAAATTAAAATACCAATAAAATCAAGTGACCTTTAAAGTGATCTTTGCAATGGGCATCAATGGAACACTAGTCTTCACTGAAAGTTTCTGCCAGTGGTACTAATACTTTAATTCCAGCTGGAAAAGCTGAGGTATAGACAGAGCTGCACCTGACTACAGGCATTTTAAGCATCCTAGGCTTTGCTCCAGGTAAAAGCAGGTTTGTGTCTATGGTGTTAATATTGTAGACACTTTCAGTACTTTTTGGGGAAGGACTCTAATAGTGCAGCCAAACCAGGATTAATGCTGGCTTAGACAGTCATGGGCAAAAAATTCTAGCATAGACCATATTTTCAGGCCTTTTTATGGACTTTTTCCACAACAGTTATTATATATGATACAAGTTATGGCCGACGGTTTTACAACAGCTTTTTTAATTGACTTGCTTGTCAGCTCTGTGCCTCTTAGAAGAATCTGGCGTTTTCAGAGCTGGTCAGGAATGCCTCAAGTTCCTATTACATACAAGGTGCTCAGATTTTTTTGGTGGTTCTCTAGGTTGTAGCTCTAATGGTCAATATCTGTTTGCAAAAGTTTTCAAAATGTTTAGAATACTCAAGAGAACCTTATGAAATAAAAGCAAGAAATGCATTAAAGTTTTCCAACTTTTGTATTCAAGGCTGAGGTCTAAAATAACTGCAGCTCTCTAATTTCCAGTTGTGAAGACTACGGTTTTGATGGCAGACATGAAGGACTACAATGATATTAATGATGCTTATAAGCAATGTAAGTAGATGTTTTGTTTCTGTTTCACAAGTATGGCTCGTGTAACAAATTATATTCATGGCATTCAAAGTGTTTGAATTACTCAGATGATGTGGTTCCATATTGTTTGAAATTCCTGTACAAATTTAAAAAAAAATTCATTTGCAAGCATCAGATCAAGCACAGCCTAATTTCTTGTAGATTTGTGGCCTACCATCCCACGAACTCACTGTCCTGTGAAGATCAGCTCCTGCTATCCCTCCAGGTTGATCTTCCCTGCTCCTATCTCTATAGATGCTCTATTGGCCCTAATATAATTCTACTGTAGGCAGCCTTCAAGTGCTTAATTTTAGAGTTTTTATCTCCATTTCTTTAAAGTCTGTTTATATCTTTGAACAATTTGTGGGTTATTGTTATGACACAGGGCTCATTTTTTATACAAAGATGAGCCACACTGCTCCACTTGAGGAAAAAAATGAACAATGCTTGGTTAACAAAACTGAATGTAAAGTGAAATAGGTGATGCCAATGGGCCATATTGTGCAGAAGAATTTGAGAGATTATACACACGAGTTCCTTATGTTCCTTTGGCTTTAATTAGGTAGCAGCATCTGACCTTGAATCAAGTCTTTCATTGGTGAGCAACCAACACAATCTTCTGCATGTCAAAATGGAATGGTGTGTGTGTTTAAGCAGGGTAAAAACAGACCAGCTGGATGGTTAGTTACGTGTTGCCTCCTACCTGTAGTTCAAGAAAGCAGTTGTTGCTGTTCTTTCATTGTGAGTTATTATCTCAGTGATTAACAGCTTTGAGTAAAGTTTCATTTAATTACACAAACTCCTTGGAAACATTTGAAGTCAGGTTGGACAGGGCTTTGAGCAACCTGATCTAATGAAAGATGTTCTTGGCCATGGCAGGGGAGTAGATGTGACTATGTGAGCATTAAATGTGCCCTCCAACCTGAGCTATTCTATGATTCTACAAATTCAGCTCTTATATCTTTTACCAGTACCCTTCCCCCTGCCTCACCCCCTGTTCTGACACCTGTGAGTGCCAGGTCTAAGTGGGCACAGAGGAATAGTCCAAGAGCCTATTTTTTTCTGTCTTCCTTTGAGATGAGTAAATTTGGACTCCTGTTGACTTTGCATAAATCTGTGGACTTTGCATAAATCTGTGGTCTTTGCTCGTGACTTTTTTGGCAGGGGCCTGTTTTCTCTCTCTTGCTCTTTCAACAAAAGAGCTGTCTCCCGCTCCCTGGTGTTTGCAATTGTAGATCACCATTCTGATTTAATCTTTCACTTTCAGCCAAGCTGGAGTTAAGACCCTGCAGTATCAGCGGAGTGCAAGTATCACTGGTCACTAGATCCCAGCTGCATCCGGCTTCTTAGTGATGAATGGTGGCTTGCTGAGATGTGAGAGCAGTCAGTGACCAAAAAAAACCAACAAGGGCAAAATGATAGCTGGCACAGGAGACTTGTAGCCTTGAAGTGTTAAAATTGATTGCATTTTATACAGATTACTTTGAACAGTGTTTTATCAAGCAAAGTTCAGTGATTGGTGGATGTTTCTGTTTAAATTACAGTTTTCAAGGCAAACTTCCCAGCCAGGGCAGCCTATCAAGTTGCTGCTTTGCCCAGAGTAAGTGTCGCTTTTCTGCCTACAAAAAAAAAGACATTTCTGAAATACCTTACTTCTCAAGCATTCTGATGGCTTTTCTTATTCTGAAATAGCTTCAATTGCAATTATTTTAATGAAGACTCCTAATCAGCTTTTTTCTAAGTATACCAGTCTTATTCCCACACACTATCAGAGATCTGAAAAAGGGATATAAATTTCTTTATTGTGGAAGATGGCTTCAACACCAGAAGCAAGGGCTTACGATACTTGAATAAGTGTAAAGTGAATTGTCAATATTACTTAACCTTGCTAAATCAGTAATACAACTGTCAGAAGTGTAATCTCTCTCAAATGTCACTTACAAGGTTGTGTTGTATATCCACTTGCTTCATAAAATAGATCCATTAAATTCGTAACGTGTTCCTTCATCGTTTTGTCACAGGGTGCCCGAGTTGAGATTGAAGCTATTGCCATTCAGGGACCCCTCCAAGATGCTTCAGCCTGACTATAAATAGAGACTGGATATCCTACAACAGCAGTTTTGGATTTGATTAATACTCCTCCCTTACATCCAGTTCCTACAGTTGACTAACAGCAGTTACATACAGTTGAAAGCAGTAAATTTACCAAGGAAAGGTGCCTTCTTCTGGACTGGGGCCTTGGATTCTCTAAAATATGAGCTTACAGTGAGTTCTCTGCTGGCAAACCCTGAAACCTGTGGGAGTCCTGCTAAAATCAGCTGATCTGGATTGCAGGACAGGGCTTACCCTTTGTGATGGTCACTGGATATTCAGGTATTAAAGGTCCATGTTTGGGTGAACTTATGACAGTTATACTGTGTGTGATCTGGACATAGAAAACTATAATGATTTGTAAGTAACAATTTTAAATAAGAAAAAATGACAGAAATGAGAAAACAGAACACTTGAATTGCTTAGGACATATCTTCATTTTGGTAAATTTTACTCTATTTCTTTCTGAACTGTCTTATTTACATAATAAATTACTGTTGGAACTCATATTTTGTTCATATGTAAGCAATTGTTTAGGAAAGTTAATATTAATTTCAGAAATAAGAAAATTATGCTTTTCTGAAGTGAAGTGCTAACTTTATAAATCAGCTGTAAATTAATATCTACCTGAACTTTTTTCATAATCTTTTTCATAGCAATTCAACTTTGACTGTGTTTTGATTTTAAAAAAACAAGCAAAAATCCACCAAAAAAAAAAAATGTTTGATGAGAATAAAATATAATTGCAACTGCAAAAGTGTGCTTGTCTGTTTTGGGAACAAACTTCTTTTCCTCATTGTGCTTTGATTATCCATTACAAAAAAAATCCCAGTTTTGTTTATTCAATAAGAAATAATTTGAACCAGAAGAATAGGCTTATTATCTCTCTCCTAATAGCTAAGGATGAATTCTCCAAGACGGGAAGATTTCAGCTATTGTGGCATTACAGTTCTTGGCTCTTTTTTTGCTGCCATTAAGGTCAGAAGCATGAGTTTGATGGGGCGATTAAGCCATATTGAGAAGTCTGACTGGTGTTGCTAGTAAGTTATCCCATCCCTACTGATCTTCTAACCAAGTAGAAATGGATATTATGTTTTTAAGTATCTGTTTGAAAGTCTCCTGCCTCATGGCAGAGTTGATTCCATCTTCCTCACAGCCACATCACTAAGCACAGTTGGTTTATTCGGGGGGAAATGAGCAGAAATTCTTTCCTGCTATAGTCTGCCCACCTCAACATCTTTTTTTTGCTCTCTTCTGTGAAGATGGCCATCAGATTGCATATGGATGCTACTGTCACTGTGTCTTCACTGTCTTTGTGTAGAAAGTAAAAATAGCTATAAACAGCATTTTGGAGAATGTGCTGTTTCAATGGTGGAGATGTGTACCTGCTTTATCCAGTGTACTGGAAGAGGGAATCCCATAGGCTGCTGCTTCCAGAGGAGCTGTTTGTATGCCAGAGTACCATGACTGAGTGTATTAGAACCTATTTCTAGTCCCATCCTGTGTGATCACACTCACTTAATATTGGTAAGCCACAGAAGTAATATAGTGAGGAGAAGGCATTAACTCCAGTTTGCCACAGGGCAAGTCCCAATACTGCCTGTTCAGCTCTCCAACCCCAAACTTCAGTTCTGTGTGTGCATTTCTGTGCATAAAGCCTACTGATGCTCCTCTTGCATACTTTTATCTGGCCAATGATTTTCATATGGTAAGCATGCAAGAAGAGTCCAATCTGGCCAGCACCATGTCACTGTCAATCTTGCCATGGCACATGCAGATGTTGCCTTGTCTGAAAATCCTCCAGCATTCAATACCACAGCCACACTGTGTGAATCGTCTTCCATCCTTGGATAAACTGTAGGTGTCCCACTTGTGGTTTCTTACCTTCCTGCTCACCAGCTATGCTTTCCAGATCTTGTTACTTCAGTTGCAGTAAGAATATTTTGTATTTTTCATGCATTCCTGGTATCACTTTAGCATACACCAGAAGGGCCATTGGAAAGTTGTGAGAAAGTCAGCCCTATTTAACCCTCCTGGATGTGATGGGAAGTGGCTGTTTCTGCTTTTCACTGAGTTTATAAATTGTATCTTTATAGAAAAACGATTCATAATGAGGTTGTCACAGCAAGCATATACAGATGTGTGATATTTCACAATATTATCTTGCTTTCCCTTGAAAAAATGGGAGATACTTATTTTTATTAGAAGTAAAATAATGCTTTCAGTATTTCAAAAGTGAACTTCCAAACAGCCTTTTAAAAGTACCTAAATTTTCTGCAAATAAACTTCCTACACATAAACTTTATTAGTTTTGGCCTCTGCTTTTGTTCTGTCTCCTTGGCTATACTATTAATGTCTTTATGCTCTACAGCTCTGACTCAATAAGCAATCCCACCAGACCTGTTAGGAAGGAGTTAGTACCAATATGGATATGACTTTCTAGGAAACACAAAGCAGATGGTGCTTCACTTTGTCAAATAATAATAATTAAGAATAATATAATTGAATGAAGTTACATGTGAACTCCATTTAAATGGAGTTTAATTTGTAATTTATATTTGGGGTTCTCTGTAACAGCTTTGTTCACATATAATTTCTTTGTTTGAATTTATTTCACTTATTTGTAGTAGTTCAAATAGTCCAGTTCCCATAAATCAGCCGATTTCAATAGTCTTGAACATCAGCTAAGTTCAGCCTTGTATAATCGCTGTGGTTATGCCTTCTTACCTCTCACCTTAATCCCCACTGTGTTACCTATGCCGTGCTGCCTCTTTGCCAACCCTGAATGTAACACTAGATGGCAGTTCAGATATTTTTTGGTGTGCTGACTTGTGCGTAGGCTGATGTAAGCCCTTTATAGAACTCCTTTGGGAGACTTCCGTGGTAGGAGTAATGATAATACATCACTGCTTTACATAGTAAGGGTCAGTCTGAGACTGAAATCCAAGTGAAACACCTGGAAAAAAATGCATTCTGGATGCAGCTAACAAGACAGAACACATTGATTCCATTAAAAATGTTATTATCAGTGCAAAAAGTCAGAAACTAAAATTTGCTTTTAGCTTCACGATTTTTTAGGAGGAGACAAGCTGTACTTTTTAGACTATATATTTAGATCAGAGCCTTTTTGTGAATGGCTCTCATCTAAATACATATTCTTCTGGTACAGGAAGGCCAGAATAACAGAAAAAAACCTCTCTTATTTACAGCTATAACATAATAGTTCTCAAACAACCAGCCTTCCATAGAGGTGTTTAAAACATTTATTTTTTTAAGCAGACTTATATTATTTATTATATTATCTATTCTTTATATATATATATAAATAAATAAATATATATATATATTCTATTCTTTAAAACAAAAAGGCTAAGCCCCGTGATTCTCTAATACGAAAAGCAAGTATCATGGCTATCTCTTAGGTCTTAGCATACAAACTACTTAGTACATGGATATTCAATAAAACCTGTTTTAAGTAGAGGCAAGTTAAACATATCTTTTTTTTTGTTTGCTAGACTGAGCCACTAGCAGGCAAAAATATGAAGTTGCAATTCAGCTGGTCGCATCCCATTTTCAGCATTTAACATTTGTTTCCATCACATGTAACTGGAAAACCACAAAAAAACAGGTCCTCTTTCTGTGAAAGTAAAGAAATACCAACACATGCATGTTATACTAGGTGTTTCTTTTAGTAGAACTTTTTCTTCTTCAATTGATTATATTCTCTACAGATTAAACAATGCAAAAATAAAATTCAGTACCAAGTTTTAACTTTGTTCTCTTAAAGCACTTAACCTGCCCTAATCTTCTGCTACAGGCCCTTGCTCTTGCTGCAGTGTTTACGTGAAAGCAGCTCCTCATTGAGTGAAAGAGCCAACCCCAGCCAGTCAGATGGCCAGGTATCTTCTGAGATCTCACAGGGTGCATATGTGCCTGCATGGAGCTGACAGGCTGCAAATTTAACCTCTTCTAGGACTGTGCTTATTGGTGATTAGAAAAAAAATTCTATAAGAACTTCCTTGTTAGCTTGGAAATCCAGTTTCTTCCATCAAGTGTCCTGCCCAGCTCTCCCTGCAGCATGAAGTAATTACTTCTACCTTGGGTGAAGCTGAAGGCTGGAAATTGTCCAGCTTTTGATAAAATACAGAACAATTTTCAAAAATGCTTGGCTGTGTTAAAAAACTTCAACGTTGGAGCACATCCTCTTCCCAGACTTTAACATGAGAAAGCTCTTTGATACACAGACCAGTTTCTATCCTTGGGAACCTCTGTGATGTCCCAGATTTGCAGAGGCAAATAACTGCATTTTGGCCCTTTATCCATAGTGCATGCTTTGGTAGCTTACAGATCATGAATACAAGACCCTAAGGAAATTTTCAAGGTAGGAATGTTTTATTTCTCAAGGCAGAGATGTTCAGCATCTATCTAGCAGCTGCATTGTAAGAATTTAAGTGATTTAACTTTTCATGTGTAACAAAGTATCAAGCATATTTCATCCTTTAGAAAGGAAAAAATGGCTTTCTTCTGTTGTAATTATAGAATATGTAAGGATGAAGATGATTGAGAGCTGATACTGTTGAGTCATTGACTGGTTTATATTAATCTTTTTTTCTGTTTGCATTGCTTAATGACCTGAAAAAGTTGAATAGTGAAGTAAGAACATATTTTGTCACTCATCTTCCTTGCTACAACAGCGGTAGAAAAGAGTGACTGAGGTGAGCAGGTCATTTTGACTCCCTTGTATCTTGACATTTTATTTCCAAGTGCAGCCTCCTCCGTTGCTGTCAATACTACTGACCTCTGTTACAGAACTCTTCTTGGTTTATGCTTTAAAATTGTTTAACATAGCTGGTCAAACTGCAATTTGTGATCTTACAAGTAGTCAGCATGGCTCCTCCACCAATTTAATCTCCTGTGTTTGGGAGTGGGGCTGTGCTGGCACAGGTGCTGGTGGCTGACCTGAATTCCCAGCTCACAGGAGGAAATCAGTCCTGAGATGCAGCTGAAAGTGGAAATTCTTGGGGCATCCTGGACCCTGGATGTACCCCCAGCCCAGTCTTGTATCACCCAGGGCTGTCCTCATCCTCTCAGCACCTGCTCCCCCACTTCTCAGCTCTCTAAAGTGCATGGTATGTTTCTCATGGATTTTTGTCATGTTTTGACTACCTCTCTTTGGATTTTTAACTCTCGCTTTTTTAATAGATCTCGCAAATTTTTAATAGAATTAGCTGCTCATTTTAGCTTCTCTATTATAGAAAGCTAGTAAAAATAAAAATAAAATAAAAGCAACTTCCACCTAGCAAAAAATCCCTAAAAAAATACTACATATGCATTTGGGTTCTAAAAGTTTATGGTGCTGCCTATAGGAAGCTGACATTAAATGAAGCTGACAAGTTCAAAAGAGTGCTGCAAAGCAGAAAACCTTAGATTTAGTGATATAGCCAAGTTATATCAGCTTACACAAAAGTCTGATAGCCCAAGGATATCACATTATTTGATACAAACCAGAGTCAGCTGGAGTCAGATGTGTGCATGCAGCACAAAATTTAGCTCTTAGAGGGCCTTTATATAATTTACTGGTGATAATAATTTACAGTAAAAAATTTTGTTAAGTCCTTTTGTACAATAAAGCTAATAAAACAACAACATGTGCTTGCTCTTTTGAGGTAACTGACCTTTTTTCTGTTTTCTACTTCCTTATGCTAGAGCATCCTGTTAACGCAGTCCCCAGTAATATACAATATATAGTCCCTTTGCAACATTCACCATCAGAACAAATTTCTGCTTTCTATCTGATCCATAATGCTAATCATATTTAGGACCCGTTTTCACAGGAAATTTGTTTGAAAGCTTTGCTGTTCAGCTTCAGCTCCAAAATGATTATTTAGCATTTTGGAAAATAGCCTGTACAGTCCATGATAGTGTACTTCTCCGGGAGGACAGCACTACAGGGAAATATAATAGACTACTTCTCCTTCGGGAACAGGCTTATAGTTGTCTCTGGTAAGAAATCTACTTTAGAAGCCACAAATGCATATGAAGAGAGCTACACAGCTAAAGACAGGTTGTTAATCACCATGAATGCTAACAGCTGTGAAGTTATCTTCTAGGATTTATATGACTAAAACATCCTACTCAGTTAAAAATGCCCTCTTCTCCCTGTTTTTGCAGAAGTCATCACATATATTGTACTACTATCCTTTCAATAAATTTATGTTTAAAAATGGGGAGTGAGCAGCACATACAACTTGGTCATGGACAGTGCACCCTGTTATCTTCAGTTTTCTGGAAAACTAACCTCTGCATGTAGTTACAGCCTGGTAAATGGGCACTTTCATCTCCCAGTCCTCTATGTCCTCTAAGCTATACACTTCAGCAGCTCCGTACACTGGTAGTCCAGGTACTCAGACAAATTGCCTGCATTACAATCACTTAAAAAAAAAAGCTGCACTGCATTCTTTATCCTATATAAGGCTGATTGAAGGTGTAAAAGGTTTGAAGTTAGTTATCTGAACCTGTAAAAAAATCCTAATTGAAAACTGAATGGTTATACTTGGAAAATTATCCCACTTTGTACAGAAGGCACTCTGTGGCAGGGTGGTAGAAGTTTAGGTATTTCAAACACTTGAGGTCTTGGCAGCTTGAACTAAAAAATATTTACATTATGTAAAACTTTTTCTGATGCCTTTTATTCATGTGTCTGTAGCTTGTGGCTCAATCCATAAAAGCTTTTGTATCTTCCCAACCCAATAAAATTTTAAAATGTTCACGTGGACAGAAGAGTAGGCCCAAGAAGAGGATGTTCATAGAGACATAACTTCTATTCCTTGTTATTAGCTGTCTCTGAAACACATGGAAAAATTAATTTAGCAATTAATTTAAGGTACAACTTGATATTCACAAAATCTCACAGGAATTCAAAGTGAAAATTCCCTGGAAGCATCACAGGATCAAGGGGGTATCTGTTCTTCTTCCAGATCTGTCAGAATGTTCTGTACGGACCTGACATGACCACAAGCAGCTCTGCTTCCTCTTGCTCAACCCTGTTCAGACAGTCTTCCTCTCACAGACATTAACATCACTTGTGTGTTACGCTGCAACAGTCTCGTGCTCCTCCCTGCCCTGCTGCCTTTTTCTCTTAAAAACTTTTGAAATCACTAAATCCTTTTAGTCATATCTGACATAAAGGCAGGCATCTCATGGACATTAAATCTTAAATACGGACAAGAGACAAAGGGCATAAATTCAAGTAACAGAGTATTACATTTAAATATAAGAAACTTTTTTTTTTTTTTTCTCTGAGGACAACTGAGAATAGGCTGCCCACAATTCATGGAATTTCCATCCTTGGGGATTCAAACCCCAACAGGACAACCTGTTCCAGCTGACCCTGCTTTGAGCAGGACTAGACAAGCTTCAGAGGCACCTTTCTACCTCAGCCATTCCATGATAAACTATGGTTGGGGAACCAGCCCCTGAAACTACTGATGTTAACCATCAGCAGCTGAGAAGCCCCAAGGCTCGCTGGCTTCCTTGATAGCCAAAAAAAAAGGTATCCAAGGGGATGATTGGCTGAAATCATAGCGTCAGACCACCCAAGCTCAAAGTACTTCTTTCCCAGCTGGAAGACACTGCAAGGATAGACTGGGAACATGAGAACCTGGGACTTCCTCATAATGAATCGTGGTGTTCCTTGAGGGTGGGTAGGGAAGACAGGGAAGGTGGGAAATTTGCATGGGAATGAAGGTGAGTGACAGACATCCAACTGCAGAGACTGACTGTGACAAAGACAGTTAATCTGCATGAAGACCGCTAATATAGCATGAAAAATAATCTACTACCTTTAATGGTTTTGAATTTTTTGAATTCAACACACTTAACATGTCACTGAGCATTCCCTTGTTCAGAGATGGATTGCAGCTACCTTTAGAGCAGTATTTTTTTGCACTAGAAAAAGCTCATATCCTCTTAGTTGTACCCTCTCAGAGGCAAGGCTCTGAATGTTTTTGATGTCTCTCAAAGTAAGAATTTTTTCATTCCCTTAAGCCATTCTGTTTCCCTGCCCAGAATCTTGTTTTAGTTCTTCAATATCCTTTCAAGATGAAGGAATTGCTCCCTTACACAACAGCATCCCAGGTTTAAATGGTCACTATTCCATTCTTAACATTATTTTCTCTTCTTGCCCGCAGCCATTCTCTGAGCTGTGTGCATCAGTGCACTCCTATCATCTGAAATGCATTACAGACACAGAAGCTGGGCTGCTCTTTCTGCTTCCCTACAAAACTGTTGAGGAGAATATTGTCAAAGCAGGAAAACACAGAAAGTATTTCAATAAAGCTGTAATCATCACATGATGAAATTTCTGGATTCTGGAAGTATTCAAGGCCAGGTGGGATGACACCCAGAGCAACCTGATCTAATGGCAGGAGGGCTGGAACTAGATGATCTTTAAGGTCCCTTCCAATCCAAGTCTTTCTATGATTCTCTTACTCTTCAGGAGCAGGAAGTTGGTTTTAAGCTGTTCTTTGATTCTCCCAGATTCAAATGCTTTGCTAAACTCAGCACAGACAGGTAAGTCTTTGCAAAAGCATATGGACAAGACATTAAAAGCAAGTTGATCGAATAGAATTGTTTTGACTTCATAAGCAAAGCTATATGGCATAAATCTAAAAATTCTGCAAAAGCACAGTTGTCAGCGGCTGACAACTGCTTGTCCCCACAGGCTAGCTTAAAAAGAAGCAGTATAAAGGGGAGCAACTGTCAAACATGAAAATTAAAGGGAGGTGAGTAATTTTTTTTGTTTTATCACTGTTGATCTAATTTTACTTGAGTAATCATGAGGTCATAAAAGCACTTATGCCTTGACCAAACTGCTGGACAATCACCCTACTGGTCTTCCAGGCTGCAGTGCTTGTGCTGAAAAGCATTTTCCTTAGTCTTGTAGCACAAGTGGAACATGCTGGCTTGCTGCTGGGAGCTCAAAGCTGACATATACTAGCATATACTGGTGTGTGCTAGCATTGGGAAGGAGCCAAAGACTTCTCATCCCAGGTGCAAGAGGTTCATTTGGAAGTCGTGAAAGGCACTGGTGTAAGGTACCTACTACCCTTTCTGCTAAAGCTGTCCTCAGTTACAGAAATACTCACTATCCCAGAGAGATTTTGAGCATAGGCTGGTGGTTAGGAGGGAGGGGAGAGGGGAAAGGTGGTTTCAATCACGCAATAACATTCAACAGGGGAAGAGAGGAGGTGCCTGTGTTGCCTGCTCATCCCTTTCCACATTCCAGCAATACCACAGGGTAATCTGTCGTGGTGGAATCACCATCCCTGAAAGTGTTTAAAAAACATGTGGATGTGGAACTTAGGGACATGGTTTACTGGTGGACCTGGCAGTGCTAGGTCAACAGTTGGACTCAATGATCTTAGAAGTATTTTCCAACTTAAATAACTCTATTATTCCAATTCTGTCTTCTGAGGCATGTAATCACCTTATGTGATGGACTTGAGTGTGGGATTCTTAGTGAATGAGGAGGAAAAAAAAGAAATAACTTTTGCAGAAAGACTGCATTGACAGAATTGTGACCATAATTTCAAAGTCTGCCAGAGAGAAAATCCCATCCCTTCGAATTTTTCTCTTTGCTGGTGTGATGAGTTTTCCAAGGCGCTTTATTTGGCCTCTGACTTTTCCTTCCCACCATGTGACTGCATTTGCTGTGCAATGTGCTTTCACTGCAGCATCACACTGCTGATTCCAGCTGATATGAAGAACGAGGGGATCAAAAATGACAGGCATAGAATGGAAATCACAAAACAGCTTTAAGGCTTAGCTCACAAAAAGAAGCTTGCAAATAATAATGGGCAGAGTCATGATTTTAACACAGGTTTTTATTTTCCAAGACTGCATGTCACAGTCTAGCATTCCCTCCAAAACTGGATAATTTATCTCTGGTAAGACTCATGTTTTGTATAAAGACAACCCATGTAAAAAGCATGACTTCCAATTGATTTCTTCCAAAAATGTCTCTGAAGGTAAACCAAAGTATTTATGATGCTCTCGTGTTAAAATGCAGAAAGCAGCTGCCTGCTGGTAGGGGAATGACAAGAAGTGCTCATTAAGGACAGCACAGCCTTTTCTGTCTCCTAAACAATAACCCATGTGGTCCTTCCCTCCTCTGTAAACGTACCCATCTCTGTCGCTGCTGCACTATCCACAGCTTCTCCTGTTTCTTCTTTTGTTTCAGGCCCTCCACTTACTGTCTCACTGAGCAGCTCAGTTTCCACCTGTTCTCCCGTCTCACCTGGGAATGGTAACCATGGAGATAAAATTAGCATCCACTGAGAAATGCACCAAGTGCCCCATCTCCCTTCTGTAAACTTGATTTTGCTTTGTCAGCTCTCCAGTGCCCCTTACCAAGGTACCCCCTGAATGAATCCATAGGGAAAAAACAGGATGATCCCATCCAGCTACATGCATACCTCATGCCCATGAACTTCTCCTTATGCTTTCACAAAATCCCCTTGATGCTATATCCAAAAGACATCATGAGCACTATTTCTGTTCAAATGATTTTTCCTGGATTTTATTTTATATACGTGCAGTTTTATTTGCAATTGGAACAAAACAAAAGTAGAAAACATGGTAACATGCCAGTCTGGCTGAATTTGTGCTTTCCCTGGCAAGTTGCTGGCTGATTCATTTCCTCACACAGCTATGGAAGCATAAAGGAAAGTGAAACAAATGCTAAGTATCCTATGCACCATAGCATAAAAATGTAAAGACTCTTTGTCATATGCCTCATGGAAAGAGAATGCACACAAGTTATTACTTCTAGCTTGGAAATAATAGGAGCAAAACTCTTTTTCCCAAAAGTCTTGTTTACTGGCCCTGTACACATCCTTTGTTGCTCAAAGCCCCACAATTCATCTTCAGCCAAACGGTCAACTGTAAACATGTTTGCACAGACATCACGTGGCAGAGCAATGTTCAGTGTATGCAGCTCTGCCTTCAGCATTCTGCCCTGAGGCTTAGAAATGGTAATTAATGAGTTTGCAACTGGGCAAGACTGTGTGTTTAACAGGTGAGCATCCTGTCATTTACTGCTTACATAAAATGAGGCTTTATGCCTAAGGGTAGATGCCCATTTTATGTAGAGGAAACTTCAAAATTCTTTTGTGAAGAGACGGGAGAGGACAAAGCAAGTCAACCACCCTGCTCAGCCACTGGAATGCAAAGAGTGAGGTTTATACAGCCCGTTCAGAGACATGCAGAGCAAAGCCACAGGATTAGTGGTAGTGTAACTGGTTCTGGACTTCACACAGACCAGTCTGCAGAAGTCCTGCATCTTGCATTTCTTCAAGGCAAATGTGGAGTGAGGAAGGCTGCTGATACCATGTTTCCCTGCAGAGAAATACTCCTCTTGTGCATCGCTTGCTTATTCCCTGCAAAAAAGCTCCCCCAGGACATATCTTATTCCTTACCGAGCTACTTTGTACAATTCAGGAGAAATTCAACTCCTCCTGTGAAGTGTTCACCTTTTGCATGTGCAGTCCATGTCCTCTGGGCACTAACCCAAAGATGAGCATAGCCTACAATTTTTGGGAACAAGCACATCTCCCACTAAAGGTCCCTCTCACTGCACATGGAAATATCTGCCATCTCAGACACCACAGCCTCCTCATGCAGCCTTCCTCCACTGCTAGTCATCTCCAGGCACTTTTTGAAAGCCCAGCCCAATGTCCATCTGCTATTACTTCTATTTAGCTTGTCTAGTAGCGAAGGCTCTAGGACAGCCTGGATATGCCAGGCATACATCAAAGAGATGCTTTTTCTTATACATCCAGGCAGCCTCCAACTTCATGTGCCCAGGGAGAGTTGCTTTAGAATTATTACATGTGACTAAGTAATAGAGCCTTTGGGGTCAGCAGATATTAAGAAATGTGTCTTAGCTATACAGAGACACAATGTTTTAAATGAGGGGTATGGTGGGCATTTTAGCTGCTAAGAAAAAAAAGAACATGAAATGAAGTAGCAGAGATAATGACTGGAAATGCTGATTAAATTTATTACAGCTTGGACTTGTAAATCTGAGGCTTCCTCAGCCACATTCTCCTACGCTCCACATGGTACAGACTCCCAGGACCAAATTCTGGCTCCAGAAGCTCTTGCGAGGCTCTTAGTAAAGTCAAAAGTATCCACACAGAAGTCTCTGGAGGCAAAATTTGGTCTCCTGAATTTATGAAAGCGCAAGAATTACCCTCAATGAGGTGGTCCTCTTCAGTAATATGTACTTTATCGATGACTTCCACTACAGAGCTGTCACTGCCCTCTACCAGCCCACTGTCCTCAGCTGGTCCTGGTGATGGTGCCCCAACATCTTCTGGTGCTGCAGGTGAAGGCCCATTGCTCTCTCTCCACACAGAAGGCAGCTCAGAGCTCTCCTCTGCTCCTGTGGGCAGGGGCTCGGTGCCCTCCGGCTCCTCCCTTTTACTGACTGAATCAGTCTTCTCCTCAACATCCAGAATCATGGCTGCAGCCTCCTCTCCTGGCAGATGCTCCCCGAGGTGTGTCTCCTCAGAGGCAAGGCTCACATCCTCTGCCGGGTCCAACTGTGTTTGGTCAACTGTGGTTTCATGATCGTCTGCAGTCAAGGTGTTTGCACCTGATGATGCTTTTAGTGCAGAAGGGCAAAGAAAGAAAAAAGAATAGGTGAGTAGTAAGCTCGACAAAAACTAAACCCACAGTGAACTATAAGCACTGCCTGTCAAAGAGCTCCCTTCTGGCTAGGAACAATACCCCTTCACAGGTGTGCTGCACATATCCATAAATATCCCATAGAGGATGGTGCTGCTCTTACAGTAAAAGGAAATTTTCATTTGAAGCATATCATATATTTTTGTATGAAGAGAGCTGATCTGCTATAGGTCACTGTCCTATTACATTTTGCCTTCTCAATCTGAAGTGTGCAGGTGGCTTGCAGGTGACGGGACACTATGCAAGGAAGCACCTTATCCTGTCCCAAACCAAGCACAGGATCCATGTGATGAGTGTGGGGGAGCTGCTGGTATGGGCTGCATGTGGGAAAATTCTGGTGGTGCCTCCAGGTGGACTCAATGAAAAACCCTGAGAATGTTCTCATCCTGGAGGATGAGCAGTGCCCACTTCTTAAAACAAAAAACAACTTGTCTATCTTTTTCAATATTCAACTACCATTCATAGTATGCTCTGTCCAATAAAAAATTCAATAACAGGAAGCCTAAACAAATTAACTTCCACTTCTTTCATCTTTCATCAACTTATTGGCTAGTAAAGCAATGGGTTTTGGCAGAAAAAAAATTATGAATAAAGAACTGACAAAATTACTCTGACAGGTATTTAAGTATGAAAGTTGAAGACTCAAAATGAGCTATACTTACCTATCAGACTGACTTAATAATGTTCTGATTAAATTCAATTTGAAAAGAGCTTGTAGTTAATCTTCTTCAAAGGAATGTCAGGATGAAAACCCTAGTAATTCATGTATGAAATCTGTTTATATAATAATTACACAACTGGAAAAATGTTATTTTCTGAGAAAATTATGATTGCATTGACAAAGCCAGTAAGCAGAACCATATGATACTGTTCATAGATGAACACATCTATGTGTGTTCATACAGACATAGATGAACAGCAAAAAAATTTAATACCTCCTGCTCTTAAAACAGCTGCTTGAATACTGCTGCTTTAAAGTAACTTCACAGTTCTTTTGAGGCATTCAAGCAAAACACCTTGCCAGCAAGTGTCACCTAGTCAGCATGTGCCTAGAGATACAGGGAAGGATGGTTAAGCAGGAAGAAGAGCAAGAACTGGGAATCTGGACTGTTAAGACGGACAGAAAGCAACTTTGACTACAACACAGATAAAATCTCATTTATCCCAAGATCTGTAAATCCATCCAAGTTCCAACCATGCTCTCCAAATCCACATAGATATGGCTACTTATAACACAACTAGAACAACAGGAGATAAGTTCAGCTGTGCATGTTGGACCACAGAGCCCCCAAAGGGCAGCACCAGCCTCTGACAGCTGCCAAGGGACAGGAAAAGGGCAGACAGTCCCAACCCACGGGGCTGAGCTTCAGTCCATCAGTGGACATTCCTCTGTCAACCTGCCCTTTTCAATCCATTTACTCTCAGCCTCCACCATGACCAGTGGCAATGAGAGCTGCAGCTCACTTATATTCCCTGCAAAACACATTCTGGCTGGTTTTAAGCCTGATGCAAGTCATTTCATCGAGTGACAGTTCTTGTGTTATAAGAAACAGCAAATATATTTCCCCCGACTACCCTCTCTAGATCTCTATCACACCTCATCTTCCAGGCACTCATTTTCCTGGCATGAAGCTCAAGGTGAAACAGATACCCAGTTGGAATAACAGCAAGTAAATCTTAACCTTAAGCTACTCTAAGCAGTGATTTTAAAAAAGCAATATATGCTTAGAGACCAGAGACTTAATCTTTTCACATTCTTATTTTTCATTTCTTTGGAGACTTCTAAATGTCTTCACCTTGCTTGGTGTCAGGAGCATTTAAAACCTATGGACAGAAAAAAATGAGCCATTCAAATTAGAATGTTTTCAATTGATGTTAGCAGTAAAAAAAACCCTGCAGCTTCTATAAATATCAGCCTTGTAACTTCCAGCTAGCCTTCTCTTCATCAAGATGTTTTATATAAATTTGATTTATAAAATACTGCCATGCAACATGAGATCTGCACTGTTGGAAACCCTGAAAGCATTCCTCTGCTCTCATCTGAAAGGCAAAGAATTCCCTAATATGGAAAAAAAAATCCTCACAGTAATCTGTTCAATACCTTTATCCCCAAGAAGAATTAACATCATGTGGCAATCAACATTCCTTGGATTCTGGCTAGTTTTGTTTTATTTTTAAATTTATAATTTTTATTTTCTCTGCTGTAGACAATTTCAGCTGGAAAAACAATGACAAACACAGTGAATTTAAGTGGGCCACAGCTACAGTATTTTTCCCTTTGCCTTCTTTCTTTCATTTTGGAAAAGTCTCAGATTTTTGTAAGTTACACATCAATGGAAGGAAATCAAATACCTTTTCCCACATTAATACATTTGGAGAAGTTTTTTTTCAAATTATTCTTTCTTATTAAACTATACTTGAAAATTATTAACATATCTGGCCGGTAACTGCCCAATTAATGGGGATCTTTCAGCTGTAATTACAAACTGCACTTCCTCCTTACCATGACATTAGTTTACGTATTTATTACATTTCATAACCTATCCTGACACCAAGAGGCATCTAGACAGAATTCTTAAAATACTCAGAATAAATTACTTCAGTTATTTCCCTGAGCCCTTCAGTGTTCCTGTGCGGACATCTTTCAGTGGAGGATGGAAAGGCAGAGGAATTGGTACATTGACCAGGTGAGCAAGACAGCAGGTACAGAAGAAAGATTTCTGCTGGGTATTTTCAGCTGGGCTCCTCAGTTTGCAGATGTATGCTGGCTCAGTAGTGGCACCGACAACACTCACCCCATACAACCTGCTATCCTCTCTGCAGTCACAAGCCACAGCACTGCCAGACAACACATGGAAAATAAACCCATACAGAAAACATGGATGCTGCAGCCAGAATAACAGCAACAGATGGTACTTATAACTCGAGAATACAAGAAAGAAATGCAGCAAAATGAAATGCAAACAACGTTTATGTATACGTCTTCAGGAAGTGTTTTTCTCGAGAAGCCAGTATCTGTAGCTGTAGCATTCAGGTTCATATGAAAGTGTTTCCAAATCATCCTTGGAGCACAGAGCTAAGTGTGATGAATATGGAGACAAAGTTCGATTTTACTTCCACTGAATAGCAAGGATATTCTTACGCAACATCTTACAAATACACCTTGCACACAAAATTAGTCTGCTGTGACTTGAGCCAGTCAAAGCCACAGGAGCATTGCCGGAGCTGCAAATGGTGTCGAGGTGGATTTTGTCAAAAAACAGGAAGGATAGTGCGGTCAGGTATTGCTAGTTCGCTATTCTTTTAAAGGGGAGAAAAAAGGCACTGGGTTGAATAGGTACGACACGAAACAGCCAACAGCAGGACCTGTCTGGAAATTAAAAAACAAACAAAAAAAAAAAGTCGGCGGAGAGGAGCGGAAGGGGACTTAGGCATTCATTCACAAGAAACGGCACTTTCGAAGCATCGCTCACGGGGCGCAGCTCCATCCACAGCTCAGGCAGAATTAAGAGCCGGTAGAAGCCCGACGGGCTCCTGCTCCCGAGGGGTTTCTGCGGGATGCGCACCCGCGGCGGGACAGGACGGCACGGGATCAACCCGCGGCTGAGAGCACCGTGGCCCCCCACC
>VZRE01016053.1:31231-43354 GCA_013396775.1 Cephalopterus ornatus | reverse complement strand
CGGCGGGAGCGGCCCTTTCTGTCGGCCCGGCCATCTTGGCGGCGCGTCTGCGGTGAGCGGGGCCGGGCGGGGGGCGCGGGGCCGGGCGGGGCGCGGCCGGGTGCTGACCGCTCCCCTCCATCTCACTGTGTTCCAGGTACTGCCGGACCCCGCGCCAGCCAGCACCATGGTGGCCGCGAAGAAGACGGTGAGTGGGAGCGGAGCCGTGCCGGGTGCACGTGGCGGCGGCCCGGGGGGACGGGCCGCGCCCCGGTGAGGGGGAGCGGAGCCCGGCGCGTCTGGGCTGGGGACTCGGGGGGCCAGGGGGACCCTCAGAGCTCGGGCCGTGCCCTCCTGACACCAGCCGCGCCTCCCCGGCCCCCTCCCGCCGGGGGCCGTGTCACCGGCTCCCTCCCGGGAAACTCACAGGGATGGATGGAGGAACGGGGAGCTGGTGCCCAGTTCCTAGTGCGGGTGGAGCTCAGCTTCTGCATTTCCTGCCGTGTTCTGGCCTTTCTTTTAGTGCGGCTCTGACAGGTCTGTGTTTCGTGTTAAAAGGGGCCGTGCTGGTCTTTGCAGATGCCCTTCCTTACCTGTGGGAGCGTCAGCACAGGGATTACTTGTTTTTGCTGCCCAGTGTCGCGCTGCTGCTGTGCGCCCTAGGGAGAGACAGACTCCAACCCTGACTTAGATTTGCAAGGCAGAAGTCGTATTTGCTTGGGAGTTGAGTAGCTGAGCTTGATTAGGGCCTGTCAGATACGCAGGTGTCACTGACTTGTGTAGGCAGCAGCACTGCTTTGAGATGTATTTTCTTGTCGTGAGATATGTAGATAAAACTTTCAGAAGTTGAGAAAATTTAGTATCAGCAAGCCCTGTATCAACAAGCTTTCTTACGCTCATAGGGTTGACTGGCCTTTCTTATTCGATATTTCATATTATAGGAAAACTAGAAAAAACTGCTTATATTTGAAATGTCTTTGTTTTCTTACGTTCTCCATGATTTTGAAAAACGTAAAGAACACACAGTAATGCTTTTCTACATCTTTCTCAGAAAAAGTCCCTGGAGTCCATAAACTCCAGGCTTCAGCTGGTTATGAAAAGTGGCAAATATGTGCTCGGATACAAACAGACTCTGAAAATGATCCGGCAGGGCAAAGCCAAGTTGGTCATCCTCGCCAACAACTGTCCTGCTTTGAGGTGAGCAGACATTGGGAAAACAGTTCTCTCGGAGACAGGTTCTTCGTATGAATGCAGCGTTTGCTTCGTGCTAATTGCTGCAGTGACTTAATGCAGAGGACTTCATGGGCGTGTTCTAGAGTGATGTGAAATAAAAGTGATGGGTGGTTTGGTCTGTAATGATTTCAGGTCTGGATGTGTCAAAATGCTTCCCAGTGGTGGTTTTGGTTTTTTTTTTTTGTTTCTCTTCCCAGGAGTTCATACTAGAGAAAGTACAGGAAGCTTTTCACACTGTTAGCATTCACTGAGAGTGTATTGGGGCTGAATTCCTGTGCTTTTTTAAAGTATTGTATTGGATAATAATTTTACAGCTAGGAAAACTGATAATTGATGTAAAATATTTGAAGCATACAAAATCTGTTGTTCAAGTTGGTTATAAATTAGGGTTCCTGGTCAGCGTGTTTGCTTTTTTCAGAATGAAGTCTTCACTAACTTCCTGACACTTTCCTTGTGGAATATCTGGGCCCTTTTTATTGTCAAGGGATATTAACAGACTCAAGAAAATGCCAAGGTGGAAACCAGGAATCAGATGCTTGAGAAATGGCAGGACTGTTGCAGTAGGCAGCAATCCCCAGTGTTAGTGGGGATCCCAAAAGTGCTTGAAAACCAGTACTGACCACTAGAATCTCCTGGTGGAAGCCAGAATAGAGGGGAATATAAATGGACTTCTTGTTTTAAATTAAAATACAGTTTCTTTCTCAGCTAGCAGTAGCTGTATCTGCTCAGCATCTGGCCACTGCATATCAACATTAATATTGATCTTTGTTTATGTACTTTGACACAGCTACAGCTTCTCAGAAGTCTGCAAGACCTAAAGCCCTTTTTTACTGTGTAGAGAAGAGCATGTCTAGGAGCAGCCTGAGGGGTTTGTTGTTACATACCTTCAGCATAGGTCTGGGTAAGGGTTCCTGAGGCGCAACACAGGGCCGATTTTGTCTGGCAAGGAACAGCTGTGTTTCTCTGGGTGGAAAGGAAAACTGCGTAAGGTTTAAATGTGATATGAGTTAAAGCTGCTCTCTCTGTATTGCAGTCAGTCGGAATTGTTTGTTAGCACTGTAACACCCAGTTTTTGGATTTCAGAAAATCAGAGATTGAGTATTATGCTATGCTTGCCAAGACTGGCGTCCACCATTACAGTGGCAACAACATTGAATTGGGCACAGCATGTGGAAAATACTACAGAGTGTGCACACTGGCCATCATCGACCCAGGTAATTCCCTCCTACAGGATAGGGACCAAATGATCATGTATCCATGGGTCTTCCTTTCTCCCGTGATCAGCAGCACTGAGCAAGTAAAGAGACGGGGTGATGATATACTTTGCCTTTTTCCATCAGGTTTAACTCTTAATTTCCTTTGACTGAGATCCTGTTCTTTTGTGAGTGCTAGGAACCTGGAAGGACTGCTGCTTCTGTTTGTACACAGCTCCTTTTACTGCTGAACCCTGTGAGCATTTTGTCCATCTGGTGGTCCGTAGGGAGGTTTCAGTGCCCAGGAAGAAAGTTTATGGGACCTGTTTCTGAACCCATTAGCTTGGATATGAGCTCGTGCAACGTGCTGTTTACAGCAGCCCTGTTTGATTGTTCTTAATCAAAACCAAAGGATTGTGACTTGTTCTGCTTTCCAGAATGATACATACAAAAATAACCTATATGCAGATGGATGCTAATCAAGGATTGAAAATGATAGTAAAGATTTTATTTTAAGAGTCTGTATTTCTGTGGTTTAATGGCACTCTTTGTCCCACGAAGTTGCTTAAATTCCTTATATAGATTGCTAATTAGGTGACTTACCAGCCTCTTTCCAGAATGTTCTAGGAGAATAATCACTCTCTTCTGTTTGTTACCCAGAATACATACACATGGGTTTAATGATTTCTGTAATAACTTTCACCAAATCTTCCCGAAGTGACATCAGTTTGAATTCACTGTTACTTCAGAAAACTTTATTTAGCTTGCTTGTATTCAAATAGTAGCTGTAAACTTAATTTTCAAAATGTCACTTTTTGGGTTGATTTTGAGTGGGGTGGGAGCTGCAGGTAAATCCTGCTGCTGTGTAACAAACTTAATGCGAATATTCTCGCTGTCCTGATACTGCTGTGATCAGGGGAGGCTAGACATTCGCTAGAGTAAAACTATGCATTGTGTCCTCCAGGACTAGACTGCTGCTCTAGTACTGGCTTTGTAAATGCTAGTGACAGGTACATAATTACTGGGAAAATATTGTATTTGGATTAGAAAAATACAGTTAGAAGTATTTTTTTATCAAATCCACCAAAATTACTTGCTTTTTTCCTGAACAGGCTCTCTGTATTGCTTTTAAGTTTTTTTAAGTTCTTTTTCTAGAATCACTGTGGTGTTTTTATGGGTGTGGTATTTTCTTACTTTTTGGCTTATTCCTGAAAGCACCTTCTGTCGGTCCTCTTGTAACAATATATTTTTATTTTACAGGTGACTCTGACATCATTAGAAGCATGCCAGAACAAACCAGTGAGAAGTAAATGCTGTAAAGGTGTTATTTCTACAATAAAACTGGTTACAGATGTCTTTTAAGAAAAATTTCTATTATACCTTTTTTGGTTTTGGGAACAAACTATATAAATGAAGATTCATTACCACTGCTGTGTTTCCTGTTGTGTTAGAAATAACCTTAATGGGACAAAGCTTACCTGTTTCTTTCTGTAGAAGGTGTGGATCTTGAGAGGGAGTTGAGAGGTAAGTGGAGGAAGGCTTGATCATGGCAAGTATGGTGCCAAATCCCAGCTGGCTAGGGCTTCCTTAATGTTTGGTTTTGGAGTGCTAATGCAAAAACAAGGCGTAACGTGAGGGACAGTAGCAAATTTGGGATACTGGTGGGGGATCCTAAAGGGTTTACTTGCACTGAAATAATTCATGGAATTTTTACCAAGCCAATCACAGAGTACTAATGTGCATTATTCTGTTTCTTTTCCTTCCAAGAGTACATACCTGTCCAAAGGCAAACAGGATAGCTGCTAGATGTGTAAACACAGTGCTTTCAGTAAGATACTAGTTAACTTTGCAAAGCTGATTTTAAATTAGTATCCTCTATTTCAGTTTTTCAAACATGTTAGAAACAGTTAAGTTGGTGTTCTCAAGTCATCATTGCTGAGAACATTGGTATCTTACAGACTTGAGCCTCTTTTGTGCGGCACCATAACTGCAGAATGTTCCTTATTACTAGGAATTCTTGAGGTGCCAGTGCTTTGCTGGCAAGTGATAAACACCTCATGAAAATCAGTATGTACTTGAAACCTTGCATAACTCCAGAACTTGCAGAATTCCGAAGTATGCAGAAGGTACCTTTCAAAGCTTGCTATTATGTATCCATGCACGCTCATTAGCTTATGTGAGATCACTTGATCACTTAAATGCTGCTGCAACTACTTCTGTTATAAAATGGATAAAGTTGTGTCTTTCCATCAGAGTAAAGAGGCAAACCAGCGCATGTCAAAGCAAAGGAGGAAGTGCTGATGTCTTTATTAAACCACAGATGGGGATAAGTTGCAGCCAACAGGAAAGAGTGAAATTTAAAGGCACTTCAGTTGGCCAGAATGGCTGGAAGGAATTTGCTGGTTTGTTTATGTTTTAGTGTTTGACAAACAGGTGTGCAGCTAGCTGTACTGACCAAAGAATGTTTTCATAATTAAAATATTAGTTGCATGCAGGAAAGTTAGAGAATCTGAATACTGACCAAGGGAGAGCAGAGAGAGGTTGGATGGTCTGGATGCACTAAGAGCAAAAGCACTGGAAACTTCAGACTGTGAGGCACTGATAATCCAGCAGACTTGTCTCTCCGTGCCTTTACTTTCATCACAGTTTAAACACAAAGGTGTAAATTTGTACTTTTTACTTGCAGCTGATTTCAGTAGTTTACTCATTTGAAGAATCCAAGTCAAACCTAATGGCTGTGAATGCTGTCCCACTCGTTCTGTTTATCCCTGTATATGTACCTAGAACTATATATATCCACACAGATTGGGTGCTTAAAATATTAGCAGAGTGGAGGAGGGAAATACAGAAAAGCAAGCCATAAATAAATTCATACCCTAAAAGTACTTCAAAACATGGAGTTTCACTTCGAAAAATAACAGCATTTTATTATTTTGCATAGCTTATTTCAGTTAAGTTCTGCTTAATTAGAATTTTTGCTAGGTACTAAACTGTTTATATATATGAAATTTTCAACATTTCTTATCTGCAATCATTGCAAGACAGAACACATGGCATATAGATGCAGGGATCCAAAATACTCTTTTCAACTTCAGACACAAGGATTAGTTATTTTACTTTGAACCAGTTTAAGAAAATAGCTCTGACACATTTGTATGTATAAATATACAGTGTAGCATACACTTTAAATTCTTATCAGTATCTTAGCCTGTTTTCCAAGTCTTCCATTCTCTTCGTCATTTCTTCCAGTACATAAATGTTAAGGAAAGAGAGGTTAGAAAAAGTCATCTGCCTGATTGTTTTGGTCCATAAACTTTCTCTTGTTTCTCCTCTTTGACTTCTAGTAGTTCTAATACAATACTCCCCTGTATCTTCTTGTTCTGATTTATCAGCTGAGTTGAGAAAGCTGTGTGAAGCCCCCTTCATTAACAGGCATACCTTGACATTGAGTTCATACTGAAGCTTATTAAAAAGACTGATGGTTCTGATAATTGATCACTTAAAGGGAAGGTAAATATCCTATTTAATGCTGTTTAAAAAAATGTTTCAGTTAATCACATGGAAAACTGCATGTAACTATCAGATTATAAAACTGTATGGAGCTCTGAGACTGCAAGAGGAATGTCTGCTGCTGCTGCTGATCTGTTCTGCCCCATGGTCGTGTAGTGTTGGGTACTGTTTTTACAAAGCCAGTGGTTTCCAGACAGATGTCGAATAGAGCACAAGCCCCATGGGATCTAGGGCTGGCTCCACGTAAACTAAGAAGCCGTAGCAATACAGAGCAGTGTACAGCATCATATTCCTGATAAGCACTTCCAGCTGGCAGGAATGCTATGTCTGCTGCAGCAGAAGGTTGGACTGCTACTGTTTACCTGAGCGTCTCTCTCTGAGTGCCATGATAAGGCTGCAGCCAGAGAAGCTGAGAGGAAGAGGAGGCCTAGCATCAGGAGGGAACTGAAGGCACTGAGGCCCACCTCAAAGGGACAAAGTTGCTGTATTCCACTCTGCTTGTTCATCTAATGTCTTGATTTCAACATTTTAAAGTCTTCCACAAGGGAGAGGGAAAATTGGGCATATAAATTGGGATCTTTTACAAGTGTCACAGCAACTGGTATGGGTAGACAGGCAAATTAAATTCAGCCTCTGAGTTTGGCCAGAAGAGCATGTGCTCTGTGTCCCCTCCCTCACCATCTTGACAGCAAGACAATATATCCTTTGGCTAGTAAGGAGCAATAGTGCGGGTCCTGCTGTTGCTGTGGGCACTAGCCTGCCTGGACATCGGGTTTGTTTGGTAATTCCTCAGCTGACTGTCTTGCAGAAGGGATTACTCTGCATATTGGCATCATGTGAACTGCTTTCTTTGCAACATCCATGTTTCTCAAGTGTTCACAGAGGCAAATTCAAGCAATTGAAACTGCATTCAACTACTGATAGAAAAAGTTAAATGTAGCTGGATACAAATCAAGAGTTTAGACTGGTCCGTCTATATTTATATTCTGTAACTCGAGCTAGTTTTGTAGCCAGTTCTCCCGCTCCTCCCCCCCTTCCCCGATCTCTGAATGAGGACTGACCAGCAGTCTTCTGCAGCTATTAAGAACTAGTGTATCACCCTGTATCCAAGCTGCTCTTGAGATAAGGCAGAGAAACAAGATTTGTAATGGAGAGGAAGCTGGATGGTTCTTTGTTAGCAGTGGTTGCACAGTGCTCTGAGGAAGTGCTTAGCACTGTTCGTATCATAATCCACAGGTCTCTGGCTCAGTGTCAACAGCTTTTCCATCACCTTGCGTCCTTGAAATAAAACTCAAAGGGTTGCCTGTTCAAATTGTAAAGCAAAAAAGCACATGTTGCTAAGCTCTGTTCTTTGACTCTGAAGAAGCTCCTCATAGCCCAGCTGCAGGAGATGACAGTAAAGAGGCTGAGGCTTCTGAAGGGGTGAGGATCAGTGTCCTTTCTTGTCAGCATCTAAGCTGGAAGTCCATGTGCCTAAATAACTCTTAAGGATGTGGGAAATGACCTAGAAATTTTTCTCCAAAGTAACTTGGAGAAGTCCCTTCAGAGAAGGGCATTTGAAATGATCTTTTGAAACACGTAGCAATAACCTTTTACAATGGCTTTCTCCCCCTTTATGAAATAATTCTACTTTGCATGGAATAATTTAATCAAGAGATCAGAACATAATTCCTTGAAGTGTCTACCGAAGGATTCACTTGGGAAGGTGAGAGTGAGGCTGGCTGCTGCAGGTACATAAAATGGCTGGAAGTAAGGTCTGAACTGGTAGAGAGTGTTTTTCATCAGTTTTTCACAGCCCCTGAGGGCTCTGTTAGCCTTGCTCTAGACAGACTGTTCACAGGTTCCTCAGTCTGAAGCCATTCTTGTCTAGGAAGCACATAGTTAGGAGCTGATGATGTCACTGCACTCTTCTGTGCAGAAGATAAGTGCTTACTGATCTTGCACACAGTTGTAGAACTTAAATAGAAGATGTGATGTCTTCATACTATTTATTTCATCAGAAGCAGCTTTTGTGAAGAAAACAGATTTGCTGCATAAATAGTGCATAAATACTGCATGATGTATCGTATTGCCAATTTGCTGCTGTTGTCTGCTGAGACATGGTAGATGTTACAGATAGTACAGCAGCGTCTACACTAACAGTTCTCTTGGGAAAAACAGACTAAGGGGGAAGGGGCAGAAACTACTGATCTCCACTTATTTTTATCTGCATTGCTTTTGATGCAAAATTAATCAAACCTCAGTACTCTGAATTCCTCTTCATCTGGAGTATGGTTTTAAATGACTCACTGCATATGGTGCCTCACCAAACAATTCAAAAGGGAAACATCTTCTGTAGCCAGTAAATGCTATTTCAATACCATCTGAAGAAGCAAAGAGTATTAGTCTTGAATTTGACTAGTCATTTCTTTGCTGTCCCTGAAGGTGTTTACTGTTAGGGGTTATTAAAACTTAAGATCTTTATTAATACCTTGGTCTCTTCTATGAAGGAGAGAGATTACAAGTCTTCACGGCCTTGCTTCTTGGAGATTATTATGTGGTTTAGATTTTCATTACAGTAAATTGATTTGAGCTATGGATGCAGTTTGGACTTGGTGAATTAAAATTATAGTTTCTATTAACCTGCCCTTCCTGTCTTAAATGTAAGAATTATTCTGAAAGGATATATCGCTCCGTGAGTTTTCTTACTTCATTAGTTGCATAGTTCTGGAATGTCACAAGGTTTTCACATTTGCACTGGTCGTTATCCTTTGAAGCTTTTGCTGAAAAACAGAAACCATTAAGCAAAGGCTAAATGCTTAATAAATTGAATGAGATGAGGGAGGAAATAAGGACTTATAAATTCAGAGTAAGTTTAATACAGCTTCCTGTTCTCAAAACACGTCAACATCCAAAGGAATGCTGGGGACAGATTTTGTAAATACTGGAAAACAGTAAACATGTAGGCCTGTATAGTGATAGAGCAGTCTGGTTATTCTAAACAAAGGTAACCTGATTACCTGTTGTTGAGTGCGTCTGACTGTCTTCAAAAAGATACTTGTGGTGTATTGCAAGGTGTGGACAATCAATGACATCTGTGATGGCTATTGTGGTTGATTCGGGTCCTGCAGGAAATCCCCCAAAAGTCTAAAAATCAAACCCACTTAGTTATACAGTTTTTTTTTTTCTGCTCACATGCACTGAGTTCTCCTTAATTAGTGAGTAATCTCACTGATTGCAGTGAGGATCATTCATGGAGAGGACTTGGGACACAAAGATGTGAAGGAACCAAGCTGTTAGGCTGTATTTACTGTATACATAATTGTAAGATGTGGGTTGCAGAACTGAAAGGAAGCTGTGAAGGTTCCTGTGAGAAACAAAGTGAGTGAAAGCTGAACATGCTTGAAGTACAGTGTTGAAATACAAGTTTTCCGATGAAGTAATTTGTTTGGATGGTGTAAGAAGCATGCAGCCATGCTTTTGTTACAGTGAATCTCAGTTTTTCACATTGCAGAAAGGGGGGTGGCTTGGAGGAGGGGGAGGCAGGGGAATGGAGTGAACAACTTCAGGTGAATTGTGAGGGTTCTCTACAGAAGATGGTGTGAAGAGGCAACTTAGCAACTACTGAGGAGACAGCAGGACAGTGAGTGAAAACAGCCAACCTGAAGGCTGTGAACCCGTCTTATGAAGTCTCCCAGATGATGGATCTTGCTGGTGAGGTGACTCTCTCAAGGCTGGTAGATGGAAATTGTCAAAGGAAACAGTATCACAAAAGGAGCAATAAAAATGTTCACATTCCCTAAAATGGAGATGTTTATTGCCAGTAACTTGGTGTTTGTTTCTCATTACACGTGGAGAATGCCTCATACCTGTGCAGTTTAGAAGAGGTCCAGTGTTGGTGGAAACTCCAGGACTTGCCCTTCAACTCAGACTATCAGAGGAAGTCTTCCAAAAGCAGAAGTGCTTTTTGAATAGATTAATAGTAGTGAAGCAATCTGAAATGACAGCAATCTACTTTGTGTCCTTTAGTGAAAATTTTTGCATGTTTCATTATCATCCATCAGTCCTTTGGGGTGAACTAAATAAGAATAAAAACTGCTTGGAGAAAGAAAAAGTTTCTTACTCTCCTTCAGTTTTCTTCTTTATAATAGGAAACATTGATCAGGGAGTTGGGAGCGTTTAGGTGAGAAGGGTGAAGTAGAGTCTATTTGATGCACTGCAGTTATAAGCAAAAATACACGTTTCTAATTGATGAAAAACAGCCTTTAAAGTGTAAGGATTTATTTCAAACTCTGCACACTCATATTTTTAGTCAAAAGGTGTTTGGAGAGAAATGGAAACCTGTCCCATCTGTAGGGGTAACATCACTTGTGCTGTGCACTGCCCCTTTCTTGCCGCCAGAGGGCTGTGTGTAGGCAGCTTTGGTTCCTTAAGAACGTGTCTTTTTTAGAAAATAAACATTTCTCCCTTCAACTGACTTTGGAGCCCTTAATGGCTCAGATGAGCTAAAGAACATGTATTTAACAACTGCATGACTTGATTGACCATGCCAGGGGAGTGGATGGAGCATCTGGGACTCCCTCCTCTGGAACCCAGAGTTCCTGCACTGAAAATAAATGCGTGAGGGTAAAAGGTGACAATGCCAACTCTCCTTATGTGCCATGAAGATGCAGTAGGGAGATGGAAGATGCATCTGGGCCGCCCTGGTCTGTAGCTGTTGGGATCCCTGCTGGGATCCCTGCTGGTTCAGTCAGTTTTGACAGATGCATAGTAACATATATACAGCTGTGCTAAGTTGCACTGGGAAGGAGATGAGATCCTCTTTGGTGGGGGCTGGAATGACTGAGCATGAGGATTAGGGAATAAACAGAGATGAACGGTTGAATAAGAAGACCATATATATATATATCAAAAAGTCTGCATGGGAACCAGCTGCTGGAAGGAACACAGATTTTGAAGAGTTCAGGGCAGAGAAGTGTGCGATGAAATCACAAGGTAACAAATGAAACAAACTGGGTGAAGACTCTAGCAAAAGAATGATCAACTGGAAACATGGATGGTGAGACTTCCAGTGTAGGAGGGAAGGAACACGTAAGATGAACCTTGAGTGTTTGATGTTGGGTAATAGAAGTTGTTCAAGAGCTGAAGGCTAATGAGGAGGTTGTTTATGATGACCTGAAATGTTTGAGCTTTGGACACTGGGCTGGTATGGACATGTAATTAGGAACAGAGAAAAAGAGAATACACTGGTAGAGGTGTGGCAGAGGTTCTCCAGTTTGGGATGGGAATTGGGCATTTCAGAAACTCCTCTTTAGGCTTCAGAAACGGGTTGGGGCTCCAAGATTTCTGATATCATCGCCTCTGTAAAGCTGAATAAACAGACAAGTAGTGACAGAGGCTGCTCACCCGGAATACCTGAGCGAAGTCAGTGCAGTGAACGAAATTGCTGGGGAACAACTGAAGTTGGGGAGTTTGTTTTCAGTGTTCTGTTTTGTAACAAAACACAAGTATTTTGTTAAGAGAAGCCTTCGAAAGTGTCAGCAAAAGCAGGGTCTGAGTATTTGCTGTACTGATAATGATCTGCAATTTAGAAGGAGAACAGAATGTTAACCAGCAAGTTGCTGAGTACTGTCATATGATCAGGGCTGGTGTCTGGTGACAAAAATAGTATATGACCATGTAATTAAAGGCTCTCATAATGCACATGGCTCAGAAAGGGATGAAGCCACAATCATGTTGAGTATGTGTTATGTATGACGTTGCTGTAGCCTCGTTAGTGCTTCCAGTCAGATGAGAAATTAACATTAACCAAGGCAATGAATGGGAACCTTCCGACTGAGTTCCTCTTAATAAGAGGCAAGAGGAAAAAAAAACTCTTTTTTTTTTTTTTTTGCCTTTACTACTAGTCATCAAGAATAATTAATAGTAATCAGAAGCTATTCTACAAGGCAGATGCTTTCTTGCAGAATAAAAGGAAAAAGCCTTACCCCAAAAAAAGATTTGGAGGGCTTCTGATTTAGTTGGAAACATGCAGCGCATCCACAGCTGGGACTGGGGATGAGAGGCTTTTTGTCAGTGGAGTCCAGGAGGTTCACAGGATCTCCCACTGTCCTCACAAGCTGGAGCCTTAGAAGTCCTCAGCTAAGGACCCAGGTTGGAGTAAAAATAAAATTATTGCTGTTGCAAAGGAGGTGGAAAATTGGGCTGTAAAAAACAGAAGGGGAAACAC
>VZRE01016053.1:0-31207 GCA_013396775.1 Cephalopterus ornatus | reverse complement strand
CCCCCCCCCCCCCAAAATTTCAGCTTGGGTAACAGACTTGGGAGGCAGAATTTCTGGTGGAGTGAGTTGATGAGCAATAGCTAGTCCTGGAGTGTCCAGAAAAACAAGGCTGGGTGAGTCCTCAGCTCACAGGTGTGAGGCATTCATTGCCTGTTGCTGA
Organism: Cephalopterus ornatus; assembly: GCA_013396775.1. NCBI lineage: Eukaryota > Metazoa > Chordata > Aves > Passeriformes > Cotingidae > Cephalopterus > Cephalopterus ornatus. Next base: position 31,047 of record VZRE01016053.1, on the reverse strand, counting down.
GGGCAGAGGAGGAGGACAGAAGCTAAGGCAGTTACTAGAGATGCAGACTAGAAACTGCCACAAAGGGGCAGGATTTACTTATTTTTTCATATGGTAAGTAATAAAAGAAAAAAAAATCGTGGTTGCTAACCTCTGCTGTGGGTACCTGAAGGATGCATTTCCATCACTGAGCTCTAGGGCTTGTTAATGAATGAGAATTGTTATACTGGGGTTTGCTCATGAGTGAGAATTATTATACTGGTTGCCAGGTAGTTTTGGCTTTGGCATCTCCACAGGCTTTTAAGATGACATGCTGTCACCAGCAGATTATCTGCCTAATAGGAAAGTTAATTGAACTGATTGATTTCATGTTATCATACTATTTAGTATTTCAGAAAGATGGAATTAGGACTTAGGACTGAAAGACGGAGAATATACAAGCTAGGAAACATCCTCAAATTATTTTTTACATATTCTTCCTTGACATCTGTATGAGGAAGAAATGTGCTGCAGCCAATTTTACACAGTAATGTTAATGAAAAAAAAGGCAAAACCTGTTTATATTTAATTCCAAGAAAAACAACCAAATAAAAGCTAGTAAAATTAAATCATGCACAATTCTCCTGTGATTAATACTGTTCCTAGTGTTCTTTCTGAACTTTGCTTCAGGTATCAGTTTGAATGTGGAAATACTACTGAGTCTTGGAAATGTGTGAGTGGGAGACGTATGCTGTCCTCTCTCTGGCTGAACAGCTTTCATCCCAGCTCACATTCACCTTCGTCTTCAGCTGGGAAAGGTTATATAGAGGCTGTTTGTGCCAGAGTGAAGAAGGGTGCTTTCTGGAACAAACGTTCCACATTTGTGGAGCAAAACTGGGAACTTAGGCACAACTGCAATCCACTCTTTGTATCTGTGAACCTATGTTCAGTGAACTATTTTTAGTCTTCTATAAATAGGCACAACAGGTCTTGATGATTTATTTTGCCATGGTTTAGGTTTTTGCCACTGGTCTTAAGAATATTTTTTTTTTAGTCTCGTTAGGGTATTAAAAATCCCTGATTATTTTCCTGCATTCCTAACGAAGTAGGTCAGGCTTCTTTGGTGGAGTTCATTACATTACTGTAGAAATAGAAAAGGGAACGAGCAATAGATTCTTCTGGGCATAGAAGTGTACATTTAATACAACCTTTATGAAAATAAAGATAATTTCTATATACCTTTACCCAGTGATGGATTAACGATATATATTCCTCACATATTAAAGGGAAGAAAAATGTAAAAAGAAAAACACCTGTAAGCATTCACTCCATTGCTATTTCAAGGAAAGCAGAATTTTGTTACCTTCACAGATTTGAGCTCTTAGCTCTTCACTTATGTCCTCCAAAGCTGTGAAATCCTCAGCATAGAAGAGATGTTTATATGATGGCTCAGAAGCAATTTCCAGCAGTTCTTCCTCAATTGCTTTTCCTATTCCAATTGCATAGATGATTATACCTGGATTCAAAAGAGGTTGCACATAATTATTACTTCAGCAGTTCTAATTCTAAGTACTTGTTCCTCTGTGAAAGAAGATATGAGAGAAAGGGAGAGCACAAGAAATGTATATGCTGTGTAACTTCAAAATCAATGTTGAAGAGGCTTCATATGCTTTAGTTACTGGGAGATTTGTAGAAACTCACTTGTTTGCTGTAATTTGACATACAGCTTTTAAGTTAAAGAGATGACAGTTGCCTGGAACTACTGATAGTAAGTGCCCCCAGAAAGAGTTATTGCGAAACATCCAAGAGAATCACATAATTCACCCTTGCAGTCACACTGTAAGTCCCTGGTTTGTGTGTGTCTGTGTATGTAGGGTATGTCCAATAAAGCTAATTACTGGGTGGAAAGAACACCTGTTACATACTAGAAAATGGGGCAGAATCCTGAAAGATGGCAGTATGTTTTCAAAAAAAACCTAAAGTGTTTGTGGAAATCCTCAGACCATATTCAGACTAGATTCTTGCACTCTAGAGGACATAAGCAGGCTGGGAGGCCCACTTAGGAGGATAAGAATGGGAAAACAAATGATTTGTGGAGCTAGGAAAGAAAGAGTCTTACAACAGGGATGCTCAGGATAAGTATTTCCCCAGCAGAGATGCTACAGAGAAAGTAAATGAGGATTTGTAGTTTTCTTAACTCTGAAAGCAAGGGAAGGAGGAAGTGGACTCAGGCAGATTTAAGCAAGCAATGAGTACAAGATATAGTGATCAGCAGTATCCTTTTTCTCAGCAGTTATTTTTCTACTCTCACGAACATATGATTTGATACATTTCCCTTTACATCAGTTCTAGCTTAGGAAGTGTCTACCACTAGTACTGATTTGTGATTCACAGTACAGCTATGAGCTTCATAGCTTTTTTATATGATTCAAGAGCAGAAGCTGCCTTCTCAGCTGGTTGGTTTCAGATAAAACCTGGGAGGAGGAGATTTAATATCTTTATTATCATGGGGCAATAACTGCTGCACACTCATGGAATTGCAACTTTAATCTTTTTGCTGAAGAATCACAGGCCTGATAACATCATACAATATGCATTTTCCAAGCTTTTAACATTTAATGCAAGCATCTCCTTCCTTTTCTTCACGAATCAGCCAACCATTGCACTTTAGCCAGGAAAGTCAAATGTTCACAGAAACTGATCCAATTTGATGAATGCAGCAGTCATGCTGAGATTTGGTGTTTTTTAAAGACTTGGAGGTGTCAGTGATAAAGTATTCAAGGTCAGTTTCATATTCAGCATTACTACATTGGCTACGCTGCAATTACCTTGGGGATGGGTTTGGCTTGCAGCATTACAGTATCAGTGTAAGCAGCCCAGAGCTGACATTTCATTAAGCAAGTAAGAAGGTTGGCTTGTACTTCTTTTCTTCTTCTGTAAATCATCCATCATCTCACCAGTTAGCATATAAATATTGTTTTTTTAAAAAAAGGTATTTTAAAACCCACTTTGTTTATTTACCCATTGTAATGGCATCCTTGTTAGCACATACTCTTCTCATATCCTTGAGCATTTTCTCCTTGCAGAGAGGTATCAGTCCTGACCAATGCTATACTAATCATGTATCAAATTCTGATTGATGTATCATGTCAATAAAACAAGAACCGAAAAAAAGATGTGCAGAAGCTTTTAAAGTCTGTCTGTTTTCTTTGAGTTGTGAGCCATGAGCCATGGTTCTTAAAGCAGTTTCTCATAAAAAAAAAAAATAGTTTTGCAAAGAAGAAAGGGATTGTTTATTTTCTTGAAAACTTTTGAAAATTTTCATCTGACTCTGCTAAACAGATTAAAAGTTTCTGATTTGTGGTACAGGTCAGTGGTACAGAGGATGAATTTCTGCCCAGTCATATTAGAAATTAAAAATCACTGGTTTTCAGTCACATTTCAGCATATCACCTGAGAAGGCACGTAGAAACAGAAAGACAGACAAGCAGGACAGCTATATACTTTTGAAAAGAGGACCCATCTTTCTTCCAGAACACCATCAGCACCACAGAATTGGTTCAAAATACAGAATGTATTCTGTAAACAAAAATATAACGTAGCCAATTATTACGATAGTATTTGTCATGAGGATAGATTTCTGTATTTTGAAGACAGCTTGGGGTTTGGGGTATTTTTTATTGTTTTCTTAGAATTTTTTATGAAGTTCCCAGTGTATCAAATGTCCACCCTTAGTGGGTATGTTCAGGGCACTGCACAGCACCACCTGGGTGTGGCGTGGAACCCCAGTGGTGAGACACTTACCATGGGTCCCACTCCAGGGATGAGACACATGCCTGGAAGCAAAGGCTCTTGAGAACACCAAAGATCCAATGGTCACTGTACTAGCCACACTCTTTTGATTAGCACATACTGTAGCACATCCAAACCATTACATCTTATTTCTAACAGTATTTGTCTTTTAGAATTAAACATCAAAAACATCTCCACTTACCATTTTGCTTTGCTCTAGTAGCCCACTCAGAGACTTCATCTTGGGCTCGTCCATCCGTAAACACAATGGAGATTCGTGGGACATTGGCTGAAAGTGGTCTTGCTCCTTGTGCTTCAGTGAAGCTTCTCTCAAACATTTGCCTCAGCGCCAGTCCTGTCATGGACCCTCGCCCCATGTATTTCATTTGTGATACAGCTTTTTTCATGTCCTTGGCTGAGCTGAACTGCCTTAATGTAAATTCTGTGCGAACCTCCGTGGAATACTGAAGCAGACCAACTCGAGCGGTCTTGGGTGAAATCTCAAGTGTATCCAAGATTCCTGAGACAAATTGTTTTACAATTTCAAAATTATCCTCTCCGAGACTTTTTGATCCATCAATCACAAACACCAGGTCAATTGGGCCTTCAGTGCATCCTGTGAAATGAGCAGGACAGTGCTCAGATCATGAAAAAACTCCACAAAGCTGGGAAAGGGATCTAGATAACCAGGGACTGCATGAACTCAGAGATCATCTAAAGTACCCTGTTCCTGGCTCATTCAATTTTGACAGTATGTCTGAAGATGTTGTGTTTTAAGAATGACTGTTAAGTGGAGAGAACTGAAGAACATAACTAGGATATAGAGACAGAGTTGCCACAACTTTCTTCCAGGGATAAGCCAGCATGCTAACTTTGCATTTGTGTAGATGAGCAGCACTGAGAGACAAGAAAGAGAACTACTGAAGTTGAATTTGTACTGCAGAGGTTAAAAAACAGTTAAAAAACTACAGGTGAGAGAATCAGAATTGGTTAGATAAGGGTTTTTTTGCTTGTAACTGTCTAACAGCCTTGTAATTAGAAGGCTTATGTACTGATGTAATTAACCTTTTCAGCTTATCCACTAAAGCTGGGAGTTTGTCAGAAGACTGACAAATTTGAAGTTCTTGTACTTTCTGGCAAGTGCACATGCAAAAATCAAAGTAGTTTCAGCAGGCATAGACTACTGTGCTTTGAGCAAGGGCTAGCTGCAGAGATGCTTAGCTCCTATTTGATCAATGGAGCTTCCAGGTAGAATTTGCCATTTTAAGGAATGTGAGATTTGCTTCTTAGTCTGGATCAAATAAACTTTGACCTCCACTCATCTCAGAGCTTTGTACAGGAAGAATGCCGAAAGCACTATACAAAAGAGTATTGTGCAGCAGAAATTACTCTGACTGTTGAAATTACTGGAGATGTCTGTTATCAAGTCAATGAAGGAATAAGGAATTTTCAGCTTTAAAGCTTGGACTTTTCTTTCTAGAAAATATCTATTTTAAAACTGCCCAAGAATTGATTTCTGCAGTCATCTAAGAAAAAGATGCTTCACACATACTAAGGTGATGCAAATGCAATGTATATGAGTATCAGAACCACCTCAACATTGTGTAAGTCAAGACAGGGCAGCAGTTCATGGTGCATGGTTTTAGTTAGGAGGGAGAACAGCCACGAACAGGACACCATTCTTTTGGTAATCATAGTCTCCTCAACTAAGGCATCGATTTTTAGCAGAATAAATATTTTTACTGTATTCCAGTAAAAGAATTTCTCCACCAAGTATTAAGAGATGATTACATAAATGCATGTCATGTTGGAAGACAAGCAAATAGAAATAATGGTATTTTAAAATACAGAATATAAAGATGAAAGATCCACAGTATACGAATCTACTTAAAGTGCACATTCCTTGTTAATAAGATTTCACTTTGGCTTTTTTGCTGGTGTTTTGAAATAATTATAATTGTCCTTGATGCTATACCAAAACAACTGTTCCAATCTGATAGCCTTTTGCTTACGAGAGCATCAAGTTAATTGTTTGAGACATTTTCCACCACACATACATGCTTTGGGCTTTCCAATATTATACCACATTTGAAGTGAGAAATTGTGGCAGTGTTAAAGGCCAGGCTGGATGGGGCTTGGAGGAACCTGATCTAGTGGAATGTGTTCCTGCCCATGAGGGGGGTTGGAACTATGTGATCTTTAAGGTTCCTTCCAACTCAGGCCATTCTATGATTCTATGATTTTTTTTTTTAAGTGAGGTCAGTTAATTTTAGAAATCAAATAAACAAATGCTCTCTAAATAAAATGTACTTACTTCTGCATGTTTTCTGATCCTCTTTTAGTACATATCCCTCCTGGCATTTGCAGATATATGAATCATCATTATTAACACAAGTATGCTCACAACCATGGTCAACTGATTTGCAGACATCTTTATCTAGGAAAAATTGAAATATTTATCTGTATTCTATTTAACATTTTTATAAATTCAGAGACTCCAAACATAATATTTGAAGAACATATGACAAAGGAGTATAACATCTTTGTTTGTTTATGTAGCAATGCCAGAGAGGAGTGGTTGACAGACATAATTAGTTACTTACATCGACATGTTTTCCCATCTTGTCGCAGGACAAAACCCTCATGGCACTGACAGCTGTATGAATTGTTATTATTAATGCACACATGTTCACAGCCATGGTCAATGGATTTACACAGGTCTTTATCTGAGAATTGTTAAGAGAATTTCCTTATTAGACCACGTTTTAAATGCAAAACTGGCATGAACAACCTTTGAGTGAAATTAAGTCTGTTATTTCTTTTATGACTGGAAAACAGATTCCCCATAAAAGTTTCAGCTACTCACTCCTGCATGTTTTTCTGTCTTGCCTCAATATAAATCCCTTGTGACACTGACACATGTATGAATCGTCAGTTGGAACACAGACATGTTCACAGACATGGTTGACTGTTTTGCAGACATTTTTACCTTGGAATAATGAAAATTGTATTTAGCACAATTAGCTAAGTAAATAACTTTCACAAAATATAAGAATTATGGCAATAATTTTCCACGAAGAAGCTCACTTCCATGGAGTGGATTCTATATTAAAGACAAAAATAATACACTACTGTTGCATACTGTGTTTCAGTAACAGATCAGGAGGTACAAAACACAGATTAAATAACTTACTCCTGCAGGTTTTTCCATCTTCCCTCAGTATGAATTCGTCATGACACTTGCAGACATAGGAATCATCAGTATTAACACAAATTTGTTCACAGCCATGGTCAACTGAGTTGCAAACATCTTTATCTGAGAAGAGTGGATGGGATTTGTGAGGTGAGGCTCATTAAGGCTGTTTTTTTTTAACCAGCTCAAATAGTTGGAAATCACAAACTTACACACGTGCAAACACTCCCAGCCACAACACTTAAAAGCCTCAAACAAAAACGTACTTTTATGCTCAGGCTACTCACATCTACATGTCTTTCCATCTTCCCTCAGTATGAATTTTTCACGACACTGGCAGACATAGGAATCTTCAGTGTTCACACAAACTTGCTCACAGCCATGGTCAACTGAGTTGCAAACATCTCTGTCTGCAAACAGGAGAGTTGGTAGCCAGCATACATCAGCAGAGGCCTTGATTATATGTGTAATTCATCAAATTACATTCTCATGCTACTTACTTCTGCAGGTTTTCCCATCATGTCTGAGCAGGAACCCATCGTGGCATTTGCAGATATATGAATCACCAGAATTAACACAATCATGTTCACATCCATGGTTGACTGATTTGCAAAGATCTTTATCTGAAAGCAGATGACAGCTTTTGCTGGTTAATGCATTTCTACACAAGCATGAGCTACAGATGCTGGTAAGTACCAGACTACTTACTTTTGCAGGTTTTTCCATCTTCTCTTAGCAGGAATCCCTCCTGACACTTACAAACAAACGAATCCCCAGCATTAACACACTCGTGTTCACAGCCATGGTTGACTGATTTGCAAATATCCTTGCCTGGGAATAGTTAGATAATATTTAGTGTGGTTTGCTAGTTAAACTTTTTTTTATAAATACAAATACTGTGGAGGGAATCCCATGAGCAAAGAAAGATGGAAGGAAGTCTATAAACTGAAAGCAAATCTCTGGCTAGTTAAATGATGGACAGCTTAGCTTACATCAATAATGAGATTTTATCATCTGACTTTACCACCTGAGCAGAAAGAACTGCATGGTTTGGATGGCCTCCAACTGACAGTAAATCATTTTAGGATTAATCTGACTAGATTAAGGAGGACTTTACATTAAGAGCAATAAGAGTGAAAGGAGGGAATAATTTAGTACAGTCATTTAGCACAAATTCATATTGGGAAAACAAAATTAGGAAAAACACCACAGGACATGATTTAACAATAATTCTTTAACATCCTTACATCAGTGCCAAGAGTCTGCATTAAAAACCCCCAAAAGAATAGGAATTGCTTATTTGAGACAATAAATAAAATCTAACTGGCATTGCTGAGAATTGATAGGAGGACTTATATGACTGCAATGTTAAACCAGTGGGTTAAAACCTCTTCAGGAAGGATAGATGGGGGGAAAGGACAGAAGAAAGTGGAGCCATCTATCAGCATTCCCTGTCTCTTTTTCACAGCAACACAGAAGTAAATATTCTCAATTTCTAATGGAGAACTACCTTTACATAAAAAGTGGAACAATACTGACAGTCAAGTTCAAATTAACTCTTCAGGTTTAACATGTACTGAAGAAAACTTTATGTTTTTTCAAAAACTTCAATCTGAGCCAAATTTCCTGGAGGTCTCATGCTGCCAAAACAAAAATTCCAAAAACTACTACATAAGACAGTCTTCCAACTCAACAGGAATTACATTTAAGACATGGCAATCTAAACTAGATCCCATCGTAGCTAATAAAAAAAAATTATAATGTAAGTAAAAATTAGCATCTGCTTATACACAGCTGTGTGCGACTTGGACACATTTGTTGTTTATAAACAGAAACAAAAACAAAGCAGCAGCAGATATGGCTATTACCTCAAAAGGATGAATTTTACACAGCTGAAAGCAAATATGAGCCAGACTATTTTGAGATCTGAGGGTGTGGGGGGAAAAATAATAATAATAATAGTAGTAGTAATAAAGGTCAATGATTGCAATGATTTTACTAGACACTCCTCAAAAATGTAGTCTCACAATCTAAAAAGAATGCCAGAGTAGTTAAAAAATTTAAGAATTGAAGTTGAAAACAGCTGTAAGATTTGAATAATGACTGGAGGAAAGAACATTCACAGTATTTACTGAACAGGAAAATATTAGGAATTTGAAAACAGTGAAATAACAAGGACAAGGGCGTGCATGGCCAACCAAATAAAGGGTACGAACAAAAAGCATTCTAACAATGTATTGTTAATTAACAGACAGAAATGGTAGGATTGTCAATCAAGGCAGAAATGTTAAAAATTTTAGTGTATTCAAATCTGAACTTACGAAATAGACTACTGATGATATTGTTGGTGTGAAGAGCTTCATCAGCTCAGATTTAGGTCACACAGCACGTAGTGAACACACACACACATTTTTGAACCAGTAACTCCAGATAATTTGCAGCAAATAAGTGTAAAAGAGCTGCCTGAAGAACACCTTGGATGTACACTCTAAAAAATACTACTGTTCCAGTGTTTAAAAGGATGAGTAGTTCATTTGTAAGCCTGTCAGCTTGACATTGATTTGCATTAAAATAATGGAATAGATAATGTGGAACTTGATTCAGAGTAAAATCAAAGAAATGGAATTAATATCAATCAACTTGGTGTAATGGAAAAACAGATCCTGGAAAACTAAATAAATATCTTTCTTAATTGATGATAAGGCTGTTTCATAAAGCTCATGCTGTTCGTACAATGGAACAGTTAGAAAGGCAGAAGCCTTGGTATTTATTTTGATTAAGGAAACATTATATAGACTACCACTTGCTTAGAAAGGCCTTCAGAATCAGGCCTTTCTATTGGGGGACCATCAAGTAGCTTTTTTCTAAGAATTTGCTCTACTCTGCTACTACTTAATACTTTTATGGACAGCCCAGACAAAATTACAAAGTAATCACTGACAAATTTTGTAGTTACTCCAGTTTTGAGAGAATGGCAAAGAAAAACAGAGCAGCTGCTGATATAAGAAGACATGAATCTTTTTGGTATCTGGATAACAGAAAATTAATATATATATTTTAAAATAGCCAGAACTAAGCTTATGCATTTATAAACAAAGGCTGTACTTACAGGGCATGGGACTCCTCTGTAACTGAGAATCTTAAAACAACTTATGATCTTGCTAGATAACTAACTGAACGTAAGTGTTAGCAGAATATTTTGTTCAGAGACTAACACTATCTTTTGTCATAAAAAAAGATAGATTAAAAAAAGATAAAAGATAAAAAAAGATAGGTAGATTCAAATAAGAATTAGGTGGGTTATTGTTCCTCTACCCTGGCCCCTGCTCTGTCTCCTATCAGAAGAACTTGTTTCACCAGGGTGCCCCTACAAGGATGCTGATAAATAGCAGAGGTTTTAGGGGAGCAAGAAGAGAGTTTTAAAAAGATTAGAAAACATATAAAAATCCTGAAGGAGTTTCATTTGCTTATCATTTACAAAAGAACATTCTAAGAGGTTAAGATAAGGAATGGGTTAAATCGTGATCTGTATGAATATATTCAGAGCCACCCCAAGTGGCAATTAGAACTTCAACCCATTACAGTAAAGTGCAGCAACATCCTATGCTCAAGATTAAAAGTTAACATACTTAATCTGGAAACAAAGTTAACATTTTTAAAACTACATTCAAACCTTAAAATTGGTCGATTTTCTGAAACGTATCTTTCGTTCAAACAATACTTACTTCATAGAAGTCTTATGAAAAACAGAGAAAAGTATTCCATTCTGGCCACTATGACTCAGTGAATAATATCGTAATAAAAGGAAAACAAAATTTCTTCTTTTATTCGTAAACTACTTACTTTGGCATGTTTTCCCATCTTGCCTTAGGACAAATCCATCATGGCATTGGCAAGTGTATGAATCGTCATTGTTAACACAAAGATGTTCACAGCCATGACTGACTGATTTGCAGATGTCCTTATCTAGGAATAATTTAGATTTTATTTACTACAGTTTCATGAATAGGAACCTTTCCAAAACTTTAACAGTAATAATCTCCTAGTAAATAAAGAATTTATTCTCCTATTTGTCAGGCAAAATGTCCTATAAGAAGACCTGCCTCTAAATAATATGCTTCTTCAGTAGACCTCTGAGTATAAAAAATATAGTAACATAAAGTAACTTACTTTTACATGTTTTCTTATCATCCCTCAATACAAAACCCTCATAGCACTGGCAAATGTATGAACTATCAGTATTCATGCAAATATGCTCACATCCATGGTCAACAGAATTGCAAACATCTTTATCTGTCAAAAAAATAAGGTTGCCATGTTTAAAACATATCTACAAATGCACAGATTATAAAGGAAATCTTCTATTAAAGATAAGGATACTTACTTCTACATGTTCTTCCATCTTCCCTTAGTGCAAATCCCTCATAACACTGGCAGGCATATGACTCATCAGTGTTTACACACACGTGTTCACAGCCATGGTGAACTGAACTGCAGATGTCTTTATCTGAGAACATTGATGACATCAGGTTAGAGCACATCCACAGCGAATGTATCATGCAGGGAGAAGTAACAGCTCTTACTAGGTCTACTGATATCACTGGAATAAACGGGCAAAAATGGAGGGAGCAAACACTTTTAACTCTTGGTACCTGAAAAATTTTGAGTATTTCCTGTTTCTAGTCTATCTGTTCAGCTATTAAAATATATTATTTTTATCCACAGAGTCTCTTACAAGCTTCTGGCAGGTATAACAATACTACTCCTATATTCTCACAGTAACCTGTCACTGTATTTGTTCAAACCCTTCCACAGATCTACATACAGTAGATCAAAGTCTATGAGTAATTATCAGAATACTTACTTCTGCATGTTTTCCCATCTTCTCTCAGCAGGAAACCCTCATGACACTTGCAAACATACGAGTCATCTTCACTGACACAAATATGCTCACAGCCATGGGTGACTGATTTGCAGATGTCCCATCCTGGGAATGATTAACATAAATGTAGGTTTCAAATGAAAATATGTTAAAGCAATGTAGATATCAAAAATAAGCTTTCTTTTTTTCTTTCCAGTAAGAAGTGAAACCCCCCTTTCTTTCCTTGCCTGATGCACATGCAAAAATGTTCAGTAGATACGGGTCACTCACTTCTGCACGTCTTGCCATCTTCTCTCAACACAAATCCCTCACGACACTTGCAGATGTAGGAATTGTCAGCATTAATACAAATATGCTCACAGCCATGGCTGACTGATTTGCAGACATTTTTACCTGGGAATAATTTAATATATAAAAAGTTGTGTTTGTTAAGGGCAAGATGTTCAAAGTCTTACAATTGCCCGCTACTGAATGTTCTTATCCTTTCTAGTACACTGAACTCAATTCTGCAAATCATTTATAGCGCCTGTCTTTTCTTGTTGTAACAAAAAATACATCTCTGTCCTACTAATTTTACAATTAAGTGCATATTTCAAATTCTAGAGTTTGTGAAATTTCACGTATCCCTAGTCTGCAGATTAGTGAGACACAGCAATTTCCAAAGGAACATAAATCCCATACCCACATTGTAAGTAAACTTTCTGGTCAGAAACAGATTTTTCTATCACTATCTTTTTATCTTCAGCAATGAACCTGCTCAAACCTGAAACAGTTAGTCTTCATTTTCTTTGTGCTTAAGCTTGGAAGGTGTTTGTCATTTTTTCTGTAAAGCAGGATGACAAAAGTTCCGTGTATACAGTATTTAAAGATAGTGAGAAAGATGAATTTATGATCCTGCTGTGAAATTCTGGAAAATTGTCAGCTATAATTGGGCAAGCAGATGTCAAAAATTTAAACACAATTAGTATCTCAAAATCCACAGCTGTCCAATTTCAGGACTACTTTTTTAAATGGCACAGACATTTAGGATATGATTCAGGTGCCTCAAACAATACATTCAGTACCATTTTAGATGCCTTAGTATATCCAAGATACTGCTGGCAAATATGACACTAAAAGTGAAATTATGACCTCTTGAAATCCTTGAATATTTAAAATTACATTGGACTGCAACATTTAGGCAATCAAACCTACCTTACAGATTTCTTCTACGTGTGTAATATTAAACTGAGTTGCCGAATAATAACTTACGTTTACATGTTTTCCCATCGTTACGAAGCCTGTATCCTTCAAAACACTGACAAGTATAAGATCTGTCACCATTTACACACAAATGTTCACAGCCATGATCACTCAGAGCACAGTAGTCAACTCCTGTAGGAGCAATTGAAATTATTAAAAAATTTAACCAATAATGAATCAAATATTTTTCATCTCTAGTATTTGCTTCCATATAAGCAAGTAAATACAAATACATTGATCTGCTTAAACAATAATTCAGTTTCTCATCTGCTAATATACAAATAAGAGGATCTAGTGATGTACTTCTCATTCTTTGCTTTAAGCAGAGTTGAGAAATTATACTTTTCTATGCTTAAAATAGCTAAACAGAGTCCATGTCTTGGTACTTAGAAAGTGAATTAAAATAAAACAAAAAAACACTTTGGCAATGATTTTATACAAGACACTGGCAAAGTCGTAAAAGCTACCTTGTTAGCATTCTTTAAATAGTCTCTAAATGGCCTGATGTGAAGGTGGCAGACCCCAGAACTCACTTGTGGACCTGACCCAGTTCCTGTGGCAGCAAGCAGAAAACCTCTCAGACGTCAGTGGGATTTGGTTTGGACTATTCAAGCTTTTGCAAAGAATTGCAAATGACAAGTACTGTCAAATACAGTCCACTTTACATCTCAGACTTCCCAAGTGTTTCTTCTGTATAATATAAAGACATAGGGCTCCTGGGACCTTGTAGGCAGCACTTGATACTGTCTATTGGCTACACACACTCTTTTTTTTTTGGTAATTAGTTGTCAGAGTATAGATTTCAGGTGTTCCCACAGCTCTCTCAAGATATTAGTGCCGGTGTATATGACACTAGAATGTCCCAGATGTTTTCCCACTATGAGTGGTATATATTAAATGCTAATCCATTCCATTCAGCTGCTCATTCGGGAAATTGAAAAGTGCCAAAACTCTCTTCATGGTAGCCTAAAAATGTTCAGGAGGTTTCAACAACTCACCTAGAACTCAGGAATAGGACAAATCTCTTTCCTAAATACATATGAGGAGAGAGTTAGGCTGGCAAGAAGAGGAGCCATTCGAAAGGGCTCAGTTTCATTGCACAAAAGAGATTCCAGAAGTCACAGCACCATTTTCATAGAATCATGGAATATCCTGAGTTGGAAGGGACCCACTAGGACCACCAAAGTCCAACTCCTGGCCCTGCACAGGACAGCCACAAAACTCACACCATGTGCCTGAAAATGTTGTCTAAATGCTTCTTGAAATGCTACTGATAGGTCTCCAAGTACAAACTGGAGGAAATTAACTCAGGAATGAAAAATCACCTCTTTTTATTATAAAGGAAAAGGGATTTTCCATTTGCAAGTTGATTAAACTCCACAGTTTGCCTGTGTCACAATTTTCAGTGATTCCACAGATAAATGTCTAGGTAAATTGTTTCTAGTAGACCCTACGGTTGTTACAGGTACACTAATTCTGCTTTTGTGTTACTGTCTGCTACTTTCTAGAGAGCTGCCGTGGCAGAGAGAAGGAAAGTCCAGCAAGGTACTGCATGGGGCTAAAAGGGTTAGTATGGAGGCAAAGACAAGGTTAAATAAAAAGGCAAACTGCTTTTGCTGATCTGTGTCACTTCTCTCTATGTAATTTTTGTGACTGAGGACTTGACTTATCTTAAAACTGTGTTGTCTGACTGCAAGAAAAAGGGCAAACTCTGGAGCTGCTGCAACACTCAGCAAGCTTGAAAAATAATGTACCTCCAAAATCTGTGGAAAAAGTAGCCAAAACTCTCTCATCCAAGAAGTCCAAGAAAATTCAACAGGCAAAATGCATTTACACTTCTCTTTTCCTGGCCCTTTCTATATATTATTTTTCCAGTGAAAGAGGCAATTCAACTATTTGTGAAATTGCAACAATTCTCAATGTTCATTTGATTTATAAATCTAATGACAGCGGAGAGCTGTCAGGGTAACTTTTGTTCACTTATTCAGGGTTCCGAATAATTTCCATACAAAATGTAAAGCTCAATGTGAGACCCTCAGTTCTCCTTCTGCCTCAGGTAAAGTGACACAGTTTGCCTGGGGGACATCGCTGTCCAGACAACCTGTCAGTCAGGCATATTTGTCATGCGATTGAAAAACTGTCCTTAACACCTGGGGACGGATAGGTCTTCCAAAACTTTCCTGAATATGGGAGGACTAACAGTTATCTTGACAAGTATTCTTTCCTAAATACTTCTTCTGTTTCTGCCTTCAAGTAATTATTAAAGTATTGCTGAAATGCAGACTGTAAGAATAAACTGAAAGTGTGTCCTCTTCCCTGTATGAAAACAGAAACCTTTCCCAGGTGAGCTGAGATAAAGGACATTCTCACAAGACTTACGTGTGCAGGTTTTTAGGTCCTCATTGATGACAAACCCTTCGGAGCACTGACAGACATAGGAGTCATCAGTATTTAGGCACAGTTGCTCGCATCCATGATTGCTTTCAGCACAGTGGTCCACTCCTATTGATTTGTGTTAATGATTGAAGAAATCACATTGGCATCTCAGATACATAAACTATGACACTGTAGTTAGTACACAATGCCTTTGCAGAGCAAGGGAAAAAGATCAGTACGGCTTTTTACTTCTGCAAGTATTCGTATTCCCATCTATTTGAGTAACCTGAGTTAATTAACAACACCTAAGTGAAATTAATACAACAACCTCACTTGGCAGGTAACAGACCTGGTGAAGTACAGATTTCCCTTGCCAAAAATCACAATGAGATTGAACTAACACAAATTGGAGTGAAGCGAGAACCCTGAAGCCCAGTCTGGTCTTACCCACAGAATCATGCTTTCTTTCTTTAAAAAGAAAGACTCTCTCTTTTGTTCACCATAAAATTTTCTCAGCAAGTATGAGTATTAGTAAATTGTGAAATAGAAATTATGTCTTTCAGATTATTTAATAAACATCAGATTATTTTTTCAACAGGATGAGAAATTACCAATTTAAAACTTTAACCTGCCAACAGGTTCAAGCAGTTAAAGCCTAGTGGGGCACAGATACAAATTAGGAGCGTGAAAGTGCCTTAGCAAGTTCCATTCTTTGATTTTCCTATTCCAAGTAAGATAAAATGGAATATTTCTTTTAAGTCCTGTATACAACTGGTTGTGTGAAAGATGATGGGGTAAGGGAGAGAGAGGTGTGAATTTGGTTTAAAAAATATATACAGTGGACAGCAAAGCAGTAGGGTGAGATACATGCACTTGCAGATGTATTATGTGATTTGCTGACTCTGTGAGTATAGAAAAAGGAGATTTTAGGAAAAACACCTTTGAATTTCGTCATAACATTTTACTACTGTTTTTTTAATGGCTATTTTTAGTTACATAGGCCCAAACCACTTTATCTTAACTTGATCAAAAGTAGTGAAGTTCCCTCAGACACACAGTCTCACATGTCTCCATTTACAAATCATTTACAGATGTGAGCAGGCATGTCTGTAGCAATTTGTTTACATAAAAAAAAA
Organism: Cephalopterus ornatus; assembly: GCA_013396775.1. Lineage (NCBI taxonomy): Eukaryota > Metazoa > Chordata > Aves > Passeriformes > Cotingidae > Cephalopterus > Cephalopterus ornatus. The sequence goes on along the minus strand of VZRE01016053.1, from coordinate 14,468 downwards.
ATCTGCACTTAATGTAAAATCACTTAATTCTAAATATTTCTGTTTATTAGTTTGTTTAACTAAGCAACAAGTTTGCAGTAGTTGGTCCAGATTTACCATTATACATAAAGAAACAATGTAGGCTTGAATAGATGAAGCTGAGGTGTCAGTTTTTACTAGCTAAATCAAATTCCAGCTGGAACATTCTCCTTTTTCCAAGAGTTCACATCATCATGAAGAGGCTTGTGTAACTTCTCAGAGTACACAAAAAATGTGAAAAAATAAAAGAAAATCCCCATATTCTCTGTGAAAAATTGCATCTGTTTGGCACCATCTTTTAAAAACACCCACACTAACTGAATGTTTAACATTTAAATACCTTGGGTTCTCATGCACAATATTGTAACACACTCCTTCAAACAGTGCAGTAATCACAAAGGTAACAATTACCAGGTTTTAGAAATCATTATAACTGTAAATTGGGTCATCACGTGTGCTTTATTACATGTATAAAAAAAAATGTAAGAAGGGGAAGGGACTGGGAAAGGCTCATTGTTTTTAAAAACAAGAAGTGTCTTGGAATACATTAATTTTTAGATATTCAACTTGAGACAGTCTAAAACTATAATTACTAAAAAGTTCTGAGGTCTTGCAAGACACCCAAGTTACCTTAAATATGGCTTTATCACAAACAGTTTATTTAAAAATAATTATTCCCTGTTTTATCAACTTCTTTTTTTTTAAATTTCAGTGGCTGGGTATCCCTTTGGAAAAGTATGTCCTAAGTACATCAGGAAAAAATGCTGCTGATATTTTACATGATATACAAAATGGCTCTCTGCAATAAAACTATCTTCTAAAAACTGGGTGACGTCAAGTGGGCAATGCTGTTGGGGTTTTTGGGGGGCAACACTGATCCTTTGTTTAGCAACATTCTTATTAAAAGAGGACGTTTCATTGAATGGATCACTGAAGGTGTAAACATAGGGAAGAGGTAGGTCTCTGCATATCTCCACATATCAGCATATAGCAGTATCAGGTGTGCTGCAGTTTTACACAGCCCATAACAATGATACAGATGTTCAGCAGGAAGCACTGCCTTTGTGTTAGACACATTGGCTGAACACATTTTCCCAGTTATTTGGTTTGGAGAAAATGATGCTCTTGGATCAAGGATCTCACTATAGCATTACTTCACCAGGCCTGGCTCGTGGTGGACTTTACAGTAACATAGGTTTGCATGACTCAGAAATATCTCAAAAGGGACCCAGGAGTATTTTCTCATTCTGTTCACACCTTGCCCTTGTACTGAACTAGTCACTGAAGCTCGTGAGACACACTCATTGCTGCATGTATTGCCATGGTGTTGTTGGGTGTATCCAGGATGACATGACACAAATGACCCTTCCATGTTAACACACGCATGTTCACAGTCATGCTGATCTAAAGCACAGAAGTTTACTTCGGTGAAGAGAAAAACAGTGAAGAATTGAAGCCAGATGTAAGAGTTTCTGAAGTAAAGTAGCTTAGAAAAACTCACTTTTCTTAAACAATTATGGATTCTGTGCTTTGAATAGCTACTAAAGCTGAGGATCTGAGAGCAGATTGCAAATACTTGGCTATGTAAGGCTTCACTTTAACACCTACAGATCTCCTGTAGTCATCAGAAGTCACACATCATGGTGAAGGAGGAATGCTCGCTGCTAGTCACCACTGCTCTATTCTCCCTGATTTATGAAGAGGGCATATATGCAAATGTGCTGCTTTATTTTACAAGCTCTGCTAACACGAGCCTTGTTATAACAAGATTTGGAATAGGAGCTTAATCCTGGAAGCATCACCAGATTTACAGCCAAATCCAAAGCCCCCTGAGGAAAAATACCCCAAATGGGAATTACAATTTGCCTTTTATTTGCAATTACATCCTTGCAATAAATATTCTACACAATGCTGTTCTTTTGCTCGCCAAGGCTATCCAATCTATAAAAACCTGAATGTATTAAAATACCATACAGATAATAAAAAACAGAATAGCATGGATTGCTGTACAAACAGCACTGTGCAAACAAAAATGCTTCATGAGAATGCATCTTTAAGACTGAAAAAAAAATACAGTTTCAAACCCAGATACATATTATGAGCATCTAGAAATATAATTAGATTGCTCCAAGCAAGCTTGTTGTTCATAAAATCCCAGTAGTACAATTCCCCCCCTGCCCCTCCCCATCCCCCCCCAAAAAAAACCCCTGAGTCACCAGATCAGGCTATTTCATTTTGCTGAATATATTCTCCCTGAACTTTCATACATTACATTAAAAATTGCTGTGATTCCAGGCTCCCACTCAAGAAGAGCTGTAACACTAAAGTCTTTTTAAAGGAAATAGTATGTGTGTTTGGTTTAGAATCCTGACATTACTCAGGCTATTTTTACAATTTCTTTAGGAAACTGTGAGGGTTTGTGTGTGATTTTTAGTTGATTTTGATAGCTATGTTGTTTATCCAATATTTTCCCAAGCTAATGAAATATATCTGTCCTTGGCTAAACCAACTGGGCAAATCAAGGTGATTTTTTTTTTTATTTAAAAGCTGTACATGTCACTACAAGCAAAGATCAGAAAGTTTCAAATAAGAAATGAACTTATTTTTTTTTAGGCACTTTGGTTCCTATACTAATCTTCAGGTTTCCATAAAACTCTTCAGAAAATGTCTAATATACAAAGCAGTCTATAAAACAGCAAAATGTGTATTTTTCCAGCATGATTGGCTGAGTTAAAATTCAAGTTTATAAAGAAACATTTGTTTCAACCTTAATTATAGAAAAAGCTTCCATCCTTTCAGAAGGGAAACAATTCATAGCAGGTTTAAGAAATACAAGCAGATAAACTTTATTATGTCCAAAGGATTACTCACTTTTGCATGTTTTCTTATCTGGATTAAGTCTAAACCCTTCTTGGCATTGACAAAAATAGGAATCATCTGTATTAACACATTCCTGTTCACAACCATGGTCCTGAAGAGCACAATAGTCTGGTACTAAATGGAAAAAAATTTGTGTCAGTGAGGAATATAAGAAATAAACTAGGCAATTAAAGTTAGAAATAAACTAGGTAAAAATTATTTACTTTGCTTTCTTTTCCTTAGCCTTTTTTTGCCCTTAAGCATCATTCTGACTTTTTACCATATTGTTTCAAACAATGAAAACAAAATGTTCCTTTTTTCCAAGTATCTGCTATACTGAGGTACCCCTGACATGTACACTGGAAAGAATTATTCAAGAACACAAGTACTTCATGCAGTAGAGAAGTTAAAATCTTAAATATTTCTTAACATTTTGCAACTAAGCCTTATACATTGCCTCATAAAAACTGCCTATTTCACTGAGAGCAAGTTAGATATGATGTGATGTAAACACACAAACATGCTTTTGAATGCTGCTCATTAGATCAAAACAGGACAACCAGGCCATCAGAAGCATTGATGTTTTTGACAGCTCTGAGCATTTGCTTCATAATTCTTCCATTTGAAATGCTCATGGAAGACAAGACAAGCAGTCTAGAAACTGCTACCACATTTGTGTAAAGTACCTTAGAAAGGAAAGCAACTGTGCATTGAGCACTGAGGTATTTGCCACATGGCATTTATCACTACTGATGAAGTTAAAGAGCCTGACATTCACTTAGATGCAGTGTCTGCCCATCATTTATATAGTGGAGTTAATTAATTTATACTAGTCAAAAATGGTTTTAACCCCTCAACACTGCCAAAAATAAACAAGCCGCAAAATTAAGTAAATTACACTTTAGAAAACATCCAGGCACTTTTGAACACCTCGTTACAGAACCTGAAAACTGAGGAGGTTTTATTATTCCCAGCAGTTAATTAATTATTATTCCCGGAGGTAACTGGTTTCCTGAGGCAGGGACTGTGTTTTCCTTGTATTTGTGGCAGGTAAATGCAATTGAGCCTTTACATACTATGAAAGTCCTTAGCGATAATAAACCACCTACATTCTCAGGAAAAACAAAACAGAATGTAACTTGCTAAGAAAACTCAGGATGACTACTTTATAATTTAGGAACATTACTTCACATATTAATAGAAAATTTTCTTTACCAAAGCTTTTTCTGACAGCATATGCACATACACATATACATAACATGCAGACATCTCTTTACTAAAAAGAAAATACAGTTTGTTCAAGAGTACACTGAAGGGACAGAAATCATAAAGCCATGTGTGTGCAGCAGAGGAAAATAGCTGTATGCCTTCTGGACCTACTCAGTGCTGTGATCCATTTACCTGCTGAAATCCTGGCTCACTCAAGTGTGCAGGACAGACTTTCCTGGACAACCAATTCTGAAGATGACCACAAGAGGTGAAAAGCATGTGTTATCTTTTTTGGAACCTGGAGGCAAGCATGTTGGGAACACTAAAAACACACTTCACAGGGCTTTATTAACACAGCCCGGATTAAGGATGGTAACAGAAAACCTCTACCAGCTACAGCTCATGTGAACCCACCCAGTACTCAAACAGGGGCCTTCCTCAAAGAGCAAAATTTGAGGCTCAGCACCCCTAAATACAAGCAGAAGCTACCATCTGTCCTCTTGAGTGGACCAGCAAGACTGGCAAAGGTCACCTTAATAGTTACTAGCTCTAATGACCTCCACGTGTCTGATTGCTCAACCAAATTTGCCGCTCTCTTCCAGCCATAGAGCACTCTGCAGGTGTAAGCAGGGTTGTCTTCATGAGCCTTGTTCCTTTTGTTTCATTCTGATAAGTTTGGAATAATTTCAAGAGAAAACATTTGTCAGATATGCATGACTATACTGATGGCATTTACATTTCCAAGCTTTTCTTTGTAGTCATGAGCATAAAGGCTTGCTTTTCTACTTTTGAAAGGAAAGCCAGGATTCTGAGACAACCACAAGACCTTTGGAGCCTGCACCCCAGGTCCAGGCCTGCTTGCTGATGAAGAGAACTGGTCTGGCATGGGTGTAAGTCTTGGCTAGCTGGCCATCAACTCTGAGATTTAGTACATAAGGCAAACATGTAGAAATTTATGTCAGAAGTTTTAAAGTAATAAACATTTTAAATCCAGTGATATGTAATTTGTTTCTTTGTGTTGTTTATGCTGATTTAAAGGCAGCATGACTCATAAGACATGGGATCTAGGGGACACTTCTGCTCTGAAGAGCTCTCATGCTGTCTTGACTTTTGCAGCATTAGGAACTGCATAGTTCTTTCATTCATGCTTTAATTTATTAGCAAGGCTCAGAAGACAGCAAGTGTAAGGTAAAGTTTTATTTATGCTTAGTCTCAGGACACGCATTTTGAGTGATCTGACATAGTGGGTAAGATGTTGTGCACGTAACATGGGAAGATTATGCACAGACTTGGTGACATGAATAACACGAATTCTCAACGGGTGGTGTTCCTTTTTGACTTGGTCCTGTGACCATGAGACAACAGCGTTCACAATCCAGAAGGCTGGGATGTGAAACAGCAAAATTCTGACTCCATTCTGAGCTCACATTTCAGCTTATTCAGGGAATTGGGTGGAAGAGTCCCCTGGGAAAGACCCAACAAGAGAAAAGATGACCAGGGGAGCTAGATTTTTAAAGAAAACTTGCTAAGACCTCAGGAACAAATCATCCCATTGGCAAATCTGCTCAGAAGAGCAAAAGCTTCTCAGTGAACTAAAACCACAATGAGGGAAAATAGTAGAAGGAGAAGAAAAGGACCAAGAAAAAAAGAGGAATATAAGAACATTCATTAGGTATTTTGGGACAAAACCAAAGCTCTGCTGAACCTTTTATTACTAAGGTACACTGAAGGAAATAAGAAGGGAGCCCACAAATATGCTGGTACCATAAAGAAAGTCATAGAAAACACTGGTGTTTTGACTGCGGGAACAACCCTCAGAATAATAAAGAAATGGCTGAAAAAAATAATGCCCTTTTTAATTCCTGATTCTCACAGAAAAAGTCTCTTCCCAGGTTTCCACATGTACCAGTAGTTTGAGAAGGAGAGGGGACAGCAACATTGGTTGAGGTCACTTAGAGAAACTGCATATACACAGATCCATGGGATGACCGGTATTCACCTCTAGGTGCAGAAAGAGCTAAGTGATGTGATACCACTATCTGTCACGTATCAAAATTTACAGGGACCAAGTGAGGCCCCTGATAACTGAAAAATGCAAGAATTACACTTATCTTTTAAAAAAGGAAAGAAGAAAGATTCCAGGAACTGTAGACCAATCTGCGTTATATCAGTCCCAGGATCATGAGGCATATCCTCTCAGCATCATCATCATGGCTAGGCTTCACGAACGAAGATTTGGGAAGGACTCTACTCACACTTGCTACAAGCGCGCTGATGGCTAAACATCCTCTCAGAATCCCTTTCTAAATATATAATGGACAAGAAGATTCTTGGAAATAATCAGCATAGACTGGCCAAGACTAAACCAGCCCTGGCCAACCTCTTCACTTTCAATGATGAAATATTGGAATAAGGGAATATTGGTGGATATAATACACCTCGGCACTAGTAAAACCCTGGATGCTGCCTCCCACAGCATTCTCATTTGGAAGCTGAGGGAGTATAGGCTGGAAGAAAGAACTGTTAGGTGGAGTCTAAATTTGCCAGGCTACCAGACTCAAAGGATAGTGATCAGTGGCTTCATGTCTGGCTAGTTGCTGATAATAGCCAAAGCACCACAGGGGACAGTACTGGGGGCCACATCACTGATCATCTTCATCAGTGACATAGATGATGACACAAAGTGCACCTCAGCTAATCTGTGGGTATCATAGGTTTAGAGACAGTCATACAGGAAAACCAAATAGCAGAACTAAATACAGAGGAGCCTTATAAACTTGATGATTAGACCAAAAGATGTTGTATGAAGTTCAGGAAGAAGAATTGGAAAGTTCTGCATCTGGGTTGGAAAGACCCTGTAGCTTGTACAGACTGGGAAGTGACCTGCTGTCAGGGAGCAGCATGGGCCAGCTGTTCCCCAAGGGAAGGAGAGCCCTGAGGGGCCAAGGGTGATAATGCAGCCAAGCAGATTAGGGACCTTGCTAGACAGGTAGTGCCCTGCAGAACCCAAGCAGGTTGAGCAGGGCAGGCCTGGAAATGGTAGCCAGGTTTAACAAGAAGTGCAGACCAGCAGACAAGTACATGCTTCTGAGGCAGATCTGAGGTCAAGCCAGGAAGTCAGCCTATGTGTCAGCATAAGGCAGGGGCACTCCTGGTGAGGGCAGCCAGGATCTGACACTGCCCAGGGATTACTGGGTAGGTCTGTAGGGTAGGGCACGGTCAAGCTGGGAAGTCAGTCTGCATGGTCAAGTTCTGGACCAACAAGGGCTATTGCCAGGCCAAATTGCTGGAGACCTGACATATTTTGTCCAGTGCTGGAACAATCCCTTCCCTTCTACCCCCAGTTAAAATGATTAAGATGAAGAGGACTCAACAGAGACCTACTGCTGTGACACAGTGAACTTTAGCTGTGTGGAGAACTTGAGGAATGTGGTCTTTCTGAGCTTCATGAAAATGAAGGTATTTAACTGTGGCCTACAATTACTTCTTGTGGGTCATTAGAAGGGTGATGCAGCTAAACCCTTCTTGTTTGTGCCAGATGATGTAACGAGGAACACCGGTCACTATCTCTGGTTTGAGTGATTCATGATGGACATGTGCTAACCCTAACTTATTGACTTTTGAGCTTGTTAGCCTGGTATTTATCAAATTTGACAAACAGCTAACAAATAAAGCCAGGAAGTAACCATAGTCTGGTGGAAACATAAACTTCATAGAAGATAGCGATGTTTCCAGAGCTTGGGTACACTGTGAAAGAACTCACTCCGGAGAAAAATCTACAGGAAAATAGACTGCAATGTTTCCTCTGATTGTGGAATTACTCCTAGTTTTATCTTGGCTTACAAACCAAACTGATTATAAATTGTCTTGTACAGACTTCTTTGTTTACCCAGCTAGGGAGATGACATTCTAACCGAAAAATCAAAATAATCAAAAAGACAATGCAAGACAAACTCTACTCACATAACTGTCGAAAAGAAGCCTGGTTTCATGCTAAAAGCTTCCGGTTCATAGGAGGGACCCCTACCCTTAGCTCCTCCCCTCAAAAGACAAACTGTTCCCCAAAACAATTTGCATTGCTTTCAAGACCTTTGGCTTCCAGGGAACTCCAACATTTTCTATACCTGACTCATTACTCAGCGTTCCCAGGACCAGTGGGACAACTGGACAACTGGAAGACAGAAGAAGTAAAAACTGTTCATAATTAAATGTTATCACAACTTACTTCTGCAAGTTCTTTTGTCTGGATTTAAAATGAACCCTGGGTGGCATTTACAGTAATAGGAGTCCTCAGTGTTAACACATTCATGTTGGCAACCTTGGTTATCCAGAGCACAGTAGTCTACAACTGAAAAAAGAACAAGACCAACATGTGCAATTAGAAAAACAAAACAAGAACTTTTATGCATAGATATTATGGTACTAGTTACACACAATAGACTATTAAAAAAAAAGGAAAAGCTGACATAATTTGTGTCCTGAAAAGCCTCTCTGCAAAAAGTAGCACACTTTCAACACCAGCTGGTAAACCAGATTTGATAGGAGTCCTGGATCATTTCTCAACTTTGAACATTTATCAACTCTCAGATTGTCAGGAATCTTCTCAACATGTTTTCTCAGATCTGGAAACCATGCCTCAGTCAGTTAGTCTGTCCAGATGTTCACACTGTAGTCCAAGGCGTAGCAAAGTTTGTTTGATTTAGTTCTGTCTTCTGTCTCTCAAGTCACAATCCTGGAATTGCTCTATTTTTCCTTAGTTCTCTCCCAGCTGTATTAGTTCTCAAGAGCTGTTCCTGTAGCCTGAGTATATAGGAGAACCTTGGCAGTATCTTCTGCATGGAGGACTGTCAGAGTACATTCATTCCCTCTAGTGTGTTCCAGATTCATTCTGTACAAAGCAGCTGCAACTACAAAGCCTGAGAGCTTCAGGCTGATATTCACTACTGACATTTTGCTTATATAATGCCTTTTGTAAGGAAAAAATATCACAGTCACTTATTTCATAAGTCCGGTAATTTATTACACGAATCCATATTTACAAAATATGCCAAAGAGTAATAAAGTAATATTTCAGAGTTACTGTGTCAAGCCCATTCAAAAGTGGTAAACAACTTCAAGGACTTTTTTTTTAATTTAATTTATTTGCAGGTTAAGCTGTATCTTCACATCAAAAGTCTTAGAAGAAATTAAAGATAAGTCACAAAGCAGGTGCTCTGTCCCCAAAGAGCTGCCAGGCCTACATTAGGAAAGTATACCTGATTCTTTCCGCAGAAGACAGAAACGTGTTAAGCTTCACACAGACATTTACCGAGACAGGTTCCTCTTTGCCAACTGAGTAAATTTTTCACTACCTTACACTGCTGAGCCTCACAAATTTCTTTAAGAGGCAGTAATTTGTTTCAATGAACTCAGTTCTTTCTTCAATTGCCCTGCTTTTGTAAATCATGCACACTCAGGTGTGCTACAATATTTAGTCAAAGTCATCTAGTAAGGAATGCAGGTAACCCATTTAGTTACTTTGAAAGAGTTTCTTTTAACCCTTCAGAATATTTGTGTTGAATCAAGTCAAATCAAATTACTTACTGGCTGCTATGTGAGATCATTTTCCTGGCATGCACTTTCCTGTTTCCAGACTGAATAGATTCATATAAAAACCTATTTACTGAATATGTATTTCAAGGATGTAGTCTGTCATACAATTAGTCAGCTTTCCTTTCAAATTAATTCTAATCACATGTACATTTTCAAGTGTTTTAAAAGGCACATTAAGAAATAGATAGGTTAAAGAATATGTATTTTATTTCTATTTAGCATCATACCTGGGAAACAGCCCCTATGGATTGCTCTGCAGTCACCTGCTCCTCTGCATTTAAACCTTAACAAAATTAATTACTACTACAATCCCTGCAACTGTCTGACTAATGATTATAAAGCTGAGAATAGAATATCCAATTGGAAGGGATATACAACGACCATCTAGTCCAACGGTCTGACCAGTTGTTAAAGTGCATTGCTAGGGGCTTTGTCCAAATGCCTCTTACACACTGACAAGCTTGGGAAATCCACCTCCTCTAGGAAGCCTGTTCCAGTATTGGATAACTCTCTTGATAAAGAAATTCTTCCTAATGTCCAGTCTAAAGCTCCCCTGGCAGGGCTTTGAACCATTCTCATATGTCCTATCCCTGGATAACAGGGAGAAGAGCTCAACACAGAGCTCCCTCTCCATGTCCCCTCTTCATTAAGCTGTAGAGAGAGATGAGGTTATCCCTGAGCCTCTTCTCCAAACCCAGAGTCCTCTGCTGCTCCTCACAGGACATTCCTTCCAGTGCTTTCACCAGCTTTGTTGTTTTAGAGACAACTAAACAGGTTTTAGAATGTTTTGTTATCAGCATCTGAGCAACTATGACCCTAAGCACTTTCAAATGACAGTCTCTGGAGGGAAGAACTGTTCTTTCTTATGGCTATGCAGTTGCTAATGTACCTTGGACAGAAAGGGAAAAAAACCCAACAAAATAAATAACTAATTTTTTCAGGCTTACTTTTTAGCATTTATAGCCTTCTGGGGATCTCTTACTGACAGAATTAGGTCTGCTGATCTCTAAGAACAATAAGCATCTTAATTTAAATGATGCCTTTCCACTAATACAGTTAAGAAGTAAGAACATTCGCTTGACAGTTGCTTTTGGAGATAAGTATTATTCCTTTTTTTTCAATAATTTTGTATACAAATTGCACTAATTACAGGCAGGCTTGGCCTTGCAAATTGGCACTGGTAATTGACTCATTTCAATTTTAGCTTCATGTTTCATTTTGGTGATACCTGTTTAGAAGGGAAACTTGCCAACAGCATTCCAGTTAGCAGGTAGGTAAGCTGTCTACGGAGTTGAATTTTCCTGAAAAGACTGAGAAAAATTGTAAATTTCTATTTCTTATACCGAAGTACTGCAATCCTTTAGTTGGTATGCAGAAAATAAACACAGTTTGTAGAAGACCAAAGCAGAATAATATTTTCCTAATTTGTAGAAGTTTCATTGTTTTCATATTTCTATACTGAGTCATGAGATATACCTTAGCAAGTGAACACTTAGAGATCTCACTGATTTTACTGTTAATGTCATGCCTATTTCAATGATAAGTTTTTCTAAATGATGAACTAATGTCCTTTTTAGTGAGCAAACTACTAACTCAGATGTCATCTCCCCACGTTTGTTCTGACCCGATTTTGTTGCTGGACATTAGTTAGTAAGTGGTAAGTGCCAAGTGCCATCTTTTACTTCCAGTTACCAGTTCTGCAATCTGGGTGCTTACACTGCCCCCTCTGAACTCTGGACAGTGTGGCCTACCTTTCTCTTGTATAGTTGTTTTACTCCTATGATGTGTATATAGGTTACTCAGGCTCAGGAGAACAAAGAAAGGTAAGGAGAAGGGTAGAAGAAAAGAGTAGGAAGACAAGGTGACAGAGTAAGTAAAGGCATAAGGAGGATGAAAAAGAACGAGGCGGAAGAGTAGAGCAGTCTCATGGAAGACTCATAAGAACCTAAAAAGCACCCAAAACACTCTAGCAGTGCCAGGAATGCAGAGAGGTGACAGCAGCCAAACCGCTGCCAGGTAAAGAGGACCCAAGCCCAACAGCTGCAGCAATATGGAGACAGTCTAGCACTAGTGTCAGGAAACAGAGGGCAGCATGTCCAGCAACACCAAGAAGGTGGAGAGACTGAGTGTCCAGCAGCACGATGGAGAAAGAATGGCTCATAACCACCAAACTGACAGGACTTCATTCATGTGAAAAGGTATTCAAAAAGGCAAAGTGACAGTGCTCTGCCAGCCAGAGCAGACAGTTTCAAATATTGTTTAGTCTGCAAATTTGTTCATAAACTGTGTGTTGCAAACACTCAAGAGTGGTTGGCTGTTCAGTGGTCATTTTGAATTGATACGTTGTGAATTCTGGCTGAGAGACTTTAATTATTGCTATTTGGGTAACTGGCTGACATGTATCAATAGCGCAATTAGTATTGCCTTTGATCCTTAATTTAGGCCATCATAAAGATCTTAATAAACATGCCTGTCAAATGAGTTTTCTGGACTTTCTCATTTGGTTTTGCTGGAGTTAAAACTTTAGAAGCATTAGGTATCTCAGGGGGAAACCTCTGGCTCTTTGAGAGAACCACAATGGGTATTTCCTACTGAAATTCTCTCTTCATTCTCTGCATGAGGAGAGAGTAACCTTAATGAATCCACTGCTTTTTGCAAAATTGTTATTGACCTCAGTGGTCTCTAGTATATATGTACATCAAGATCTTTTTTCTGATCCGGCTCATTTGATAATAAATACTTCACAGAAAGGAAGGGTTAAATAGCTTAAGAGTAAGGGAAACTGAGAGTTGTTACTACTGATTCAATGCTACACATAGTCTCCTTTATAAGATTTTCCTGAAAGGGTGATTATTCATTGGTAATCCCATCTGGGGAAGCTGTACATTCTTAGTAGTAGCGTATTCCTCAAAAATCTCAAATTGTTCAAACCTGAAAAATCAAATTCTGGAGGCTGAAAGCCAATAGGATTTGCAGAAAAATTACCATCAAAATCACAAATTACCCAGACAACCTTTTGCTTTTCAGGAAAGGTAAAGAAGCTAAATTCTGCATGGGTCAAATATATTTAATTTACATTGATCCATTCTCATATATCAGTAAGAAATGAAAAGTTAAATGGCTAAATATGCACAACAAAAGAAAACTGAAAAATAGAAGAGTTAACAGTGTGCTTTAAAATCACAATTAACAGTGCTAATTATTGCAGTCATATGAATGGCATGAATTCATTTTTTTTTTGCTAAAGTAGGTACAAATAAATAGAAATAAGTGGAGGAGAAAAACAGCTATAAACTGCAAGATACTGAACCCATGCATGAACTATATTTTGAAAATAATTGAAAAGACACTATTAAATGTTTAAATGTCATCAGTAGAGCTCATAATAGACCTGTATCTCTTCATGACAAAGAACTCAGTGAGGATATAGAAAAAAAAAAGTCAAAGATGTATCACACCTGCAAATAGCATTCTCCAGACTTTGCAAATAAGTTATTACCAGGCAAAAAACCAAATGCCACTATAAGAAATTTAATAAATGGCATAAAAATATTTTGAACCTTTTAATAAGAAAAATAGACTTTGTATTTACTATAGAGGGTAATATTAGATTTACCATACAAAGAATTTCTCCAGAATTATGCTCTGGTAGCTGCCTTTTCAGTAAGAATATCTTGGGTTGTCAAGGACCCTTCAACTTAATAGAGAGACAATAGCAACAACAGCTCATGACACTTACATGAATATTTTGGATTAGAATATATGGTAGGAAAGAAGTGGGGATGAAAGAACCTACCAACAGAAGTTACAGATTTTCTGTGTCAGGATATAGTATAAATAGTAGGGAAGCATATCCTTTATCCTAACATAGGTAAAGGTCATGAGGATCAGCTAAGGGTATTGGATGAACTTCAGTGGAATGTTACATGTAGAAATTTGAGCCAGAACATCTAACTTGCCTAAATAACCATTATTATCTGCATTTTCACAACACTTTGGCTTCAAAAAGCAGGTTCTTAAAATGGTGTATTAGTGACCAAATTATGCTGGGGAAAAATTATATTGAGAACTTTAAACACTCCAATCCTGAAATCCTAAGCTACAAGTAAAGAAAATGTTTCTGAAGAGTGAGTAAGCACAGAGTGAATGTTCTTCAAAACTGCATATTATCCTAGGCCTAAAAAACCTGAAAAACTTAATTTGCATTTCCTATATGAAGGCACGTGCAGAAAGTTCCATAAACTGCCACCTATTTTGCATCTTAAAACAGGGTTATCCTACAAGGCAATGGCTCTGTGAAGGCAATAAAAGACAGATATATTATGTTAGAGTTGTTTTAAAACAACAAGAAAGAAGGTGTTGAACAAAAGCACTGTGGTGGCCTGTGGCAGATTTGGGTGCAAGGATTCACTGGGATCCATTTCCATGGTATTTCAATGTGTGTTTGAAATTAAGCATGCATTTAAGTGCTTGCCTGAAGAGAATACCTAACAAATAATGCAATTTTTCATCAAGGTCTCACTAAGGATTTTTTTTGTCATGGATACCAGAAGACAATATTTTCTTAAAATGTAGCATGGGATGAAAAATTTACAAGGCAAATAGGCAAAAAGATTATACTCCAAGTATTTACTGTGTATAAACAGGAAAGAAGAGAAAGATGTTTACATGGTAATAGAGAGGGAAGTATGTTTTGTGTTAAAAAAATTATTGTACTGTATTTTTACACTCTTTCTTTTGAGCTGTAATTCTTAGAGTTGATGTTTGTAATAAAACCTGGGGTTTGTTCA
>VZRE01016050.1:3289-63151 GCA_013396775.1 Cephalopterus ornatus | reverse complement strand
TATGTCCATTTTCTTCCAGAAATCCTATAGAATTGCATTCATAATGACTCTAAATGTCCATGTTTATGTATTTATAGACCATGCTGTTATAGACTATCTTGGTTGATGGAGCAAAATGAGTCAAGGTAACGGCTACTGAATCATCTGCTTTGGAAATCATTCTGGTCCCTTCAGCATACTGCATAGTGTATGGACATGTCATAAGTTAAACTTACATTAGATACATGTTATGCCTCAAGAAGGCGGAAGAAACAGGAATTGGTATTTTTATTTAAGTTTTACACCTTGTTTAGGCTTGCAGCATCAGTGGCCACTTACCTTTCAAGTTAAAGATATATTTGTCTTATCTTACCATAAGCTTTTTCCACATTGGCGCAGGTAGGATTTAATTTCTTAATATATCGAGTAGTCGAACTTCTTTGAAATTTTTAGGGAATGTTTGTTATTTTACTCTTTACTTTGTAAAAGGGTGTAGTAGACACCTCTTTAATACTGTTCACTATTTTTGGAGTAACAGAAAGCTGCCTGAAATGTCCCTGTCATAGAAAGGTGCTTCCCTTGTATGCACTTTGTGTATGTGTAGATGGTGGTTGTCACTCAACTGTAGAGCAGCTGTTTTTCATGTAAACCTCACTGAGCTGGTTGGTCACTGAGTTGTCCATTGTGCTGGATCTCCTTGTTGTGCATCATAGACTCAGAGTGATTTATCTTGCTATACTTGTGATCCAACCTCTTTCCAACATGGAATTAGATTTAAAGTTAGATCATGGTCCATACACACCATAGCATCCCTTCCAAGGGAAACTGTGGTACATGGATGCAGGCTCAGGTCTTATATATATATGCACAGATGTGTTAGGGGTACACAGGCAGACAGGCATTAAGAAGTGAGAGGGATATTGTTGAACTCACTGGCTTGTAGCATAGATTAATTTTTTGTGCTGTTACTGAACCAGAAATTTATATTGCACATAAGAATATGATATATAGTAAAACGCAATGACTGTTGCTCTGTTGAAGTGTGTGCTTGGTGACATCAGTGTGAAAAAACATAAGAGAGAGCTCATCACTAACTTTGGAGAATTTGTTTCAAAAAAAGCTGAAAACCATATAAAATCCATTCCAAATTTATATTAATAAAAATAATTGTGGAGAAAAGAGTAATGCAGTGAGAAGAAAAGACTGAGTAAGAGTATTCAGAAAGATGACTGGTGAAGTCAACTCTAAGATGTGACCTTTCTTTCATTCCACTGCCTCTCTACTACTAGGGGGTTAATCTCTGTGTGCAGTTCCAATGAGCAAAAATTATTTGCAATTATCCACAAGAGTAGCTATGACCATAAATAAAAGATTCTTATTTATAAAAAAAAAAAACAACAAACCCAACATTGTTAAAGAATGATATATTGAAGTAAAAGCACAGTCTCTGAACTTTTACAGTCATCACTTTGAGAGAGAAATGCTGAAATATACACTCTGCAGAAATAATTATGTTAATGTTCTGTGCCTGAAAAATAGAGCTGATGATATTGAGAATTCTGTGTATGATGGTTTTGTAGTAATAAAGTTTACCTGTAAACTTAAAACCAGGAAAAAGATCTTTGGAGTACATCTCTACCAAGTCTTCTGGCTTAAAGGGTGAAAATGGGTGAAAAATGTCTAAGGTGATAAAGTTTCCAGTAAAGAAACAGAATTTCTTTCCTGACTGTTAATCCTCCTGTTTTGCTACCCCAGGATGAAGCCGTCCTTAAGCGCTGTTTCTGCAAGGCATAATTTCAGAATAGTGCCAACAGAAAAACTGTAGATCTGGGGAAGGAAACAAATGATGTCTGCAAAAGATCTTGATTCCAAGCAGATGTCAGTAATAAAAGAAAAGCGAAACAGAGAAAATCCATGAGGCAGAGGCAAGAAGGTGTTACCAAGTTCAAAGTATTTTTAAAGTTTTCACTACAGCTACATTTCAGAGGGCCGTCAGACCCTGAAAGTCTGTAAGATTTGTAGAAGTGATTCACCACAAATGCTCTTCAGTTTATTGAAACTGAAAGTGATGACCACTGCTAAAATAAAAAGAAAAAAGAAAATTGAAAAAAGGGAAAGGAACAGTAAGGAGGAAGATCCAGCACCTCAGGAAAACAGAATGAACAGGAAGGCAAAAGGGAATCTGTTATACTACTCAGGCAGCTGAACAGGCTGCTGAACTCTGGCCCAGTGATGGTGGATGTCAGGAGTCTGGCACACACATTTCCTGTTTTGCAATGTTTCATGAATCCCAAACAGCTGCTGTGCCACTGAAGTCAGGAAAAGCCTCACCCAGCTCATTGTTTTCAACATTATGACAATAAATAATAATGACGCAAAATTCTTCATACCAGGGCACCCAGTCTGTCCCGTGGACTTTAACATGGCCATGAATTTAGGCTGATATTTGGCATCCTTCTCACAACTTTAACTTCTGAGATTCCGGTGAAAATTTTGTGTTATTTCTACTGTGTTATACTCTATTATGTAATGTAATGCATTGTAATGTAATAGGACAAACAAAATTAAGGATGGTCTGAATTTATATCATAATAGAAACAGGAAAAACTAAGCAGAAGTATAATTTAGCTTTTTGGACAGGAAGCTTTCAAAGAAAATTCAGCATTCTCCCTGAAAATCCAGTGTCACTAGAGAGTTTAAAAACATATCAGTTTGGGTTTTTTCTCAGTGTAATTATGTTGATATTTTATTAAATTTTCAAGATTATAGTAGGCATCTTCCGAAAAAGCGACTTAGTTTCTATTCAAGACCTGACCCACCTTCTGTTTAGTCAATGTAACTATTCCTACTGATCTTAGAAGAATTAGGCTTTATTTGAAATGAAGTGACTGAAGAAATTAGTGGGATCTTGCATCTATGCTTATTTTTGAGCAAACACAAAATTCTGACATATGATCCCTTGTTTTTACAGAATAGTTCAGGTTGGAAGGGACCTCTGGAGATCATTTAGTCTTATCACCCAGCTTAATGCCAGCTTATCAAAACAGATTTTAAAGATCAATCACTTATCACTTGATGTAAATTATGTCAGTGGAAAATGTTCTTTCAAGACATGCTTCATGTAGAAGTATTCCTTAAAAGCCGATGCCATCCAAAGATTTTACCTGTAATACACATATCTCTTTACTAACATGCAATTTTCTCAGGCACCCTCTAGGAAAAAAATCACTATTTAAATTTATTTATTTATAATAAATATATGCCACTCCTCCAAGAAAACAAATTTATAATTATCAATTACAACTAATGAGAGTGTTTCTCTGAAGCTGCAAGAAACAGAAAATACTCTGTAAATAAGTATCAGTTTCTAATGTCCCTAGTGACAGACATTACAAAGAGCTTGTCACACTGGATGAAAATATTTCTTGGCCAGAAAAGAAATCATCGAAAGTTTTTCTGTCCTTTTTTCATCAACTTCGAGACTTCTGTCATTATGAGGTTTGTATTATTCTTGTCCATTTGACAGACTTGTCAGGAAGGAGTCAATACTATTAATAGAAAAGCTACAACAAAACTTTAAAAGTGAACAAGTTCTCTAATAGACAGAGATTGAAGTATTTATAAACATTTCAGAAGGAAAACTCTCATGCCACTGAAGTACAGGATCTTAGATCCTTAAAGTCTATGTTGAATCACTGAAGAAAAGAGAAAGTGAGAAAAAGGGCTGCTGGAATCAGAATGTTTCTTTCTGAAATAGTGAACATCAGATTATCAAAGTACACACTATTAGATTTTATAAGCATGCACTGAGCTGTCAAGGATTCAAGCATTTGTACACATTTTCTGCTGTAAAGCATTAAATTTCATGCTTTGTAGGCACTACAGCATGGAAGGAAAATAACAATCAGCAAAAGATGTTCAAAAGATAAAATTGAAAGGAGAAACTTTTCCCATTATTTTGGCAGCTAAAAGGAGGAGCAAACTTTGAGTAAAAGATATCTGCAGCTCTTCTGGAGAATTTTTTGAAATATTAAATTCAATAAGCAAAGTTATATTCTGGGAGTCTTTGTATTAATTCAGCATATTTTTACCCTTGTCAAAAACTGCCAATCCACACAAGAACAAAACAAACTAGAGACTTCATGATAATCATCTGTCTTTTAAGACTTTCAGCATCTCCCAATGCACCAGGCTCCAGAAAATGTCTAAATTCTTTCCTAAATTTAGTCTGATTGTTTAATTTCAGGTTTTTTTCCACAAACTTTTATTCAAAAAGCAGTGACTTGTATTTGCCTTACTGTTGGAAATTGTAAGACAATCAGGATGAAAGAAAGTACATTTTGCCTAGAGCAATTATCTAGAAACTACAACCCTGTGGATGAGTTAGATACTTTTATGACTTACTTTATGCATGAGGTCAGCCAAAATAGTCATTCTAGTCCTTTCAATTTGAAGATCTATTGTTTTACTTCCTCTCCTTTGCTCTTTTATTACTTTTAAATGAACTTGAAGCCTGAACTTAGAATACCCATTTCCAAATGTTTCATACTTACACATCTGGAACTGACTCAGACTTCCTTCTAAAGGTGAAAGGCTCTACACAGCAAGCTGGTTTTAACAGTGCACCTCGCCTGTGCACCAGGGAAGTGCTAGCTCATTAGATCTTTGAACAGTATGTAGAAGTAACTGCTAGTGCTACAAATATTTACTGCCATGAGCTTCTGATATCATGCTCGTCGTTATACTTTCTCCCTGGTATTGCTGTTCAGTCCTTTCAAACCCTAGCAGGTTCATAGCACTTAATTTTTGTCTCTTAGCTTTATTCTCATATCTCTTCATGGCATGAGAATGAGAAGGCAGAGCAGGCAGTATCCTGCCATTCAGCTCCCTGAATAAGAGCTATACTAATTTGGAGAAAAAGACAAAACTTCCACCTCACTCCATCCCCCAGCCCATTGTAACATGGGGAATTTCTCTAGATTTGAAATTCTATGTAGTAGATCATAAAATTTAATCCTATGCCACGCTTTTTAGACCATTTTAGTAGAAATTGTGACCTCTAGAGTAGTTGGGACCAAAGAGAGTTCCTTACGCCATGCTGTTAGGGTACAGAGACTTTTCAAACGAATGGGAGGTAAGGCCACAAACAACATTACTTAACATTCACAGTGGGAAAAGTAAGAGGAGAAACTTGAGAGCTTCAGTTAAAGTCTGAGTTCTTGCAAAGCTGAAAATCGGTGCTGCTGTTAGGCTTGTCAATTCCTAATGACTGAAACTGCCAAAACATGTCAGACAATATCATTATTTTAGTATAGAGATTTGTGCTTTAGACACATCCAGCTGGACTATGGTCATTTAGAATTCACAGCTTTCTTATAAAACAGGCATTGTACTCCACTGAGTTATTGTACTTTAATTATTGTATTGTATTTTAGTTATTTTGAATAATGGAATGACTGATTGGACCTTAAAAACAACTGTGGATTATCTCAATTTGATACTTTCCTTTTAACTCTCCTCTTTCTTCTCCAGTACCACAAGCCCCTCAATTGGCAAACTAGACCTTCGACCTGTGTTTTGAAAACAACAGTAGCAATTTCCTCTAAGGCAGATGTCAGTAGCTACATGTAAATCAGCCTTCCAGATGCAGTGCCATTCAGGGAATACTTGAGCAGGCAGCTTTCCCTCCAAGGCAGAGAGACATCCTCTCGGCAATGTGACTCAAGGACAAAAGGACATGGCAAATGCAATAACTCCAAACATAATCTGCAAGCAGTCTAAAACCTTTTAATAGTTGGAAGTTGCTCCTCATCCTGGGGCAGTTTTTTTCTCCTTTTCTAGTTGGCAAAATCTGTTGATAAGGCAGTCATCTTTACGATCACAATTTCAAGCTAACCAAAAAACTTGCAATAAAAGATAATGTTAAAATATTTTGTTGGGCTTATTTGATTCTGTGTGACTGTGGATAGTGCATCATGATGTGTGTTCTTTTTTTTCCATCCCCCAAAGGGAGAACAGGCAAGTATTCCATTCAGATAGATCACTGATTAATGTTCACGGTTCTCAGCATTCACTGGCTTCAGAAGTTGTTTATTGAAAATATGTAGTTCAGTCTCTAAGCCAACAACATTCCCCCAGGGTGCCCATTAAGGAGAAGGGCAGCACAGCTGTAAAAAGCCTACTTTCTAGAGTCAAAGAATTTGATAGAAAAGACATCTAAGTGATATTCAGCAAATATTTCATATTTTGCAGTGTATAGCTTGTAGGAAGAGAGAAAAAATGGGAAGATAAAAATTTAAAAAGAGTTATTCAAGGGAAAAAATATCTCTCTAATAATAATATAAAAATACCTCTATAATAATAATCTAATAATGTTTTTTTCTCTAAGTGGGTACATTATAAAATCTCCATCTGCACCAGTTGATGAGAATGTGTTTCATAGGTTTGCACGGAGAAATAGTGTTCAGGAACAACAGGCCAAAGAGAGGACAAGCGTGTACTGGGAAGGTAGTGTGTGAGCTTCTCGAGGAGTGATAAAGCTGATTTTTTTGTGCTGAACCCAAAGGAACTGGTAAAGTCAGGACTTGAAGAACCTGATGCTTCTGTGCAAGTTCACAAGCACAGATAGATACCCACTATGGCTCTGCTGTATGACCGCTGGATGCTATACACAGATAAAGATTACAGGACAGATTCTGTACAAACAGGTCCCCAAGAGCCTCTCCTAACTCATCCCTAGAAAACCCTGTCACAGCACAACCAGCTGCACCCCACTGGGCATCACCCCATTGGGGCTGACCTCACTGCTGCTTCTTCAGTCTGGTAGCTTGGAATGAGCATGTGAGAGTGCGAGTCTACTACGTTAGTACATAACTGTGCTGTGCTATTGTCTGTTAAGAGCAACAGCTTGATTTATTTGTAGTAAAAGCTTAATGAATAAAAGGTGTTCTAAGAAATGTTGGCTATAATCTGTGCCTCCTTTCTCTCTCAAGCCCCTATTAGGCAGGGGAAATTACAACTGATACATACTAAAAGAAATACAACAAAGAGGAAAGGCAGAAACATTAGGGCATTTATAGGTGCTAGAGGGTCCAACATACAAGTTGTGTGTCTGTAAAAATTAGGCAAGGAAAAATGTTTTGAGAAGCAGGCATGAATAAATGGCTATACTCTATTTTAAGAACAAGAGGTTCTCTGAAACTGTATGTTTCTTTCTTAATATGTATAATTGCAACATATCTGATCATATCTTTCTCCTTCATCTTTTGCATGTCATTTTGTTCAAAAATTCTAGAGCAAAGAACGTGTCTTTTTAAGAACTTGCACAGAATTTATCTCTGCAGTGTAAAATAAGGCTGATTATTAAACTAAATAAATAATAATAATTGATCGAAATAGGTGAACATGGAAAGTTTTAAATAGCTTCAATTTTGCATCACCTTGAATGGTTAAAATTGAATTTTATAGAAATCCTATTTTTACTATTAGTTTTATCACTATTTGTCATATGTAGAGCTCAACAAAATACACTAAATGTTTATTAAAGAGAGTAATTTGTTGTAAACAACTGTAGCTTTAGAAACATCTCTTTCTAAGAATAATAATTACATCATAGAGACATAACTTGGTTTTCTCTCTATTTGTTTTTAAATGCCTCAGTAGCCAATTCTGATTT
The DNA here is from genome assembly GCA_013396775.1 of Cephalopterus ornatus. Taxonomy (NCBI): domain Eukaryota; kingdom Metazoa; phylum Chordata; class Aves; order Passeriformes; family Cotingidae; genus Cephalopterus; species Cephalopterus ornatus. The sequence continues at coordinate 55,497 of VZRE01016050.1, read as the reverse complement.
GGTGAAATGCACCAAGGCAAAACACTCTCAAATTGTTAGAGTACGATTGATTTTTTGTTATTGTTGTTGCTTATTATGTTGTTATATTATGTTGCTTCTAAGCTGAAAAATAATGAATTACATTTATGAAAAATTCGACATGTCTTTGAGCTTATAATACTATATTTTCAAGCTTTCAACGTGCATAATAATAATTTCTTTCATTATTAAAGGTAATCAAAATTATCGTGAGTCCATTGACTTTAGCTCCACATAATTCTTTGCTAAAATGTGCATGCAACTTCTCTTTTACTTTCATGTTCTATTTTGTAATGTACATTCTAATGAGGTTTATTTCATCAAATTAAAAAAGAATAATTCAAAACCCCAAAACAAAAGAAACAGCAACAACAACAACAACAACAACAACAACAACAAAAACTGTAGTGGCAGAAAAACCTTTGAAAATGTTCTGTAAATTAATTTTCAAATTTATCAAAAGTTCTGAGAATGGGTTTAATTTCAATTCTGGAATGAAATCCAAAATCAGTGCAGTTTTTCATAGTTTCAAGTTTCATTGCAAATTCCTGATATCTCAAAATGTAGTGTTCTCTCAAATCTTAATTTGAATTTGAAATTCAGATACAATTCTTGGGGTGTTCATGTTTAACCTGACCAGAGTTTCACTCCAACAATATGAATTGAAACAACAGTCTGTAGTGAATTCTTGTCAGGAAAAGTATTAATCTCCAGTCATCCACTATTGGTGGTGATGTCACTCAAGAATTACCACAAATTGGCTGAAGGAGGAACATGAAACTTTTATGTCCCCAGTGTGTGCCAAATATGGTCTGGACCTGGTCTCAGATCAGAAGTGTCATTCTGAGCATCAGACTGTGTTTTTGCATTCATGAGTTGAAGACCTCAGTGTTACTGCATAATCCTAGGGTCTCTCTACTCTACTAATCCAAACAAAGGGCCAAGTCACCTGTTCAGACATTGGCACATATGTCCTGCTGTTTGTTCACATGTTTTTCTGCAGGGTTTTAGTTCATGTTGATCCCAGGAAATGCCTGAACACTAGGAACTGTTCTCATGGAAAGTACAGAGGAGGCAAATGAGTCCAGGATGCTGCTATCTGTGGCATGCACTTTCTAGAAGTAACAAAACCCACACGCTAGAGCTTTTTATCTGCTACCATAGATATAGCCTATTATGTCCAAATCAACAGGGCATTTCTAGCAAATTACCAAGAGCATGTCGAACAGAATTTATGCCAGATTTCTGATTTTATGCATTTTCCAACAGCTGGGAGAGAACCCTCAATATCTAATCCCATGCCAGATGTAAGAGAAAATGTCCTTAAAAAAATGTTTGAAATGCGGCCAGTTTGTACTGGTTAATATTCTGTCACATGGAAAGATCACTTCTTATCCAGTACCAAATGTCCTAAACTGAGGGGATAGTTTTGTTTTGTAAACTCATAGCCTGAAAACTTTTTCTAAGTGAATATTTTGTGTGTATAAGTTCTGTGTTTTTTTGTTCTCTTCCAGGCTGTATCCTGTAGTCCAAAGAATAATTTTCCAGCAGTAAAGATGAACAAACTATGGAAATTATAATACATTTTAACATGTACAGTTAAAAAAAAAAATAATTTGCAAACCAGGGCACTAGAAACATAAATTCCATAAATGTGGATCTATTCTAAGTGCATCAGTATTCAGAAAAACACTCCAGGTCTAACTTGGATGGATTTTGTTTATATTTTCTCATTCCAGCTTGCCCCCCAAAAAATAATCGTGCATGAAGCTAGGGGCCTCGAGGAGAGACTCCCCACCACTTCAAGCCAGAGTCACCAGTGTCTTTTAGTTTCTAAATATATGTTATTATAACATTTCAATAATAACCTAAAAATGAAATAATTATTTCAGCTGAGAAAGTTCAACACTATCGAGACACTGAAGCTTCCCCCCTGTCCATCTATGACTTAAAAATAAATGCTCTTTCAACAAACTTGGAAAGGTATCCAGGGTTAAAGCAGAATGTTTCTTGAATGAGAAAGTGGGTTTCATCTGGTGACTTACCATTTCTTTCAAGCAAATTCCTATATACACCATTCATAATTTACTTTGAAGGTTGTAAATGATAAACAACTATGGGAGATCTCACATATTTTGAGTTATTCTTGTTTCATGAATTGATGAGTCTCAAAGGTATAACTAATAGCCAAATGTGGAAAGAATTCTTAGGTGACTGTGGCTAATAACTTTATATTTAGAAGTTGGCAATGCTTCTCTTCAATCTACTAATAAATATGTTGAAGTGTCAAAGAGAAAGTATATACCAGATTTATTATCATAATTATTATTTCAAACTATAGTAATTCAGCTTTCAATATGTCTTCATCCAAGACAAAATATGTTTTTTTCTTGTTAGATTAAAATTCACCTTGCAACCAATATTAATAAATTAATTGTCATATTTGTGACATGAAATTAGCTTAATCAGAGATGACATAAGACACATGGAAGTTATTAGAAGCCTTTATATAGGAAGAAGTTACTGCAGAAACTTTATTGCAAGGCTCAGTAAATATGAGAAGTACTTGCCAGTACATTTGAACCTGTGAATGATAATTGGACAAATTCACGTGCCAAATTCCATAAGAATCTGTTTACTTTTTCTGCTGCTTCTCAATTAGTGCAATGACCATCTTGGGCCTCATCTCTGGTGCTTGTTGACACAAGTGTCAGTGTTCCATGAAAAACTACAGTTGGTGTGAAATGTTTGTCTTTTTCTACTTTACTTTCACATTTCTTCTGATCTTTTTGTGCTTCATAATGCAATTAGAAATTTGAAATCACTATAAGAGGTACATGAATGAGTGGCAACTACAAAAAATCATTCTCTTTGCTTCATATATTTGGAATATTCTATACCACCAGATGGTAAAGAAATCTGTGACTAATTTATCCATCATTTGCATCGTGTTTCAATGCACACTGAGGTCAGGTGAAAGACAAAAAAAAGATGATTGTTATTCTATTAACACATTTAAGGTAACAGAAAACCTGATATGTTTACTGTTTTTCCTGACATGCAGGCTCCTAGAATCAGGTGAACTTTTTAATTAAAACAAACAAACAAACAAACAAAAATAAACCTCCCAAAAAAACCCAACAAAATTGCCTCCATGAATATAATAGAAATAAGGGCTAAAAAATTAGTCAGATGAGTTAAGATGAGAATTGCTGTCCCTGAGGACATTAATTTTAAGCCAGCCTTTGGGATGAGAAAATTTTTGAACACTTAAGTTTTAATTACAAAGTATATATTTAGGAGACCTATCTACACTTTTTTGTCCCTTCTCAGATTAAATCAAATTTATAAAGTTTGAGTCAGTTACTTGAACACTGATTTCATCAATCACTACTGCCTCAGTATCTCCTTTCCATTCAGCTGACCAAAACATTTTTCTGTCTTTAAGATATTTAACTTAGTGTAATTATTAATTCATGAAGTGAATTCATGAAAAGTAAATCTCCACTTCTAAACAAACGCTAAGTCAGATAACTTAGTAACAAACGTAAGATTTCTGCAGGATTTTTGGCTCCATGGAGCCATTGTTTCAGCACAACAGTTTCATGACATGGAGTTTGTTTGAATAAAAGAGATATGTTGTAATGATCTGTGAAAACCATTGTTGGTAGCCAGGTCCCAAGTATAATGGGAACTGGCAGGCATCTTGGTGGTGATTTGGGAAATCCAAAGGAGGATGCCCAAGACTCCTCAAATGGAAAAATAAAGGATAACCTATTTGCGTGTTTTGGTAAGTGTGGAGGACTTTTTATGAAAGCTTGATTCATTCAAGCATAAAAACAGAAGGTCCTTTACATTGCATGTCTAGTTTAAGTCACCCAAGTGTCCTCTGAGAGTAGGGCTGATAGCAACTGGTTGCCAGTAATGTCAGGCTGGGAGGCCAAGTAACCCTGAAAGAGACTGCTTCCTGATGCCTTTGTACAGGAGCTTTCCTGAGATCTCACAGCAGCAAGCTGTTCTACTACACTGCAATGCAAAAGAGGATATTGGGAAATACACGTATTCATGAATGTCAAGCAAGATTACAAAAATGAAATCATGTGCTACTTCTTTTCTTAAAAATATATCAATTTCCTGTTGATATTTCATCACAGAAGCCATCTGAATTGTGGTATGGATTAATTTGGTTTTGTGCAGTTCTAAGAAACCCAGGAAGAGTTCATAATTTAAAATGAATCATGTACAGTTAAAAGATTGGTTACTGAAGTTGAGAAAAATGCTATTAGAAGAGTCATTAAAATTGTGCAAGTTTAAGATATCATATATTCCTGATATTAAACATTGCTGTTCTGGTGCTGATTAATTCAGCAAAATGGAATATAAATTACTTTACTGATTTATGTGTAATAACTCCAAACAAGTGGTTGTGAGGGAGAGGAGGACAGTTATAGCGCTTCAGCTGGACTAGGCAACGTTGTATATATTATTAAAATCAATAAAAATAATATGTAAAAGCCAAAAATACAAGCCTTGGGTGAAGTCAAACCATAAAATTGTATTTATGGATTAATAAAAACATGGTGTTTATGTTTCTTTTACCACAGAATTCACGAATGGCACCCAATTACTGTTTTTTTTCCCTGAGTCCACTTATCATCACATTTTGCAGATGCATTAAGCTGTTTGTTAAAAATATTTCTGCTGACTTTTGCTGAGAATTCTAAGGAAGCAAATAGGGTTAAAGAACTCAATTTTTTTCCTAATTTTTAGCTTTAGGTGATGTGGTTGACACACGTCCATCCAGAGGGACCGGGACAAGCTCAAGAAGTGGGCCCATGGGAATTTCATGTAGTTTAACAAGACCAAGTGAGAGGTGCTGCACCTGGGACAGGGCAGACCCCGGTATCAATACAGGCTGGGGAATGAACAGATCATGCTTCTCCTGCTGAGAAGGACTTGGGGATGCTGGTGGATGAGAGGCTGGACATGAGCTGGCAATGCGCACTTGCAGCCCAGAAAGCCAAATGTGTCCTGGGCTTCATCAAAAGCAGCATGGGCAGCAGGGCATGGGAGGGGATTCTGCCCCTCTACTCTACTCTGGTGAGACCCCACCTGGAGTGCTGCATCCAGATCTGGAGTCCCCAGCACAGCAAGGATGACAGCCTGTTTGAGCAAGTCCAGAGAAGAGCAACAAAGATAATTTTTAGAGGAATAGAGACAAGGAAAGGCTAAGACAATTGAGATAGTTCAGTGTGGAGAAGAGAAGGCTTTGGAGTGACCTCATTGCAGCCTTCCACTACCTGAAGGGAGTCTGTAAGAAAGACACAGACTATTTACAAGAATGTGTAGTGATGGAACAAGGGGGAAAGGCTTCAAATTGTAAGTTTAGATTAGATATTATGAAGAAATTCTTTACTGTGAGGGTGGTGAGATGCTGCAACAGGTTGCTCAGAGAAGGTGTGGATACCCCATCCCTGGAAGTGTTCAAGGCCAAGTTCAATGGACCTCTGAGCAACCTGGTCTATCAAAGTTGTCCCTGCCCATGGCAGGGGGGGCAGAGCCAGATGATCTTTAAGGTCCCTTCCAAGCTAAACCATTCTATGAGTCTGTGACTCTACGATTCTATGATTCTATGAATCTAACTTAAGTCTGTTGTCTCTACCATCTACTTGATATCTTTTTAATTAAGAATAACTGTCAGTTAACTGTCCTTGGAAAACTTTACCTTTGACAAAACCCACCCATCCTTCATACTGTTATTAAAGCACTTGGACCATGTTTACTAGACCGCGGTTCTTTTATATCACTTCTGTTGGAACTTTTACTTTATCTATGTAAGATAAAGGAAGATTTTATCTTTTTATAAACATAAAGTCAAATTTCTGTACTGCTGCAGGGTATATTTTAATGATGTTGTTCATCGTACTCACTTTTTATTTGAAATAGTTTATACATTTATAAGCACAGGCACAATGATTTATGCAATTATGGTTTAAGTGCATCACTAATTACTCTATGTTAACAGCCGTAAATTATATAGGGGCTCAATTTGAAATTATCACCTATACCTCTTATTTCTGAAAAATATAAACAAAAATGAAATGTCTAAGGGGAAAATTAAATAGCAGTAAAATCATATCCATTTTGAAATGAACTCACTTTTTTAGAACAGAAGAATTAAATGTTTAGAATTTATTTAGATTTTTTTTCAAATGAGGCAATTTTAAAGGCTTTTTTAATAGTTTAAGTATTTTTCTTTGAAAACAAAAAGATGATTAGATCAGTGCAAATTCCAAATTATGTTTTCCATCTACAAAATAGCTTTAACTGAAAATTATTTTTATTTAGAAAAAAAGCTGTCTACCAGTGACTTATTCTATCATTTTCTGCTCATATTGATATGTTGTATTTTGTAACTGACTTTATAACTGACCTAAATTATGTTGTGCACCTTCTTGGACATACTGGGTTGCTGCTGGTTCATGTTTCCTCTGACCTTTTACCTTTCTGAAAAGTATTACAGGCAGGTGAGGTGAAATTATCTCAGTGGGAAATGGAGGATTCAATTTTACTAACAACATAAGAGATACTACTTTTCCATTTTCATATATCCAGTCAGTCTGTATGACTCTGCCCTAGATGATGATACAGTGAAAAGGTTGTGGGAGGTGTAGTATAATAGATCAGAATAGAGAAAAAATGTACGTAATTTCTACTATGTTTATTCATGAGAATGGTTTGTGCTGTTACTTAAATAGGAATATATTTACTACATGTATAAATGTATGCAGTTCTCATTAATCTCTACACTCAATGTGGTCAATGTAATATTAGGGAAAGACTTAGTAACTTGGATTATTCACTTTCTTCTTGTTTAATTTCATTTCATTCAATAGTGTATTGTCATTGCATATTCTCCCCTCTGGATTCGTTGGGTGTGTTAGTCATTGACTGTCTCTGAAAAAAAATCCTGCAAAACAATACACTTCTGAATATGACAAACACTTGCCTTGACTGTGTTTCTGGTTTAATGTTCATAGCATCACAGTAATAAAAATCATAAACCATAACTACATATGTTGTGGTTTAACCCCAGCTGGCAGCCAAGCCCCACACAGCCACTCACTCTTCCACAAGCAGAATTGAGGAGAAAATCAGAAGTGCGAAAGCTGGAAAAGTCACCGGTTGAGATAAAGACAGTTTAACAGTGAAAGCAAAAGCTGTGCACACAAACAAAACAAAACAAGGAATTCACAGTTTCCCTTGGGCTGGCAGCTGTTCAGCCATCTCCAGGAGACAGGGACCCATCACACATAATGATTTCTTGGGAAAACAAAAACCATCACTCCAAACATCCCCCCTCTCCTTCCCCTGACTTTATATACTGAATATGATGTCATATGGTTCGGAATATCCCTTTGGTCAGTTTGGGTCACCTGTCTCAGTTGTGTTCGCTCCCAATTTCCCATGCACCCCCAGACTCCTCGCCAGCATGGCAGTATGAAAAGCAGAAAAGGCCTTGGCTCTGTGTAAGCCCTGCTCAGCAATAACAAAAACATCTCTGTGTTATGAACCCTGTGTTCAGTACAAATCCAAAACCTAGGCCAATACTAGCCACTGAAGACAAAATTAATTGTACCCCAGTGAAAGCCAGCACAACAAACCATCCCCTTAAATGTACAGAGGTGTACTCTCGATGTTATTTTAAGAAAAAAAATAAGGATTTAATGGGCTTAGAAGCCATCAAAACTTGAGTGCATTTTAATAATTTATTTGCTGGAAACTCTGTGGTCAGAGTTGTTAAAAAGCTACAGATTTGACTAGAGATGAGCAAAAGTAGCTGCTAAGGTAAAATAACACAAAGAGCCACTGAAAACTAAAATGCAACACAACAGATCTGATGAGTTACCCCATGGACAGATGTCGCTATTGTTCTGGCTGATGTCTCATAGCTGCATTTCACATTCAGCATGCAACTGTATCTTCAACTTGCTTGGTTTTGAAATGTAAAAACAGCCCTCGAATAGTGATTAAGATAGAGATGCGTCAGTGTTTGATAAAGGTTTTAACAAATGAAATAACTAAAAATTTTTAAAAATTATTGGTTATTTATAATCAGGAGCAACATGCTCAAAAGTATATTCACTATTTAAAAGATGGCTGAATTTCTTCCTGTGTTCCTTTTTATATGCCACTTGTTGGAATAATATTTCCTTACGGAATAAGACCATTCATTCTGTACTAAACAATTGCACAATTATTTTTGTTGGTAATTCATATGTACTGAGATTATATGATTTAATGGATACACCAGACCTTTCATAGTTTCCCAGATTGACCAATACATGTTTGCTTCTGTTGTATTTTGGAACATGTAGCTTCATATGCTAAATATATTAGCTAACCCCAAAATTTTAGGACTGCATAAGAGATTAATTTTCCCTATTCATTTTTTTTATTCACACTTCTTTTATACAAGCTTTCTTCTAAAGCCACTACTTTAATATATTTTATATAATATCAAGGCAAAAAAAGCACATCTTATTTTTAAAAAGTTAAGGGATCTGGATGATGCTTTCATACCTTGAAGACAGACTGTGTCTTTTCCTAGGTTTAAGAGAAGGACATGCCTTATAGAAATAAGAAGCAATAGCAAAGTTCTGAAATTTCACTATGACAACAGATACCACTCCAAATAGAGTATAATGAACCGGGGAAAGAAGCTGAGTAGACAAAATGTTTTATTTCCTAATGGTGGTCTGGTCAACCAAATTCCCCAAAGCAAGATTTTGTTGACATAGCTTCTACTGTAAAGTATACATCACCAGTGAATAAGATGAAACCCAAGTATAACCACAGCTTGAAGCCTTGGCCACAGAAGCTTCACCATAAACACTACAAAGTTAGGGGGAAAGAAACAAAGGAAAAGAAAATTTTTGCAGGTGCTGAGAGAAAACAGAAAAGATGAATCTGTTGTCTCTTCTGTATTTTTACTGGTATTTAATATTCACATAAGAAGAAGAAATATTTTATAATTTTATTGTTTTTATCTCAAAAATAAATAACACAATGAAAACCACCATTCTGTCTAGCATGTTTACAAGTTTCTTTTCCCCTCTACTTTCTTCTCCACCTTTTAAGCATATAATTACTGTCTTGTTCAATATGAGTTGCACTGTTATTGTGATTCCACTGTGTTTTGAAAATATGTCGAAGTATATGAGGGGCAAAAAAACAATGTCTGTGAATATGTCATTCCAGTTAATAACCTTGCAATGGAAAGGATGGATGAGGGGGAAGTATTTTTTTCTATTTTTTTATTGGGATGTTTGTGCTAATAATTGACAGAACCACACTGAATTAATTTTCATTGTAAAAGCATGTAAACTGAGTCTGAATTCTGCTCTTTTGGCTAATCTTCCTTACTCCCTGTCCCACAGCCATTTGAAACACTGGTAATGCACCTGGATGCCACAAGCAAACTTTTGTGCAGTTTCTATGTACAGTTCTTTGCTGTAATTTTAGAATTTAAACAGAAGGTGAGATATCATGTCACTGAGGCTTTGGTAGTGAGAAGAACTTAGTCTGTTTTTCCAAGGAATTCTGGACAGAAAAAATAAATCAGTGTCATAGTCAATATTCTTGGTTGAAGACTGACTACAGCTTTGACCTTCTGTCATACCCTGCTTCCTTGCTTAATCTCGTGTAAAACCCTCCTGTCACGGCAGGACTAAATTGAAGAAGCACTAAACACCACACTGTGATGACTACCCTGAACTGCAGCAGCAGGCAAACTGAAGGGTGTCTCTCTCAAGCCACAGTACAAAGAGTGGACAGAAGTACAGGTGCAGAGCAGGTAACTGGTTCTAAGGATCTAATGAAGTCTCAGTTTCTGGAAGAACAAATCTGCTACTGCTGCTGTGTCAGACAAAAATTCCATCAGTACCTGGACGGGATTCCAGCCCTTTTTATCTCTGAGGTAGAGATTCGCTTGCCCCATAATTTTGGCACTCTATGTTACTGTCTGCTTTGTCAGTGATAATATTGACCTTGACTCAGCTTACACCACTTGAGGCAGTATGGACAAGATGCAATCCTATTCTTCTGTTGCAGATAAAGTAGCATGTAGCTGCCCTCAGGATTTTTGGTGACTTCCCATTTGCAGGCACAACCCAGTAGTCTTCACCTAACCTATACCAAGAATGATAAGTGAACAACCCAACAGTTGTCTGAAGATTTTGGCAGTGTCTTGAAGCATGTCTGCATAGCACCAGAAATAGTTAAAAATGGTACAACTATAATTGACATAACTTATTTCCATATAAAGACAAAATATCTTGATGTTTTCCATGTGCTGATCAATATTATGGTCTATAATATAGAATTTGACATTTAAGTAAAAGTTGGTATCAAATTAAAAAATATGTGTAAAGCACAATAGAAAACAAAATACATAAAAACAGATACTCAATCCCTTCCACAGAAGATAAAAAACAGAACCTGAAGACCACAGCAGCATTTGAGAATAAGATAGCAGAACACTTTCCAGGTGCTGCATTATCTGAAAGCCACTATCAATACTAAATGCTGACTTGTCCTGACAAGAATAACTTGCCAGTTTCTAGTCATACAAACATGAAATTTGGATAAAGGAAAATATATAGAACTGCGCTAAGAAAGCCAAAGTAAACATCAGTTCCCCAACAACACTTCCAGGAAAAGGAGCAATAAATCTGTCTAAAAGAAAGGACAAAAAAAAAGTAAAAAACTTCATAACGAGACTCAAGACAAGACACCGTATCTGGTGATATGTAATATATGAGATATGTAATATCACCAAAGACAGAAACAGCTGTGAAAACTGATAGCAAAACACTTTATCAACTCAATAAGATTCTAAGTGGCAAATTTACATTAGCTAAAGGATATACTAGTAAAAAATATAGAAAGACCACAAAAGAGTTATATCGTGTCATCCATTTGTGTACTTGGTTTTATAAGCTTACATTTCTTTTTCATATGAAATCCAAGTTTCTTGTCTTCACTTTCAAAACTGTGTTCACAACATAACGTCCTCTTGGTTTTGACTTTTAATCTATGGAATAAATGATTTTTCTTTTCCAATATTTCCATAGTCCATGTCTCTTGCCTACACATGAGACAAATGAAAAAAAACAACAAAAACCACGAACATCTTTGGTTCAGTCCCATCCTCTGCTCAAATATGGAGGGACTCCATGCAAGTGCTGCGAAAAGAAAATTTTTGTCCTTATTGTCCAGGATGGGATCAAACTGTATCAACAATAATATTTACAGAGACTATACTACTTTTTCTTAAAGACCTTTGATGAAGCCATGTTAACAACATTTATATGTAATCAGTTTGATGCCTTGTAGACTTTACTAATTTGTGCTACAGATAGACAATGTACTTTGTATTTTTGTTTACACTTTCATGTCCTTGAAGATTTTTTATGAAGTATTCTTCTTCTTTCACTTCCTGAAAGAAGTAAAAATATATTTTCAATCTTTCAGAAAGCATCATGTTTGCTAAGCTGCTCAAGTTCTGTTGTTTTCTTCTCTATTAACTTAGGCCAGTGCATATCTTTCTTGTAATGAAGGGCCCAGAAGACATGATAACAATGTTTAACTTTGTGGGTTTTACCTCTACTTTTCTTGTTATGCAGGGTTTTGCTTCTTTTTTTTTTTTTTTTAATAATGCAGTATGAAGTTTACCTGCTTTACGATAACATGAACTTTGCAGATTGTTCCTCAATTCATAATCTAGTTCATAATCTAACTTAACTTCATCTGTTTTCTAGTTGCCTATTCCTCCCAAACCACTGTCTTTGAATTTAATTATTTTTCAACCATTTTCAAACCATTTCAGTATATATAGATTGAATTCTAGTTCCATTCTTGGTTGCTTTTAAATTCGCTCACAGTTTCTTATCTGCAAAAGCAATAAGCTTTGCCTCCAATTCATCATTTAATTCTACATTGAAAATAGTGAATATAACTACATCCAAAGCTGACCCTGTAGCACCCCTATACATAACCACACTTGGAATGACATAGATTTTTATTCCTGTTTATTTATTGTTAATTTGGCCAGAGGTCCATTATGGCTTATCAACAATAAACTAGTGTTAGATAGATTTTTCTGACAGTAGAGATCAAAATAACAGTTTAGGAAAAGAAAGAGAAAAAAATTACCCAACAGTATGCTTAAACAGCATAGAAGAATAAAAATAAAGGAAGAATCTAACAAAATTTCACAGTTCTGAATTCAAACATTAAATTAGAAAAAAAATCCATATATATAAAGTAAGTGTATTCTCACACGCTGGGAATAACATGTATGCTGATAGGAATTTACAGAAAGAAATAAAATGGAAATGTTTAAATGTTAATATTAACCAGTTTAAGTAAAGTCTATGTGTCAATATAAGAACATCAAGTGCTTTAACTTTCTTTTAACTTTCTCCTTAAATATCAATTTCACCTTACTGTATATTTCTGAAAGCTATAAGCTTACCAAAGGTATGTAGACAGATGTCTAAATGGCTGTGAAAATAGATACCCCCTAGAAAAGAAGTATTAAAAGAAATTATTAATAACAGCTGAGATACGTCAAAGAGTTTTGCAATCCTCCTCTTTACTGTTATTCAGCATGAGATGGGAATCTTTCAGCTGTGTGTTAGGAATAAGTTTATGGAATTTATTATAACAGGTGTAACTTTGGGCATCTGGAAGAAGAAGTATAACTGCCATTTTAAGGTCTTTATTGTAATTGAGTTTAGTGTGTATTAATAGGATATAGACATATTACCTACACACAACTACAAACATACACAGAGGAATTTTGTTGGGAGCAGAAGAAACTGAAAACAAGAAAAGAAAAAGCAAGCCTGTATTCTTCCCTTTGCAGTCAGGTCTTGCCAAGAGGCAGCCTTTGATCATCCCGTGAGCTTAGAGCTCAAGAGAACAGTATACTCTTTAACTCCCCGTGTCTCATGTGGAAAGAAGGTGAAATTCCTTGTTATAAACACATGCCATCAGAGAAAAGTAGGACCTAACACTAACAGTGAAAGGGATGCTGAAAACTGTTTGACCTCCTCTTCCCAGTAAGTTTTTAGAATTTTTTTTAGGTCTGGTTCAGCCTCAGTGTCTTCAGCTCCTTGAAGTACACCCTTCATAATGTGTTAGAAAGTTGAATGGAACTAATTGGGCTGTTCTTTCCACTCTGTTTTAGCACCGTGTTAAAATGAAGTCTGCATTTTTGCTGAAAATCTGCTTCTGTGTTTTACCTCTGCTTTGCCTAATAAGATCTCTTAATCATAATATTTTAGGTTTTTAAAGGTTTGTTATCAACCACAGGTTTTCACTCGCTGGTCTTAGAACAGTTTTGCCGTACACCCATAGCATCAGGTCAGAACACTCCAGGCAAGCTTTGCTCTTTGTAACTGTGCCTGGATTGCATTGCAACAAGCTTCACCACCCAGCTGGAATTAAATTAGCCATTGATGTAATAGCTGCATTATGACGTAGTATGATTGGCAGCTCACTTACACAGCACAGCATTTTGAAGAGATTCAGCTTTACTAAAACTAGTTTACTCTTTGTAAGAGTTTTCAGCATTATTCCTAATATCCTGTTTCTTAGAAGCCTCTTGGTTCTAAGACTCTGTATATTGAAATTTGTTTTCATTTACTGCCTGAAAGTAGGATTTGATTATAATCTCCATATAATTTTTAAAACTGCCTGTGAACTAGATGCACTTAATTTTTTTCCCTTAGTTTCCCAATGGTGTGTACTATATATGGAAGCTGGCAGGTGTTCTATTTCTTTTTTTTCTTCTAAGTCTGTTATGTACTTTGTCTGGACTTTCTTATTTTAACGATGTGTACTTTCTCTGTACATTGCTTTGAGCATTTTTCCTCACATTTCAGCCATATTTGCTGTTTAAAGACATTTCTGTGACGTTAGATGTGTCTCTCAACAATCTCTTTTACAGGCTTTAATCACATGTCCCACAAATGAGCTTGTCTCTAGTTAGCAAGTCTTTTATGGTTCCAGTACTCTGTGTGGATACCAGGGTTCTCAGCTGTGTAATGTTAATATTGGTTTAGGATGTAAAAACATATTAACATATTCCAGCTTCATTCGTTAGTAGGTCATAATCCTCAGGCATCTTTATCTGTTTTTTCAGTGTTCCCGTGTATTCTTAGTCACAGCATCTTACTCAGCTACACATTCTTTTCCCTGCCCAATGAGCTCTTTAAGGAATTATTTTCTTTTTTCTTTATACTTTAATAGTCACCTTTCCACAGAGAATCAGTTTTCACTTGGTACAGACGTCTTTTTATTTGGAAATGTGATAGTCATGATTTGTGCTTGTGCTGCCCATTCTGATTTCAGTCATGCTTTGTATGTGACTCTGGCTCTCACAGACATAAAACAAACACCCACATTTCCCAGACCTATCCTGTTTTTTCAGGTGAATTATGGTTTCTCTATGTCCATTTGCCCTAGCCAATTGGGAACCTCTCACCCAGATATTAGACATTCAGAAACTTACGGTTGTCTGGCAAAAGCTACAGTCCACATGAAGTCCACATTGCATGTCTACACACTGTAAATTCAGTATTATTCAGGAATAAACAGAAGTACCATACTGTATGTATTCTCTGGGTAATTTCTGACTACCTCCCAGAAGTAGTAAATGTGCTTCACCTGCTCACCTTCTTTCAAGAGCTGGTAAAAATATTACTCATATTCTCCTCAATTATTCTGTGCATATAAAGAAAATCTTATTTAAAAATGGAAGTTTTGGTACTGAATAACTCTATGTTGAATGCACACTTACTTATGTCTTTCAAAAAAAATTATCCTTTATTAAGAGAATTATTTACAAAGGTATTGCCCAGAAGGTGTATTCAAAATACTTTTTGTTTTGCAGGCTTTTCAAAGTTCTTCCCTGGGCAAATTGAGTTTTCTCAAAATTTCAGTGTGTGTGATTATTTGATAGTAATACTTTGTTTTACTTGAACATGTTTAAACCAGTTGCAAGTCAAACAGCTGTACTGCATAAGCCTTGGTTTATTAAAATTGTTTTTTTTAATCAGCTAACTGCATTTGGATATGTGTGTGCTGATGATGTTTTTCAGTAATCTTAAATCTGAACAAAACCAGAGAAAGAGAAACTAAAAGGTAAAAACTTGCAGTTGGCTGAGATTTGTAAAATAAATTACTTTCAAGGAAGTGTCAATCAAGTATTTAAAAATCCCTGACTCCTTAGACACATCATCTCATGATGATAATGTTAGCTTTGAAGTGGCCCTAGTTATTTAAGGTGTTGTGGACGCCTCTGGCTCTATTTTGCCAGCTCTGTCATTTCACAGCCTGCCTAAACTCTGAGATAATCAATAAAACTAAAGATCTCTCAGGAACAAATACCCAGACAAGGAAACAATCTCTTGTTTTGGCTTGCTGTTACAAACTGTCATACTCTACAACACAGCAAATCAGTCCCCCCACTGTTAGTTAGAAGTTTGTTAAAATAAATTCCTCCAAGATGTGATTGTTTTTCAAGCAGAACACACAGACATACATGAAATTACTGACTTGAAGATAAGAAGCTCACTGGGAGGAAATACCTGTCTCAGTTTAGCCTGATTTCAAGATTGCAGCTTGGACCTGCAGCGTGAAATTAGAGAAAGAATTATGCTCTAAATCTGGGCCCTGCTTAAATGATTAGGTGGGAGGCAGGTATAAACCAGTTTTGTTCAAGGTCACTAGAATTAGTAGTTTGATTTTTCCTTATAACATCTTCAATGAACACTCAGGTTCGCTTTATAGACAACATAAGTTTTCTCAACAGAATAATACTGAAAGATGTAAAAGAAATAAACAAAACAAAAAAAGCCCAAACAAAACCACAAACTAACAAACAAAAAATCAAAATCAAATACAGACTTTTTCTTAGAACATATGTTGTAATTTTTTTTTCTTTTATATTAAGGAATTAATGCAAATACTACAAAAATTATTAGCACTGAAATAATCCCAGACATTTGTTTTGACGTACACTTATTTGCTGCATATTCTATGGTAGAATCTCTTTACTTGCTTACCTTTAAGTACATTTGAGCCAGCAATGTGAACTTGGAGAAAAATATCAGGAAGAAAGAGAAAGATAAATTTGTTTTCTTCTTGACAGAATTACATTTTGCTGCAATGAGAGATTACAATTATATAAAACCTTTTGTTTCTAAGAACCCTTTTGTACTTGAAAAACTGTGTGCACATATGAATAATTTCACAGAATTAAAATTATTTTCACCCAACGCTGAAATGAAATCAACATGGCAGGTGCTTCAGCAGTATGATATAATAATTTTGGAAAGGAAGAAGGAAAAAGAGTTCTAAAATAACACTTTACAAAGAAAGAGCCATTTGAATTGGAACATAGAGGTGTTTGACCTGTTTTTAATTAAAGCTTTCCTTGTGAAGAAAGTCACATGAAAAGACACCAAATAATTTTGATGAAAAACATTCAATCTATATATATTAAATCTTCCATTTTATCAGTCAAGCTGGGTTTTTTGGCACCTAACGCTAGAATAGGTAACACATACATATAGAGATAAAATTTATAAGTAGATAAAAACAAATGATTGTGAAGCACCCTGTCAGTTATTTGAAATGAGAAAGTTGCCAACAGCTTTTTAAGAAGAGATATATCTCCTCAGGTTTTCTGCATATAGATCTTATGGTCAAATACTTTGGCATAAATTTTTGACAGCTTGATCAAAATAATTTCTACTTGGCATTTTCCATATCTGAAGCAAAAGAATTACCATAAACAAGCCTTTCAGTTTATACTGCTTTTCATCATGGTATTTAGTAGAGAAGCAGAACACTTTCCTTTGAGCTGGTGTCTGCATCCACAAGGAAAAAAGGTGTGGGTTTAAGGTTATGCTTGGGCCAAGGTATTTCTGCTACTGAAGACACAGGGACAACCTCTTGTAACGTTGTAGATGGATCTGTTAGCAGTCAAGTATCATGATGAGAGCAGCAGCAATGTGCCTTTCTTGAAGAATGGAGAGTAAATAAATGTTTGTCCACAGTAGATGTATTCTCTTGTGAGAATACTCTGCAATACTTTTGCTTTATCTAAAGAACATGTTGTTTAAATACCAGTACACTAAGTCTCCGGGGATATGATGTGTCAGTCACACAGTCTTTTTCAGCAACCTTTTCCGCAAAAGTCACGAAGAAACATTATTTTATAAAGCCAAACATGCTCTGTGTTGAACGTTCTGTTCACACTCAAGCAGCCTAAGTAGAACTATGGGGTTTACATAAGCCCACTAGTTTAAAGTGGTCAATCCATGTTTTTGACCTTTTTAAATATTTTAAGCAACTGGAATGACTATGACAAATTACAGGAAACAACTGGTTTGTTACTCATAAGGTAGAGACGTGCAGTGCACTTCAGTTCTGACCTTTATTTTTTAAGGTATGTGTCTCTGAAGGCCTCATCAAGTGTCACAAAACCTTCTGCGATCAGAGAGTTGCGCTTAAATATGCAAATGAAATGAATAGAATAAAATCAGGCTTAAGAAGATACTGCATGACGATAACTAGTATTTAATCTTGTACCTCTTTTCTTTTTAAAACGTATGCAAAAATATGTCAGAATTTCACATTTTTCTAAAGATTCAAATGTATATTAGAATCACACATAACAAAGATTTCTCCTGCTGAGACTTGCCAAATCTGCCTGGAAGCAAACTCATTGCGATCTAGCCAGCCAGTGCACAGTACTCTGCGCTAAGACATTACCCCTGTTTATTATCCAAGCCCCCCAAAAAAGATATGTCACATAGACAACAGCAGCATCTCCCAGTGACATGTAAAGAGCAAGGCCTTCCAGAAAGCTTATGATTAGATTGCCTCTTTCCAGTGATATTGTAAAATTTGAGATATCATTCTGTGTGAAAACAAGATGCTTTTTCCTTTTCAAGTGCCCTCATACTGAGACATGATATTGTGATAAGGCAGACTGCCAAACTTCTTGAAATCAGGACCGTCCTGGACACATGATGAAGGAGATTATTCTTATTTCACAGTTTGACCACTTCTGAAACAAAATGAATTAGAGTGATAGAATAGAAAAGTATGCACCAAGTTTAAGAAGAGCTTAAGCAAAAAATCTTAACCAAATGAAACTTTAGGTCAGTTTAAGCAACTAATTAATCTGACTCCTAAGAAAGGCTCTGTTAAGTATTTGTTCGACTCTCTTCACAGCCAACCTGTCTTCATGACCCATATACATTCATGCATTCGAGGTTTCAGTCATCAGGATGCTCCCAGGAGCAGTGATCCACTGCCACTGAAATCAACACAAAAAAGCTCTCAATGATTTCCATTGGATAAGGCCCAAACCACACACTTGAAGTTTTACACTGTACTCTCACACATCAAATGTTAAACATTGCACATGGGAACACTTGTACTGAGATTATTAAGTCAGCATAGGATATTGCTCAAAATACAGGACTACAGATATCTTAGAGCTCTCTTAGAAAACTTAGGAAATAGAAGGAATATGATGCAATTTATAAGACACAGTAATAACTTAATATTAGAAATATCAGAGTACCAAATACAGTTTTTGCAGTCCCTGAAAACTTGTAATCACTTTTACTGTAAAAAGTAAAACAATAAAAAATAAATAATTACTTTTGCAAAAATGAAAAATATTCTTCTGTTTTGGTTCACCATGAGAAGGAAAAGAAAATGAACTTGTCAAATAAATTATATGCTGTGAATCACTGCTCAGATCTGTTCATTAAACCAAGCCCTTTATAAAACACATTGTTCTATATGAAAAAAACGCTTTTTCTGTTTCTTCACAGCTGCATGAAGGTCTTCCATTCAAAATTTCACTTCATTCTTCTAATTAATTACACATGCCTTTGTAGCTCTAACTTTAAAATATTATTTGAAAAGAACATGCTTTTGAATCAGTATCAATCACATTGTTTTATTTTCTCAAGGGAAAAGAAGATGCTCAAAAGAAATTAATCTTATGTCGACACTAACTTGTTTCCCTGGCCTTTGGAAAGCCTGTATCTTTGCTCACATACATTTATAAGTCAGTCTATAATAAACTATCAAAATAGCTTCTGTTTTTTTATTTGACTGTTTTGTTTCAAGAAAGGTGGAGTGCAGAATGATGTCCTTATAATCACAGGACTGATATTGTAAGTTTGCTGTTCTTTGTCCCTGGCACACAATTCTTTGTTAACCAAATTGCTCCGAGCAGAACAAGGTGGGACATGGTGGCGTTCTCTAACATGTGATAAAGAGTGGTAAAGACCAACCCTATATTTCTGCCTCATACTGTCCTCTCCATATTGCTACCAAAAACAACAAAAAAAATGTTGTGTGGGAAAGTAGTTTACAAAAATGAGGTTTAAATACACCAAATAAAGATGTTTCAAAGTACCCTTGTTGAGATTTCCTCCTATATAGACCTTTATATTGCTAGTTCCCACAATGTGATGTTTGTTATTGTATTACTTTTGCAGAGACTACAAAACCACTGAATAATGTAAAAATTGTATTTTTATTTTTAACTTTTCAGAAATGGTTTCTATCCATGGGACAGGACAAAAGCAAGAAAAATTAGTTTTACCTGGTATGTCCACATCTGTAGTTTATTTATTACATCTTATTAAAATTATATAGCAAACCCAGTAGACTAGTGCATCACAGCTTTTATGAAAAAAGTTCTTTGGAAAATACTACAAGAAGCACATTTCAAAGTAAATATTGCTAGCCCCACAAATAATCACAGAGTCGACTAGGTTGGACAGCACCTCTGAGATCATGGAATCCAGCCTATGATCTAACACTACAATGTCAACTAGACCACTAAGTGCCAGATCCAGTCTTTCTGTAAACATCTCCGGAGTCACTGAGTCCACCACCTCCCTGGACAGTCCATTCCAATATCTAATCACTCTTTCTGTGAAGAAATTCTTCCTAATGTCAAACCTAATCCTGCCCTGGTGGAGCTTAAGACTGTGTCCTCTTCTCCTGTCGCTGGTTGCCTGAGAGAAGAGGCTGATCCCAACCTGGTCACAACCTTCTTTCAAGGCAGTTCTCCAGGCTGAACTGCCCCAGCTCCCTCAGCAGCTACTCACAGGACATGCACTCCAGATCCTTCATCAGCTTCATTGGTGAAATCTTAAGTCTTGGAAAGCTGAAACAATTTCCTTCATATAAACTGTAAATCTGAGCGTAATTTGACAGAGTCCAAGCCCAACAGTAAAGTTCTATTTCTCAGCCAAGAACTCCAGTGGTAAACACACTGCTTCCAATTCTACTTTTTTTTTCTTTCTTATTTCCCTTATTAAATGCTATGTTCTGTAGAAAAAAATATAACTTTGATGGCAAGAAAAGCAATGTATCTCAAAGTAAAGCTTATTAATGTCATAAAAATCCTATACATCATAGTATAAAAGCATTATTTGAACTTTTGAACCCCAAATTCTTCAAAGCATTGCTCACCAGAATCTATCAAAGTAATGTGTACCACTGCTGTGGAGAAGATCTTATTCTTGATGCATTTTATTTGGCATCTTTTGAAAGAAGAAAGTCAGTCTTGTTTCACAAAAATCTTTGAAGATCATTCTAATGAGCAGCACCTCTTCTATTATTTTACTGATTTTATCCACTGCACTCTTTTTTATGGTTAAAACTATCCAGAGAAAGTGGTCTTAGCAGTTGACTGCTTAGCACTTTATCTGTTTCGACTGTTTATTCTTCCCTTGAAGTCACACTCCTGTGTTAAATGCTGAACTGAACTTGCTCCTGTAGCCATTGCTCCTTGTGCAATAAGGCCACACACCACAGACATCAGATGCAATTAGAGTGTAAATAAAAAACCCTGGAGGAATGCCAGAAGTAGAGACATCATCTCTTCAGGCTCAACAACACAAGTCCTAATATCTTAAGTCAAAAACTAATGTGAACAGTAAGTTTTTCACTTCCTTCCATGATCTTATAGTTACATCTATACCAATATCAATACCAGTGCTAAAACTAAAATTAATAATAACCAACAGCATCATACAAATTCAGGTAAACTGCCAGTATATTTTGAAGATTCCTCATACATTGCTGACAACAGGTTTCACTAATTTTCTTTCCCTTTTTCTTTAGGGGACTTCTGTGTTCTTTAGAAACCACCCAGAGCCAGTGACACAGCAACAGTCTGACTGACCCAGAGCCAAAATCTTAATATCGTCTCCTCAACACCAGTAAGTTACAGACTGTTACAGACAGCTTCTGGGAAAACAAGTGCAGCTCCACATATTTCCTTCTATGTCAAATACACCAGCACTAAAAGTAAATTTATATAATAATTTAGGATTAAAAATTATTACAGCTAACCCATTATAGAAATTAATCAAGAACATTAGTTTGTCTTTGACATTTTCTGTGCTATAAGGGGGACCACTTCTGTCTCTAACTCACCAAACTACAGGTATCTGACTGCAGATATTCTGCCCATATTAATATGACCATTTGAAGACTCTGGAAACTGAGCTTTGTGCTTCCTAGATTCTCATTACTATAGACATCCCATTTGACACCACCACTTTTTCAGATTTATTACTAATATTTGAACCATGGCCATGAAATCTCTTTGCAAGAGTAGATCTCGTATAGATCTCATGGATCTCAGTTTTGGTGAAATCAATTTTATTTTCTCTGAACCATTCTCAAATAGAAAAAGCCTTTGCATTTGCTGTTAATTGGATGGATTCATTGGTGGTTGTCCTAACTTGATTGCAATTGAACTATCTATCTTACTATATAAACATTCTTTCTCAGATGCACAAATTTTGTTATATGAAATTTATTTCTGTGAGTTATTATTCAGTTTGTGGTTGTTCCCATTCTTCAAACTCCAGTCATGTTAATTTGTTGTTATCCTTTCATCTCTGATCAGATATGAACCCTAGAGCTTTCTGTCCTGACATGACTAGCTTGTATTTTCTTCTGAGACATCCGAAAGTCAAAACCAACCAAATCTCAGTTGAAGAAAGAGTATCTTTCAAAAGGATTTGGAATACAAATTTGTGTTGTATGTCAGTAACCAAAATCCCCTCTGATCACCACCTTTGGTTTAGGAAATGTAATGTGTGGTGAAATAATATTCAGAGGACATATCACTGTATGCCTTTTCCAAGATTTTCTTCAGAGAAAAAAACCAAACCAAAACAAACCAGTGTCCATGCCTCAGTTAAACAAGAACATTGACAATCTTGACCTAAACATCCCTCCTTAAAGATTGTCCAAAATGTTCTGGTTTTCCACATTTAACTTTTTTTTGTGTTACTTTCTTTTGTCACTATAAAAGATAAAGATTTCATTTTCTTTCCATTCTATTGATAGCTGTCCTTATTGTAATTGTAGGCCAATAAAAAATTCGCTAAGTCCATCCAGCTCCCCTTCAAACTCCAGCCTAAAACAGACACTAACTCTATTTGGAGGACGATCTGTGAGACAGATCTTACCTTTCAGCTCTATTCTGTGTTCTCTTGACAGCCTTTTCATCTGCAGGTATGCCTTACTCAAAGACCTATTTGTAGTGTCTTGTGGATACAATGGAGCCATGACACGAGTAAAGCCAGTACTCGAGTTAAATTACAGAAAAACTCTTCTGTATTTTCTTCTGTGATTGTATAGTTAGTTACCATGCTTCTTTTTGATCTAGATGTAGTGAACAAGATTGTCATGATCTGGTCTACTATCACAGATTCAGTTGCCCAAAATATCGAAGACAGTTCTTCAATCTTAGATACATCAGTTCCTCTCTGCTATTCCATCTAATAAAATTTACCTATGTTGTGTTTTTATATTCAGTGCAGTGCTTCTCAAGCCTCAGTAATAAAAGCTTTTAATCAGGTTGTGATTGATTTAAAGGGAACATTTACTTGTAGTACTACACATGGTTCAAAAATCAGAGATAACTTACACCTGCTCCATTCAGTGTCTGAGATATATTTCATCTATGGTTCATAGAAAAAGCCCTCATACAGCACATAGCTAGTGACTCACGGCCAGATTAAAAATTATTCAGTTGACCACAGTTCTGTCTCATTTACACATACAGTAATTTGGTTTCATTTTCCTTAGGTAATTTGAACTGCAATATTAATATGTCCCTACATCTCTACTTCATTAATTTCAAAATGTCAAGAATTACAGAATTCTCTAAGTCATCTAAGCAACATGTGCAACTCAAAAATGCATGCTATAAACAAACCATTTGTATTTAACTCACTTTTCATGCTCCACACAGGTTTCTTATAGGAAATTCAAACTACTTCTGGCTTCAATCCAGAATAGTGAAAACATTACCTACATTCATGGGAAGAAGACTGAGGTCAACAGTTCTGCTGTACACAATGAAACTCTTCATCAGAAAGACATATTTCATCTAAACAGAAAGCAATGTTTTCTCCTTGATACATTGAAGACTAACTCTATGCACTATTCATTATTGTGCATAAAAAACGAACAAAGATATTTCACAAAATGCATTGTTTCCCAGATAAATGCAAGGCTGAATTTTGGCTTTATAAAGACCCCATGACTGCGCACCCCACTCATTCACTCCTCACCTCATACACTGCTAGGAACAAAATAGTTCAGAAATAATTTTTGCATGAGGTATTAGATTGTAGAATTAATTTATCCATTAGCACAAGTTCTCTCAGAATCACAGATATGTTCAGTATTGTTTCTAATATATTCAGAATACCTATTTCTTTCAACAATATTTGAAAGATAAATTAACTAGAAAGAATGGGAAGAAATTCTTTGTCTTTGCACTAGGAAACAGTCACTGTTATAAAGGTGGAAATTGTATGGTGGAGACATAAGGGGCAGTGAAACCAAACCAGCAGCTTTATACAAAAAGAGAAAAAACCAAAACATGTGATTTATATATTTGATTCATGCTAACTATGATGTGAGTTTAAGGAAAGCTTCCATTGTCTGTCTTGACATCCCAAATCAGTTGGAAACAACATGTTATGCTGGAATGCCAGGCCATTGATGACATTTTTTTTTTTAATAAGAATCTAAAAAAAAAAATATTGTCCTTTAAGTACTGAGAAAAAATTCTCACTATCTTATAAGGTAAAGAATGAAGCTTGGTCCTAAATAATTAACACAAAGTAGAAGATGAGACCTGTAATACAAGGAAGGTACTACTTAAATATATCTTTGGCCTTGCCAGTTACAAGATTTAAACAATTTAGTAAGAATGTACTCCATGTGAGTGCGTAATTACAATGATTATATATGCTGATAGGGTAATTGAATTTGCTAATTACAATTAGCTATTTGCACATACAATTATCTAATTAATGTGCACAATTTCAAATAAAAAAATGGTGTCCTTCAAAGGTTTTAAAAATTACTTTCTGTATTCTGGAAATTGGAATCAGTGATAGCAGTTTATTTTGCTACTCCACACTGATCAGCACTTCTGTAATCCACAGTCTTTAATAAGACAAGTATACTCCTCCACAACTGTATTCAGCTATGAAGAACAAGAGTGTACACCTTCTCTTTACCTCACAGAACCACAGAATATGCTGACATGGAAAGGACTCACAAGGATTATCAAGTCCAACGCTTAGCCTTGCACAAGACCATCCCCAAGAGTCACACCATGTGCCTGAGAGTATCACCCAAATGCTTCTTGAACTCTGACAGGCTTGGTGATGTGACCACTTCCCTGGGGAGCCTGTTCCAGCACCCAACCATCCTCTCAGTGGATAACCTCTGCCTAATAGCCAACCTAAACCTGCCCTGACACAACTTCAGGCCATTCCCTTGGTCCTGTCACTGGTCATCACAGAGGGGAGATCAGTGTCTACATCTCATCTTCCCCTCACAAGTAAGTTGTAGACTGCAATGAGGTCTCCCTTCCGTCTCCTCTTCTCCAGGATGAACAGACCAAGTGACTTTATCTGCTCCTCAAGGAGCTTGATGGCTTCTCCTCCAGGCCCTTCACCATCTTCATTGCTCTCCTTTGGAAGCTCTCATAGCTTAGTATCTTTCTTATATGGTGCCCAAAACTGCCATAATATTCAAGGTGAGGCCATCCCAGTGCAGAGCAGAGTGGGACAATGCCCTCCCTCGACCAGCTGATGATGCTTTGCCTGATGCCCCCCAGGACACGGTTGGCCCTCCTGGCTGTCAGGGCACTGCTGACTCATACTGAACTTGCTATCAACCAGAACCCCCAAGTTCCTTTGTGTGGCAGTGCTCTCCAGCATCTCATTTCCCAGTCGGTATGTACATTCAGGGTTGCCTCATCCCAGGTGCAGAATCCAGCACTTTGCCTTGTTGAACTTCATATGGTTGGGGATTGCCCAGTCCTCTAATTTGTCAAGGTCTCTCTGCAGGACCTCCCAGTTTTGTGTCATCTGCAAACTTGCAGTTTCCAGTCCTGCATCCAAGTCATTTATGAAGATTTTGAAGAGCACAAGGCCCAAGATGGAACCCTGTGGAAACCCCACTAGTGACAGGTCACCAGTCTGATATTCCCTCTTTCACTATTACCGTCTGTGCTCTACTCATGAGCTAACTGCTCAGCCACCACATGATATCCATGTTTATCCAGCTGTGGGCTGGACATTTTGTCCAGAAGGATCCTCTGAGAGACAGTATCAAAAGCTTTACTGAAATCCAAGAAGATTACATCAACTGGCTTCCCTTGATCAACTGTGTGTTACATCATGAGTTAAAAAGAGAGAAAGTTTTTTTGTGTAATTTTTTTGATTAACTATTCTTTAGTAGAATGTTAATCACATTCAAATAACAGAATAGAGGAGATGACTGCTAACTACTGCTGTCATGCTTACACTCATTGTGAACGTCTGCTGGATTTTGATCAGTTTAAGCTCTGGAAATTCTTTGGTACAATGCAGGTCAGGAGGCATTCTGCATTCACCAGCATCACAGTACCTTGCAAGAAAGACACCCCAGCCATCTTCCAAAATAGCTCATCAGTTCTTTCTGGCTGTCATTTTTGTTTTCCAAAACAAAAACTAGTTGATGCCAGTAAAAAATTTGGACAATTCATTGTTGCAAACAGTTCCAAGGAACACAGAATTTAGCAGAACTGTGAACATATCAGATAATGACATTAGGTGAGATTGCTGAATTTCAGTATCACATTTTCTATTGCAAACAATATTAATCACTTATTTAAATACAGACATCCAAAAGCACTTTTCCAAAGGAATAAAAATCATAAAATAATATAGGCCAGAAGCTTTCACAGTGGTCATGTCTAGCTTCCCACCTAATACTTCCCAGGAGATTTCAACAAGCCATTCTTATCAATTCCTAATGAAGTAGTGAAGGCAAAATTGACTGCTTTCCTATTATTCAGTAAGTCAGTAATACAGCTCAGACTCTGGACTTCCAGCACTGTTCTTAGTCCAAGAACAAATTTTAATATGATAGGATAAATTAGAAAGAGAAGGTATTGCATGAAAGATTTTGAGACTAAGCTTTATTTGCAGGGTTTTGTAGCTATACATTAACTCCAGTGACAGAAAAAATAATTTAAAAATCCCCAAATAATGAAAAAAAAACCAAAATCAAAACTAACACACTCAAATAAAACCAAAACGAGGAAGTAAGTGAAAAGAAAAAGAATGGGCTTCTAGGAAGAGTAGTAACGGGATCTCCACATAAACTTCCTCTTCTGGGTGCAAAGATGTTTGAACACTAGAAGTAGCTCAAAAAAGTGAGTCGATAGGACACAATTCTGAATAATCTGCCTTATCTGATCCTGCTTTGAGCAAGGGACTGGACTAGATGATCTCCAGAAGCCTCTTCCTA
The DNA here is from genome assembly GCA_013396775.1 of Cephalopterus ornatus. Classification (NCBI taxonomy): domain Eukaryota; kingdom Metazoa; phylum Chordata; class Aves; order Passeriformes; family Cotingidae; genus Cephalopterus; species Cephalopterus ornatus. Next base: position 28,524 of record VZRE01016050.1, on the reverse strand, counting down.
TCTCAGCTACTCTGTGGTTCTGCTACAAATGTTAGGGCACTGAAGGCACTGTGAACAGATTTGGCGTGTTTCAAAGCTATCAGAAAAAATCACTGTCATTTCACTCTGAATACAGTGCAGATTAGTAATTTAAAAGATCTCCTAAAATTAATTAATATTTTCCCCCAAGCCTCATATTCATGACTAAAGGAGGCATAAAAGGTCACCAAAGTTCATGGAATACTTTAATCATAGGGTTTCCTACCCATTAATCCATGATAACCATACATGCTACTTTATTTTTAGATCTCTTGCCACTGTTCCTCTGTCACTACATCCTCATAGGCAGCATGTTCATATTATGACTGTTGACTAAGGCTCTGTTGCCACTACGTAGTGCAAAGAACAGCTTAGTTTGCAAATAGCATGCACCACTAATCATAAATAACCATCACATACAAGCACTTATGATATAATCAATACCTAGATTCTTAGCTCAGTAGCCAGACAGTTCAAAATGTATTTAATTTCTGTGCATATTAAGGGCAGGAAAAATGGTCATGCAGACACAGAACAGGAACACAAAGATGCTGGAAAATGTAAGTTTGTAATATGTGTAAAAGTCTTAAAGATAATTGGAACACATTGTACTGATTTTGAGTTACAGTAGAAAAAGACATAAGGAAATTTTATTATTAGGGTTGTTATTTCACACTACTTGCAAATTTAGGTTGAATTCTGGCAGTAGTTGTCCTTCCCTCTGTTCTCAGAAGAGAAGCCAGGGAGTACTCAGTTTAGAAAACTGATGGATATTCTGCCATGATGTACTATGACACAGACTACAGCCTGCCCTGAGATTTTGATACTATATTGATTTATTCCCTGATGGAGTAAATTCACACTCACTTCTCACCTTTCTGGGATATGTCTTATCTCACTGTGATAAAGCATTTGGAATCAAACATACAAGGTCTTATGCTATCCTGACAAAAATGTTTCATTTTAGATACATAGTTAAATACATAGTTGCACAGATTCATTAGAAAGCGATTAAGGACAAAAGAAGGTTTTTCTAGAAACAGCTCTGCCTATAGGGATTAAAAGTAACTTAAGTGTAATTTATTAGATTTGTGCATAATTCAGAAATTTTCTTCAAACCATTATTTAAATCACACAGAGAATGGATGAGAACAAGGATGTCACATCGTGCTGGTAAACATCATATTCATTATATGGTACTCTGCAGGCCTTTAAGCCCAGAGTGTTCCTTTGAAACTCTTCCACAGACACCAGCAAGATGATTGAGACTATGCTACAAATTTCCCAGTTTTCATGAGGTGTGGTAGTTTGTGTTGCAAAAAACTTATACTTTCTAATTTGATTCATGTAGCTGAATAGGTTTACAGGCTGATTTAAGGCTTTGAGTTCCTTTCAGTTCTTGCTCTCTAAGAATATATTCTTAATGGGTTATTTTCTTCCAAATTAGCTCCCTAACACCAGAAACAATCTTCATTTCACTGACAAAAAAACTTCAGAATTTTTTCTTCAGTTATAAGCTATGGTTTGTGTTAAGACATAGTCAAGAATCATAATCTGGTTATCTATACAGTAAGGCATCAGTTGATTTTGTCAACAGTTATCTGCATCATCCCAGTTCTCATAAATAACAAACGTCTCAAATCTTAGAAGACATGACAGCAGCCCAGGTGCAACTTCCTTTGCCAAATCACTCTGTCCAAATTGACAAACTACTTTAGGAGAGGACAGTAATTATCTTTAGAAACACTGTAACATGGGAGAAGCTTTTTTTAATTTAATCATTAGCACTGCAATTTAACTTGTGATGCATGCTTTAATTATTCAAAGCAAAATGTTCTTCTCAGAGAACTTTCATTAGAGATCCAGTCACTGGGAAAACCTAGTCATGTATGGGTTTCCTTGCCATAGTCACTGAGAATATTAGGTAGAATATAAACCGAGAATTTTAACTAATTCTGTTTTGTTTGTGATCAAATCCAACTATGTTAGAATTTTATGACTGATAGAATAATTATATAATTTACTTACAGTGAATTGTGCATTAAATTTACAAATTCATACAATCATATCATTACAGTTTTTGAAACTACTTCTGACCCAGTTCCTAATATTTACCCTGTTATTCCTTCCCATCCCAACCACAGAACTTCATACTAATATAGGACTCTTGTGATAAAGGCTAAATCAGTTCATTGCTTACCTTTACTACCTGAAAAGAGTCACACTGCATAAATTGTTCATGTCAAGAAATTAGAACTAAATACCCTTGTAAGAATACTACTAAAAGCATGATTTTTGAAGTCATTCCTAAAACTCAGCAAGTAGACTAAGCACTAGATTAGTGATCATTACAGTGCTTTACATTTGCATAACACTTCTAAATATTTCATAATATATACATGACTAAATTAAACCTCAAATCCTTCCAAGAGACAAAGGAATAAATTACACTTACCTTGGAACTCTATGTTCTAAGATAAAGAAATGTTAAATCACTGAGTAAAGCTGATGTTTAAAGTGGTGGGCATGGGGATCCTAGTTACAGACTTGAGCCTTGACCCAACTAGTAGTACTGCTAGAACAATACTGAAATGATACAAATTAACAGCCAGAGATTTTGGCTAAAATATTAGAAAAAATAACCAGACCTGAAGAAGATTCTATGCTTCAAATTCAGTCAGTTGTGAATATTATAGAATCATTTTGCTGCTTTGGGGTTTCTTTGCTATTGATTTTTAGGGAGTAACTAGAGTGGTTTTCATACTATAAAATATATTGCCATCACTGTCAACAAGGACCCTAAGCCTCACCCTGTTATATGAAGACAGTCTTGAGTTCTGATATATCAACTGAGAACATGATCTACTCTGTGTACCCTATGTGTACATCAGCAGCTAACAATACATATACAGCTGTTTCCTACAGTAATAAGACAGTTTCATATACTTTTAAAATTGAATCCTCCTTACATGCTCTTCCCCCCTTTGTAATCTTATGTACAACTAGATTTTCCTTTTGTATCCAGCCCAGGATACAAAAATCGGGATGATGTATTTTAGCACCAAGTTTTTTCATGCGTCAGTGTTTCTATGGTTTTAGTTATAAATTTCTCATTAAAACCAGAGGAAGCCTCAGCTGTTCAGAATGTCTGGTTTTAACAAAATCTAATGCATGTTTAATGATTAAAGATATCCTAAAAAGTTTAGCATAGTGATCAATGCTTGCAGGGTGTCTTTGCTGCTCACTATTTGATCTTCTCTCTGCAGTCATGGAAAGTGACATTTCTTTCTCAAGACAAACAGTATGACAATATTTAAAAGTCATTTCAAGATGATGTCCTTTGGATTTGTTTTCCTTTACGTTTCACAAATAAAACTAAACACGATTCATATCCTATATACGCTGATTATACCCAGTGAAAATCATACTTATAATAAATAGTCATGGCAAATACCCTAAATATGAATCACAGGCAAATTAATGTCCTTGTATGTCATTAAGCCCCAGTGCTGGAATGACAATAATAAGACATAAGGACTAAACATTTAGCTACTCGCTGAATAGGAAAGGATACAAATCTCCACCTGTAAGGCTATAATAATGGGGGGATCGATGGGGTTAGGTCAGATGGTCAGGCTTAATACAATATTCAGTACTAACTTCTATCTTTCAAAACCTGCTGTGGTTCACGTGTGAAGTATTCTGGTACACAGTGTTGCCAGAAAAAGGGTTCCCCATTCACAGGGTGATCAGAAATCATCTCTGTTTCCATAAAATGTGTCAGTCTCTGGGGATGAAAGACATTTCCTGAGTATCCTCTTCAACTCTTTTGAGTGATGTTTAAAGAGGTGACATTTTGATATTCCTCCTAGCACTTTTGTGCAATCAAATTCTCCTTCAATGCTTATTCTATAATTATCTTCTAACAACTGGAGATGCATAATCAGACCTCATAAATGAGACATGCCACTATATCATCTATAATGAAATGTACTCTTTCTTAGAGCAAAGCAGGGTTCATCTGGCTTCTGTATTTTAGCAATAGCATCAATCCAGCCACCGTATATTTGCTGATGTACATTCCTCTTAAACAACATTTCTTTTCAGTCTGGGGAAAATTATGACTAAAATTTACTTAGGGGTTGGACTTGATGGTCCTTGTGGGTGGCTTTTAACTCAGCATAATTCTTTCTCTGATTCTGTAATTCCTTGAAAATGAACTCAATAAATCTACAAATCATTTCAATATATGGTTGCAAAAAGGCTAGAGGAAGTGTCATCTACAATGGAAGGCTGCTGTGTAAAGTTTATTTAGTGTATACATGATGATCACATCAGCCAGGATATTAAAATACTGGAATCAATTACTAATTATGATACACAAAATTCAAAAAGTAAAAGCAGTTTGAACTGCTCAGAGGAGGATAAAACAAACTCATAAACAAACAGCTTTCCTAAAAAATATTCTAATGTGAATGATGGTGTGGCTTTTATTATCCCCTCCTCCAAATATATAATTTTTGTACTCAAGAAGGACATTAAAAGTCACAAAATAATGAGTGGGAGTAGAGAGGCCAGAACACAAAAAATGAATTAAAATTCCCACAGAAAATTAGCCAAATGTTTTATTTTAAAGCTGTCATTTAGAAACTTAACTTATTGCTAAAAAACTAGTTCCTTTTTTTTTTTCCCCACAAATTCTCTCTCCAAATATGCAGCAGAAGTTATGTGTAATCAGGCCCTCAAATGGTCTATTTATGTCTCTGTCACAAGCAGAAGATTAGCTCTTAACATTTTATAAAACCGTTTCTTACTTTGGCTTCGTGTCACACTAGTAGAGGGTGATATCACCAGTTCTGGTTGTTGCTGTCTAACAATTTGTGACACACTGAATCTGTAAGTGGTTTGAGAACAGGCTTATAAAGAAATATGCAGTCTTCTCAGATGAACTCTCCTTTAGTCCATACTTATTGTATAACGCTGGTGACATGAGCACTTCTTCTGGGTTTCAGCTGTCTTCAAGGAAAGATCAAATGAAACAACACATCTGTGCTACTTGTAGTGCAAGTGATCATCAAATGACATGATGTGCAAATGATCATCAAATATCATGATGCGCAAATGAAATTAGAACTCAATGCCTTGCCAGAATATACGACTGCAAACTCCGTCACAGAAAGTCCTGCCACAGTTAAGGTAAAGGTGGACGGTCTGTGGGCCAGCTGAACTCCAGAACTGAGTTGACATATCCAGCTGAACCATTGCACTACATGTCTTCATGAACCATAATGTTGAGCTGTCTCACAGCAAATTGAAATAAGACTCAACAAAGGTAGAATTTATACTGTGTTATCTCCTTACCTTACAAGCACATGCTCAAATGCATAAACTTTTGATAGACAAGTACTATAATGTGTCAGAAGATTAAGGTGACAAGTACAGGCAATTTTACCATCTTCTACACAAAAAAAGAATTATGATCTTCACTTCTGTCTCCTTGTCTCTAAAGTAGTAAGTACATATTTATGCTTTTCTTCTTTGTGGATTTCTTTCCTACTTTTGCAGCTCAGTGTCTCTTATTCTCACTATTTCTGTATGGTCAAAATATTTCTGAATGATTCTTTAACATTGCATCCATTGTATTTACTTCCCCCAAATTCTCCTTGTGTATATGACAAAGTTCTTCAGATTTATAACCCCAAGTACAGTGAAGCAATACAGGAGAAGTTAAAAGACTCTGAAATTATGGATAGATGACCTGTAGGTTAAAGTTTTTAGCATCCATCATGACTCGCCAGTCATATACTCTCTGTGTCATCATGGCTTGGCTTCACGAACAAAGATTTGAGAAGGACTCTACCCACGCTTACTGCAAATGCGCTGATGGCTAAAAAGGCCAATGCGAGATAGACACGCCTGGTTGCAAAAGGCACAGCAGAAAGTCTCCTTAGGTGGTAATGACAAGACACGGTTCTTTCTACGTTGTCTTTTCTCCTCAAGAATGATTCTGTGTGTGTTCTCAAAAGAAGCAGCAGCATTATAAATACTGTGTCTCCACATCTCCCGATTAGAGGCCAGAGCAGACCAGTGATGATGATCAATATGGCCAATGCTGAGATATTGTTTCAGGGAGTCCTTGTATCTCCTCTTCGGGGCTCCTCTCTTGCGGCAGCCAGTGGTAAGTTCGCCATAAAGCACAATCGTGGGGAGGCAGTGTTGCATACTGTCTGTGTATGCAATGAGTAAATTAATATAGAACTAAAAAGTTTTTCACATAAGCCTAAAAGAATCATAAACTAGTTTTGTACCTAGTTACAATAAATTTAAACTCATCTTCTAGCAGAAAAAAGAAGTCAAAACACACCCAGCAAAATTCAAAAGGTTGCCCTCTTTATCCCTGATGTATACTAAAATATTTGACTTTGTGTAGAAATGGTCTGGGAATCTATAGAGAGCCAACTCCTGCATCTTAGCTCCCAGAATACTAACATTGGACTAGGTGGCATAACTTCATAACCTACCTGAACTCAAGCAACAGGGTATGTCTGACTCTGCCCTAAGCACATGCAGGAGAGCGAAGTATTTAATGCCTGTAATTTGCAGGCAAAGCAGAGGCTATAACGGCTGTACAAGGTCATAACAAACCTAAGCTAAGTGGAATGTTAGCAGATTTTAATTTAAATAAATAAATAATGTTGTTTATTTTCCCTGTGAATTTTATTTTTAGTATGATGACATCTGGTTGGTTTCAAGCTATTTGGATTTAACATCCAAGTCCTGACTAGTGTATACACTTTACTGATATAACACAAGGCGAAAGATAAAATGAGAAGCTCTGTAAAGCATCTTTCTCAGGGAAGGTGTTACTGTGTCAGAATTTTATTACTGTATTATATTTTTCAAGAATTTTTAATTTAAAAAAATGTAAATATTTTAAACTCAAATTATCTAATTTTTAATTTACCTCTACATGAGTTGATTTCTGTTTATAAAACTATCTGAAATACTTTAATCTGAAAACACCAGACCATTTAAAAAAGGTTTCATTTTGCAACAAAATGAATGGAAGTGATGTTTCTGCATCTCATAATTTTTTTCTCATCTATAAACCCACCTTTATAAATAGATTTTAAATGTGTAAGATTGAATATGCAGCAGCCATTTGACCTAACATATAGGTTTACTTGCAAAGGACAGTAAAAAAAAAAATAATTTGCAAAACAAACTATTATTGCAATTTTTCTGTTCCACAAAAGAAATACAAACATTGTATTATCCTGAATCTATTCAGTTTGATGTCAGTGGAACTGGGCTGGCAATATTCCCTTAAAATTTGACAACAATTTAAAAAGTGTCATAAATAAAGTTTTAAATATTTGTGGAAAATCCTCAGCGAGTTCTGAAAGTTTTCTTTCATCAGGGATTATTTATCCATATTTAAAGAAGGCATACAAAACCAGATACATACAAAACCAGGGCTATCCCCTTAGTCCTCAGATGGGTGGAATATTTTTCCAAGCTAGAAGTTGCCTCTGTCATCTCTCTTTGTCATGCTGATCTGAAACTGTTTGTCTTAAAATCTATGCCTTATCCTCTTCTATTTCACTCATAAACAAAAATAAACAGAGGTGAGATGTCCATTTTGCATCTGTCTGCTTCATCTTTAGGTTAACTGAAACACAAAAAAGCTGAATATTTCTGTTTCATTGTTGAGGTAGGGGTCTTTAGTTTTTAAGAATGCTTGCAGTTAAGTTCCAGTGATGCCCAAATCTCTTATCCTTTAATTTTATCCCCTTTTAGAGACTGTTGCAGAAGAAGTAAAAGCTATGAGGAAGAATGTTAAAATAACAGAGAACAAATAAATTATGGACAGAAAGGAATTGTATCGGCAGTAAAGTAATAGATATAACTTTTCACTCAGAATTAAAACTGCTTCTAGAAATAACACTGAAATAATATTTTTTCTGGTAGCAGTAACAGCAGCAAAGCATCCTTTACCACCCTGTAGGTCATACAAAGAGAACATTCTGGTTACTATTTTATCAGGAACCTTCTACCACTCTTCTAAATACGCTTAAGTAAGGTGATTTCTCATTTGCACTCCTATCCACAGGCCATGTTATATGCATTTGCTCCAGACCATTAAAATCATCTTCAGTAGTTGAGCTTCATTTGCTTTGATATCCAAGAGAAATAAACATTTCAAGAATCAATAAAGTATGTTAATAACGTCTGGATTAATGTTAATAAAATAGTGTCATTACACCCATGGACACAACTAAATTTTTGTCCTTTTGTGCTTCTTTTCTTTAATAATTTAAAGAGTATAGTTACAAATCTGCTGTGGTAAGCACCACCTAGAGGCTGTGCTTTGATAGCTAGTAGACTAGAATTCAGGTCCTAATTCGCTTTTCCTGTTTCCCCAAGTACTATTTTTACAGTATTTCATATTCATATAGCAGATTTTAGTACTAAAGCATATAATTAAAGACAATTTCTTCATGATGACTCCTAGAGCTTCTAGCTAGAAGCAAATGGAGATCTAACGGAGTGTCTTGTCCTCTAATGAAATGCTCTTTTGTCCACATAAAATAACATGGTTGTAGATTTGGATGTATCTTAGGTCTGCCAGTTAGAGACTTAGAAAAAAATATAACCAAAAAAACTCCACTCAACATTTTCTTTGTTTGCTTCTTAATAAGATTTAAGTGGAATTGAAATATAATGAAATTACATCTGGGTTGTTGGAGGAGACTCCAAGGGTCCAATAAAAAGGCAGAAGATACCCCTGCAAGTGCAGGGCAGGCTCATAATTTAATACTAGTTCCATTGTACATTCTACTTCTAAAACGAACCATCAAAATAGCTGCAAAATAAATTCTTGAGAGTGTAAGGAAAAAGATTTCATAAGGATGAAAAAAACCTGGAAAACAAATGGTAAAGAAATTGACACCTTCTGTGGACCTTTAACAAACTCTTTGTGGATGTCAAGGTAAAAACACAATGTTTTCCAGGTCAGTATTTTTGGTCATATAGCATGACAACTTCCTTCTTATTTTTCCCTATTTTTCTTCCATTTGTCTAAACAAAGTCATAATTCACTGATTGAGATGTGAGAGAATTCCAGATCTTCCTCAGACTTGATTAAATGTAATAAATGATTCACCAAAGTGCATTTGCTTAATGCACTTATGCACAGTAAATTGTCTTCCCTTACAATGCAACATTATTCTATTAAACATATCAGGGAACATATACTCTGCCTACTCTTTGGATAAAGTGTGCAGTTCTGGCATGTTTTACATCACATATATATCACGTTATCTGTCACATTTACTGACCATAGAGTGAGGCATAAAGCAAGAAAAACCTATCAGTTTTTTCTGATAGCTTTAGCTCTTGAATGAATTGTGTGCACATTGCATCCTTTCATGTGGGTAAGGAACACCAGCATTATTTCCAATAAATCCATAAAACCACACTTAGGTTTCTAATATGATGACTCAGAAAACTGACAAATATGAGGACTTTAGGTCACCTGGCTCAAATCCCACTTAAGCTGGTGATAAATCAAAGGCATCACTGCCCAATATCAGTTTAACAGCCCATTTGTGAACTGAAGTGGTGGTCTTTGTCCATTCACTGATGGACATGGGGCTCATTGCATTTCAGTAGCCATTTCTATATAAAGTGGAAAATAAAAACTTTCACTGTGAAAGCTAAGGTGCAAGCACCTGGCAAGTTAATTAGTATTTACTCCTTAATTGATTTCAATAGGATACTACAAAGTTATACCACTAATGAATGGGTTTTCTCTTACTTTAGAAGAAAACAGAGGTTATGAGAACCTATACCCAGGTTTATCTTTCCTCCTATTAAACGTCCTCCTATTTATTTTTTCCTCCTATTAAATGTCTTAAAGCATATGCCTTTAAAAAAATTAATTCAACAAGTATTACTAAATAGTGTCCTATAAGTGGATTCTAAAAATGTCACTCATGTTCTATGCATACTGCACATAAAGTCAAATTTAAAAAAAAAAAGGTGTAATATGGGCACCTGCATGCTATCATGCTATGCTTGAATTTCAGTAAGCAAATACACAGTCAAATGTCATTAGCATCAAGTTGTTGCATGGCCACAAAATGTATGCAATTATTTGACAATTCATTAGCACAAACTACTGCAGATGTGATTAATTCAACAAGTGTAATCATTGTGTACAGGTGCAGACTTTGCAAATTTGATCTGCAGTCAGTGACACATCAATTTGATGAGTTGTATATCTAGGGGAAAGAGAGATTGCCCTTTCATATAGCTCAAGGGCACATACCACACTATGAGATTAAAAATGTTGCCACAAAATAATCGAATCAATCAACAAAATCTTCTAAATTTATGTGAGACAAACACCCCTTGATGGAATGTTCCTGTTTTTCCTGTAATTAAATGGCAAATGTTAATGCAATTGTAAATTACCTAGATTTAAGGGAGGCCAATGAAATGACAAAGGAAGGCAGAAGTTTGACCCACTGAGTCAAAACGTTCCATTGTGTCATTGTGTGCCATTTGTAAATCTGAACTGTGTGTCCAGATCAGTTTACTTACAAGGGTGAATGTAATAAATCTCAAAGTGGTATCTTAATAAAATTACACATCTATAAGGAAATCTGACAGAAATTCCATGAAAGTCAACCAAGAAATAGCAGGAACAACAGAGACAAACAGGAAAAAAAAAATACTGGAAATTTGTTCCAAAAGGGAAGGCTGATCAACAAACTTTCCGAGTATGGAACACTGAGGATAAAAAGACCAGAAATAATTTCAAAAGCCTTGTGTTATTTGGTTTCTACTTCACTGAAATGTGACTCATTGTCCCAAAACTTCTCCCATTGTACGCTACTTCAGTCATAAACATGAGCTGTATATGTCTAAATAGGTTCAACTCAATTGTGAACACAAATGTAAATGTTTGTATCTGTCTCTTCCCAGAAGTCTTTCAGGATTCTTCAGCTTTCTAAAACAGGTGATGAGTTATTTTCTGCTCCAGGTCAAGGATGCTTTATGATTTTTCTCGTTGCTCTAGAACAGGACAGGATAAAACCAAATAAAATGTAAAATTTAGACAATTTGAATTGTAAACAACTATTAGCAATTTTTAATGGAAAATACAAAGTACACTCTCTCTTTATGTCCCAAAAAAGTGTTTTAAAGCCTATTAAAAACTGGAGAGGAAGCAATTTCTATTTACAAAATGGGTTGAAAAATAAAGAATTGATCATCCATCCTTATTATTAAATATTTTTTCTCTATTTTTTAATGTTTTTATAGCACAGGAGGTTCAATTCAGATGTTTCATTTCATAAAAGATCAGAAAACAATTCTGAAAACAAATAGATCAGCTTTCTCAATGGCAGTTTGGCTAATTTGTACCTGAGGAAAATTTTTTTTTTTTTAAATAAAAATACTTTAAAAGATATTTTTATCTTGTTCCTGTCACTCTTTCAAGAGTTTTGTAATCTGGGTGGTTATTAATGTCTCTCATTAATCTTGGATGAATTAGGGAGCCAGGATCTTTGAGGCTCAAGTCAATTATGTATAAATAGAGTCCATTATTTACAGCACCATTATGTCCCGAGCTCATTTATTACATAAATCTTTTCCCATCATCTGGAAACTATCCATCCTTATTAACTAACATTTCTGGGTAAATTAAAAAATTGTGACTGAGATAAATCACATCCCACTCAGCAGAACTAGATAAGAGTCTAGTTTACTTCATTTCTCATGTTTTTGACTGGGTTTGACTCTTTTCGAGAGGAGATGATTTTCAAAAGGAGTAGAGGCAAAATTTCAGAATACTTATGGTAAAAGTAGCTTCAAAGATTTGCTTTCATCTTGCAAAAGAAGAGGTTGTGTCCTTGAGACCTTTATTAGCCTATTGTGTAATGTTATTGTGAATCTTAATAGCAAGATTTTATAGCAGAAGAACCAGCCTAAAATTTTTTAATAGTTTGGATAGTTACTCTTTTCACTTTTTGCCGCTACTTGAGCTGTGAAAAAACAGGACATTGATCAAAACAGTATATTAAATGTCACAAAAGCTGCTTGGCAAATTGCCTTTATTTTAATTATTCAGCATAATAAAGAAAAGAATACAGAACAATTCTCTTAATCAGTCCTTTGCTTTCTTTCATTTTCCCTTTTACTAGAATTTTATGTTCCAATGTCTTAAATTTTAGTTTTATTTCCTAACAGCTGCAACTACAATTATCTGGTTTTATAACTACTTGAAGTTACAGTATGGAACTATGAAAAAGTGAGAAACTGGGATACGTATTTTTTAGACACTGATCATCTTGGGTGGAGTGAGGAGCAACAAATTAGCAAATTTTTACCTTTAGTAATTCTTAACCTTAAAATGGGTCTATGTAGCAACAGAAAAACCTGTCTGAGGTCAAATGAGGAATCTGTTCTTCAAAAAAGAGGATCATGTCCCTCAGAAGGTTGGACAAATTTCACATATACTTTAGCATACAATATTCATTGATGAAAATGAAATATTATGGTAAATGATAAAATATTATTACTTATCTTGAAATTGTGTCTGTTCTCTGCTTTATATATCAATTTTTCATCTTCTTTTTTCTAACCCTTTTAAGTTCACTGAGTAGCCTTCTTTGTATTCATAGCCAGTCAGGGACTTCCCTAGTCACATATTCTTGCCAGAGCCAATTAGATGAAATTTCATTGCTCCTCTACTGTCTTCAATTTTGTGTCACAGGCTGCAAATCAAAATGGTCTGACTGCATTGGTCTGGTTTCAAGTAGAACTTGAGAGATAGACAGTGAGTAAACAATTATTACAGATACAGAGTAGCGATACACTTCTGGTTTCAGACCATCCCAGCATTTCAAAACCCTTGCTCAGTTCTTGATTTAACCAGCCCTTAGAGCATTCAACATTTGTGAAGTATATTTGGTCTCGAGAATTTAATCTAGCTTTTTCTGAAAGGTTCCTGATCTTTGTAAATTCTGTGTATCTATGATTTTAATGGTACAGTGCCAGCATTGTCTATCATTTGTGAAAAAAAAAACCCACCCCAGGATTCATTCATTGCCACTTTTGATGGGCAGCTCCTTGTGCAGAATGCCAGTCTTTGCTCTTTAAATAGAAAGAGTTAATTTCAGTGAACGAGAGGAATTATATTACAGGGTCTGAAGGCTACATTTAATGCATAGTGAATTGTTCATGCGGAGAAATGTATTCTACAACGAAATGAGAGATTCCAAACCTTTCAGCTGTTTAATAAACCACATAAATAGAAGAGATTGGTTGGGATTTAACATCTCAGCCCACCTGCCCATTTGTACATATGTCTGAAATACTCTTAGGTAATAGAGAATAAAATAATCTCTTTCCCATTCCTATAGTCTAGGGCACTCATGACTGGCAGTGATAGACAGGCCAACAAACCAGGGAAATGAATACCGGTGGTGGGATATTTCAGGAGGAAAGTATTTGGTTCACTTTGCACTTCAAATAAAAAATTTTTAAGAGGCACCACAAGACCTCCAATTTCATAGTTATTGATTTTAATTCCTGGTTCTGATCATAATTTTGCACGGTTCTGCTCCAGTATTTAAGCTATATTTGATCTTCCATGAATGAAAAAAAAAAAAAGATACTAACAATTTCAGGAAACAAATATGAAAAAACTATCCCTGCTTGGATCAGCAGTAGTGTGGCCAGTAGGACCAGAAAAATGATTTTCCTCCTGTTTTTGGCACCAGTGAGGCCACACCTTGAGTACTGTGTTCAGTTCTGGGCTACTCACTACAAGACAAATGTTGAGGTGCTGGAGCAGGTCCAAAGCAGAGCAATGAAGATGTTAAGGGTTTGGAGCCCAAGTCTTGTGAGGGGCAGCTGAGGGTTGTTTAACCTGGAGAAAAGGAGGCTCAGAGGAGACCTTAATCCTCTCTACAACTACCAAGTTGCAGAGTAACAAGTGATAGGAAAAAAAGGTTGTGCTAGGGAAGGTTTAGATTTGATATTAGGAAAAATGAACAGAAAGGGTGAAGGAACAGGCTGCACTGGAACAGGCTGCCCAAGGAAGTGGCTGAGTCACCATTCCTGGAGGTATTTAAAATATGTGTAGGTGGGGCACTTAGGGACATGGTTCACTGGTGGACATGGCACTGCTGGGTTAACAGTTGGACTCATTGATCTTAGAGGCTTTTTCTAACCTAAATATGTCTATGTTTACATGACTCTTCACTGACTCTTTCGCTATACCATTGACTCATTTGAAGCTCACCTAATAGTTTTTAACATGAAACAAAACCAATCTTCCTTATTTTTCATTACGTAATTTTGTAAATGTAAGATGAGTTTCAATTATCTTTTATCTGTTTCTCTAACTTCTAATTAACAAATTCTGCAATGTTACAAAGAGTGAAGTAACTCCACTAACAGTGGAATATCATGGGCAAGGCATTCTAATTGTATATTTTAAAAATTTCTGCTGAAATTTTACACTTTAAAACTAAAATTATATTTATAGTTATTAATATACTCTGTCTATATAAAAAATCATGACTTGGGGAGACTTTTGTGTCTCTGTCATCCAACTCCATTAGAGAATTTGGAAAGGGACAAATAAATAGGATTTGGTTTGAAGACTACAACTTTTTTAAGTTGTCATTGCCTGATGCTAACAGCATATAGCTTCAAAAAGCAAGGATTCACTGTATTGACCAGTGGCATTAGCATTATATTATAACAATCCACAAAAAAGAGTGTAAACGGTGGCCAGCTAATCTGGCAGAAGCTCATGAAAAAATTTCAACTTTTGTTTTCTCTCTCTTACTCTCCCTCTGTTATTACTGATTATGCAAAACAGCATAAAAGGTCAGTCCTCCCTGATACAGCAACTCTATTCCTTCTATTATGTTTTCTGCCACCAGCTGAAGAAAACGACAGGACCAAATAAAGATGTCAAAAACACATATCTGTCATGGGCTGTTTTAGCATTTAGTATTCTTTTTCATCAACAAGAAAACAGAGTACTCCAAAAAAGGGGAAAAGCTGACTCAGTATTTAATAAGTATTTTAGTTATGTCACGGATTGGTGTTGAGTCTAAAATATACACAATCAAATTTTACTAGAACTAAATAGGTGACGTTAAAGTTAGGTGAATTCATATTTGCTACTATCTCAGACGTAGTGCCACAAGAATGAGTTGGTGCCTCTTATCTTCTCAGTCTCAACATAAAATATATGAACAGTGAGTTGCTTCCTCCTTTAATAATTGAAGTATTCTGACATCATGAGACCAAGTCTCATAAAGATTTCTAAAGATTTAAATTTAATGTTATTGATATTTCCTCTTCCTGTAAAGGGTGAGTGCAATTCTATTTTACCACCAATAAAACACTTTGTAAATATAGACTATATTATATACTCAATCACAGATATCAAGAGGTTCCACAATACAAAAGTAATTTCAGTGTCTCTCCTAAAACATCGCATATTCAGGTTCATCTCAACTTCACCATGTAAGAAAGTGAAATACTCAGCAATTATCCAGTTCATTACAACCTTCACTGTAAATGTCCTTTTCAAAACAAACACAACAAATATATCTTAAATATTAATTCCATACCAACAAGTGGAATAGGTGATTCAATAGCATTGTCCTTTCAAGAAACTATACAAAATACTCAGTGCTAACTATAATGATTACCATTATTCTCCACTGAAATCACTGGCGAATAGCAAGTACATGATAAAATACTGTACAGTGATTGATAATCTTTCATGTTAGTCACATCACTTGCATGAGAAGGAACCATCTGATCCTGACTCACTTTGAATGCCCAGATAATGAGAACTATACTAGGAATGTGCTTTCCTGAAAAAATGTTTTCTTTTGAGGTTGTCATTTCATCATTTTTGCTTTGGCATCAGAGAGAATTTTGTTCAGTAATATAGTTTGTTAGGAGTTTTCTCTAGTTGTTTCTTTTTTTTTTTTCCTTCTAATCTTCCACTATGGAGCAATAATTTTAATCTTTAATTTGTGACATTTCAAAAGATGTAGTTCTTAAAAGATGTAGCTGTTCTTTGTGCTAGTCTGTGACAGACATTGGGCACCGATTCACCTCATTTATACTGAAAAAAAAAATAACAAAAACCAAATTTTGTTTAAAAGGTGAAGAAACTACAATTAAAAACAACTTTTATTTTTTACTAGCAAATGGAGAAGTGAGTGGTTATATTGTCTAGCTGTACGTCTTCCCTATTCTTTTGTCCACAGAAACAGCGAGAGTGAATAAAAACATTGCAGAATAAAAAAAACACAGTCAGAAAAACAAGTGATGACTATCCAAGTTCCCAGTAAAACTGAAGTGGGTAAAGTTCATGAGACACTGAAGATATTTTCAAGAAGGAGAGAGAAAAGTTACTTAATAATTCAGCAGTCATTTCCTTTGGATTATTTCTGAGGCAGGAATATGAAGTATGATTATGTCATAGTAGTAGCATATATTAACAGAACTGTGTTTCCTCAGGGATGTAAAATATCTGAAGGTTGAAGCTGAAAAAATTGATGGCTTGATGAACTTTTTTTTGAATACATGTGTTGGTGATCATAAAAGCTTTCAGGAGCAGAAAGAAGAGAGAACATGCCGGCAGCCCCCAGGTTCAGCCGAGCGAACAGAAAACCAGCGATACCAGGATTGGAAGAGAGACAAACTCGTCACCGCAGCAGCCCCGCCTCCGTTGTAGCCCTGTCTCCGATGTAGTTTCATTGGTTGCTCCCCATGTCTTTCCCCGGTCCTTGGGTTCCTATTGGATGTGGGTCAGCCCTTCTCCCTGAGTCTTACCCAATCACCCCAATCACCTCTCGTTGTTAATCCCTCCCCCGATGTCCCTTTAAAGAACCGGGAACTTTTGAATAAACCCTCTTTGCCTGCTAGCCCTGATCCGGTGTGTGTGTGAGTTCCTGAGCTCTGAGCTCCTTATTCAGGAACTAGGGGAGCTGGAGGTGGGGAGCATTCCCTTCAACTCTGTCATACATGTACATGGATTTACCAAATCCCAGCTACTCAGGTGAAGTATCTCCATAAGCCATTGCCTTGCTGGAACTACCTACATGTAAACAAAGCATTAAAAAATGTTTTAAATATTTTCATGCAAAGTTCACAGCTATCTGACTAAGAATGAGTGGTAATCTCTGAATTACTGAGGTACATTTCAGATAGAATTTTGTCCCGCTTCATCATCTCATCTTAGATATGACATTCTTTTCTTCCTTAGGGGGAGAAGAACCACAGATAACTCTTACTCTAGTTATTAATTCTTATTCTAGTCCTGAGTCCAAACTACTTGTCAGTAACATTTCATTCATTTTTTGAGTTTGGCACAGCCAGTTAATACAATTATACTTCTAAGAATACTAATTCTAAGGAATTGCTACTTTGACACCTATTGGATCTGTGCTGTCACTGAGTAAAAGTTCAGTTCAGGCAGGAGTGGCACAGAATTAGTTTTAAATTTATTTTCAAAAGCTCACATGGTATTTTTGTACTGTGACATTTAAATTTACTTCACAGAAAACACCCAGCACAAACAACATGGTGAAATGCAGAAGTGACCTTGAGGTAACCACGAATCAGTCAAAAATTTATTCTCAGTAAATAGTGAAAATATGTACAGAGTAGCTAAAGAAAAGCTATCTAAGTTATTGAATATGAGTACAGCTTCTCACAGGTAAACCAGAGTCAAAGAGTTAAAAAAAAATTTGTTTACAATGAAATGAGTGCTATGTCTTATATAAAAGTCTCTTCAGGGCTATATATATAATTTTTTAGCCATTCTTAATCAACTGAATGAAAAAGATCGCTCTCGTCAGGCTCCAGACTTCCAACATGAAAGATGTTTTTAAAGGGGCTCCAAATTCATTTGATAAGAACTTCCACTACACAGTGCAAGAACATTCTTTCTATTTAAAGCTTTGAAACCATATAAAACGAAGCACCACATGAGAGATATTGAGCACCTCCATTTCTTATTAACTTCAAACAGAAAGGAGGGCACTCATCAACTCACTAGACCCAAGAAAATGTTCCAGAATAAAAGAAAAATGAATTTTCCAGCACATTTAGTTCCAGGGGTACCACAATAGCTTTTCCTCCCATGGCATGATTCCTAGTCAAATTAAGCAGTGATTATTCTATTTCAGTTTCTCTATTGAATATGCAGTTTAATTGCTCAAAGAGAATCACTTTGCTACTGAATGTAGAAAAAAAGAGAGAAAGGAGAATAATTTTTGGCTGAGTTTATCTTGATGCTGTGAAGCTGTAGGCTATAATTTTCACTGTCCAGCTTAGAGAAAAAATATCTGGTTCCTGCCTTGATTGCAACCAGAAGAGATTAAATGCACATAAGAAATGAAACTTTCCCTCCTACTCCTTTGAGTAAATGCTTTCTGTCTGTAATATGTTAGCTGTCTAATAGTACCAGTGACATATTACTAGAACAACACTTGTAGCCAGGCTGATTGAACAGGGTTAGTACACCATCTGGCCTGTGCATACAAGGGTGGCAGTGTCCTGGGATTAAATGGCCTTTCTTCATTCTTGGCCATCAAACAGAAAAATTTCTATTAATTCGTATCTAAACAAATAAAACACAAGGGAAAGCTTAAATTAAGACCCTTTATTATCACACGAAGTAGGTTGCTGTTAGAGTCTTAGCTGAGTACTTGGGTTGCCTTTAAACTGGCTTCTGCAATATTTTGCTCACTGTGTTCAGAAATGGGGTAAACTGTAGTTGTGACTAAGCTTTCATACTTACTTCAACTCTGACCAAGTATGTAATCTCTAATTACTATTGATTTTAACAAAATAAAATAGAACATACATGACTAGAACTTTCTGGGCCTCTTCATAAGCCAATATAATACTGCATTTTCAAATATCCATAATAGTAATTAAAAAATACAAGTGTCCTCCTTGTTGTCTTACAGAAGCTGTAAATAACATGAGTGTTCAAAGCGGTGGTGATGTTATATTTTGCACTTTTATTTTAGAATACCCTAGTGGTTTTGTATTTTAAGAGCAATAAATTTCTTTATTTGGCATTCTATTCAACATTCTCAGGTTCACTCCAGTCGAAATTTAAACACACAGATCTTCTGCTAATCAACTGATACAGGTTAATGGAAACCAATAAGGATATAACATATATCAAATGTGTATACTCTGTTTTCACTTAGAGTGTGACTGACCAACCCGTGCTCCACTGCCTTTGCTTGATCATCATTACATTGTGAAGACAAATTCAAAGCTAATCCAATTTAATTTGCCCCTTAATTACAAGAACAGCCTGGGGAATAACACAAAGCTGCCCAAAGAAGTGTGTATTTTTAATCTGGCTATCCTTTCTTCAAGTGCTATATTCTTTAGAACCTCAGAAACGCCAGCTTCTAGACCAATGATTCCCAAGGCATTAAGCAAAGTCCGTTGTCAAACCATTTACTTTCACTGCCTGTTAAAAAAAATAAATGGATGTTCTATAGTTTCACACACTAGCTGGAGAACATACTTTGGTCAATGGTATTTCTTCCAGAAGTAGAAATCCCACAGGAAAGCAAGAGAACCAGGAGAGAAGACACATAAAGAATTCTGAACATAAAGAAACATAAAGGAAGAATATAAAGGGTAGGTAAAAAGTATTGATAATGATGAAAGTATTACAGAACATGTCAAATTAAAATGCAAAGTACACAATACATTCAAGAAATTCAAAAGTATGCACAAATATATCCTTACACAAATTATTAAAACCATAGTGTCTAATTTTGTATTTCTGAATTAGATGTTTCTTTAATTATTTCTTAATTTTTGTTAGAAACCGATTTGTGTCTAAAAATCCTGACACTTCTGGGTATTTTTACTCTCTTTTTTCATCCCTCCAAAAGAAGATAAATAGTCATTCTGTAAATATTTTTAGGATATTGTCTTCTGTGATCATAATCTGAAACAGTTCAGAAATAACATATGAAAAAAGCTTCCAGATTTATGCTGGAGAATACAACTAATTTGTTGTGCTGTGGTTCTTAATAAGCACTTTGTCTTTAATTTCATTAAAGTAAATAGAACTGATATTGGAGTTTTATCATTTGTCTCTTAATTTGAAAGATAGTTACTTATACTGAGAAAGCTAAACTAAGATGTCAGAAATGTAGTGTTATGGTTCAGCTCTTAATGCATTGTTTTGAAAACTGTTGGAAATATTAATCTTGGACAAATAAAAATAACAAATAATTCATTCTTTTTTGTGCCGAGACACACAAATAATGAATAAAATGGGAATTCAAATAAGACACCTTTTTCCCAAGTTTCACTTGCTGCATGGATGCAAAAACATAAAAATCCCAAATGGTACTAAGGTAGTTCAATTGCCTTTCTTAATGTGAATAATTAACCAGTAGAGATTCTGAATGTATTCACTTATTACCGAGAAACAATTGTATAAATAGCCATTCAAGACAGATTAGTTATTGACATAAAGCTTAACAGTAAGCGACCTTTGTCTTTGCCATCATTCTTGACCTGAAGGAAAAGACAACTCCAAGAGACATCAGTGTTGAAGGAAAGAGAGAAATGATGTACAAAATTAAAAAGAAAAAAAAACCCACCACAAACCTTCCTCTTAATTTTCATAAGTCCTCTGACTGAAGAGTAAAATGAGAAGACGGGACTATGAAGATTGCACTGTCTTGGTTTCTAACTTAGTAATAGTGATATGTGTCAGCCAGATACTGAAATCTATTCACAAATGACCAGTTTGAAATAGACGTTTTTGTCAGGACTGTTCTGGATGAGTCAAACGCAGACAGCGGCAATATTAATTTCCTTACAGACTATCCTTTTGAGGAGGAATGAGGGCTGTCTGGGATTTCCTAAAAACTAAGATGATGGTACAGAGTTACTGATGTACAGCAAGTTCCATGATGCCTGAAAGCGCCAGACATGCTGTACACATGCATCACAGCTGGTCTATGCCTGTGCCATAAAACCACTCTCTTCACAACACACTCAATTTATCAGGTATGTGATGTACCAGGGAGTCACACATGCACAAAAATATACCTTGTACTTCTCCAGCTGTCAGGCATACTGTACAGGCACATGGCAACTATGCAGCTGAAGTTTATTAATCACTGATTCCATGGTACTGTATATTCTCTACTTATAACATGTTGTTAATCTGCCCACTCTCAACAATTGTTCAGGATTTCCAGGTTCTGCAACATGTCTAGCAGACCTGCTGCTTAGTAAGCACGACAGATTTTTTGGATTTCCAAGGAATTGTGAGAAATTTTCATGAATTTCCTGAATTGCCATTTTAAATGGAAAACAGTACTCATGACTAGAAACTAAAAGATGAGAATACTTCAGGGAATGATTTTCCTAAGGTCTGAATGAAAGATCAGATTAATCTAATCAAATTGTCCTTTAATTTCAGTTCTCATTATTTATTTAAGTTCTCATTATTTAATGGTGTTCAATTAAAAATCCACATAGAATTATTTTTATTTGAGCCAACTTGTTTCTAGGACTTTTATTTATGAGTCTTAATTAAATGTGATAAAAAGAATGGGGGTTTTGAACATCTTAGGCTCCAAACTGATGAAAAGCAGAATTAGACATTTTAGGTTGTTGATGTATTTAAACCTCAAAGTAAATACATACTTCAGATTTCAGATTGTGTCTCTCCAGCTAGCTGGAGTAAATGCACAGGCCTGGTGAATTCCATTTGAGAAGACCAACTCTCTACAGAGTTGCCCAATTCGTCTATGATCCTTTCAAGTAAAGCAAGATAGTCATAGTCTTTTTTATGGGTGGCTCATGTAAATTAGATTATTTTGTATTTTATAAATTTTATAAAACAAAATGTTTGGCAAATTCCAGTAAGAATAGTAAACTTAAACTCTTCATGATGTGATAGTCAATAGCCTCTGTGACATATTTAATAGGCATATTTGTGCTGCAAATACTCATTTTTTCGTATTTGAGAAAAATTGTCCATTCTCCCTTAAGTGATGAGAGAGAGTGTGTTCTTTGGGTTTTGTTTCATTTTTTGTGCCCTGTAGATTATTGTTTCTGTGGCATGAAGATCATCATTAAACAATCTCATTGTCTCTGTTTGAATGAAAAAGCAATGGCGAGGAGCAGAAAATTTCTGCATACAGATGGTATATTAGCTTGTATCCAGTATAACGGTAATCATTGGATGTACTTTTGTATCAGCTTTGATGCTGAAATTTCAAATACTGAATTATTTTTCCTCTCCAATACGCAGTACTCTAGGGTTTCCTGCCAAAATTCCTCTGAGTTGCCACAGATGGAGGCACAAGAAGAATGACGGGATGTCCATATCATCCTCTATCATCATCCTATCTGTACAACAGAACTCCCTTATAAGCGGCTCCTATAATCAAGCACTGGCTCTTTTACAGCACAAAATAATGTAGTAGCTCAACAATATGCATTGAAAAAAACTGCTGGCAGCTATGCTCAGTTGGAAATGCCTCTACAATGATTTTAAAAAAAACTCTGGGTAGCATGATCAGTTTTATCTGTAGATCCCTGTGGATTGTTAGATGGATAAGAAATTGGTTAGACAGTCACATCTAGAGGGTAGTGGCCAATGGCTCAGAGTCCGAATGGACATCAGTAACAAGTGGTGCCCCTCTGGGGTCTGTGTTGGGACCAGTGTTGCTTAACATCTTCAATAATGACATGCACCAAGAGATTGAGTACACCCCTCACCAACTTTCCATACAACACCAAGCTGAGTAGTGCAGTTGACACACCTGAAGGATGAGATGCCATCCAGAGGGACCTGGACAAGCTCAAGAACTGGGCCTATGGGAATCTCATGAGGTTTAACCAGACCAAGTGTGAAATGCTGCACCTGGGTCAGGGCAACCCCTGATATCAATGCAGGCTGGGGGATGAACAGATCGAGAGCATCCCTGCCAAGAAGGACTTGAGGGTGCTGGTGGATGAGAGGTTGGACATGAGCTGGCAATGTGCGCTTGCAGCCCAGAAATTCAATTTTATCCTGGGTTGCATCAAGAGCAGTGTGGGTAGCAGGTTGAGGGAGGTGATTCTTCCTTATTACTCTACTCTGGTATATCCCACCTACATCCAACTCTGGGGTGCCCAACACAAGGAGGATGAGGACCTGTTGGAGTGAGTCCAGAGGGGGCCACCTGGATGATTACAGGGATGGAACACCTCTCCTGCAAGGAAAGGTTGAGAGAATTGGGATTTTTCAGCCTGGAGAACAGAAGGCTTTGGGGTGACCAAACTGTGATCTTTCAGTACCTGAAGGGAGCCGACAAGAAAGACAGACAGAAAATTTTTACAAGAATGTGTAGTGATAAGACAACAGGACAACAGGGAATGGTTTCAAACTGAAAGGCAGTAGGTTTAGATTAGATATTGGGAAGAAATTCTTTACTGTGAGGTTGGTGATGCACAGGAAGACATTATCCAGAGAAGTTGCGGATGCCGCATTCCAGGAAGTGTTCAAGTCCGGGTTGGATGGGGCTCTGAGCAATGTGGTCTGGTGAAAGGTTTCCCTGCCCACAGCACGGGGATTGGAACTAGATGATCTTTAAGATCCCTTTCAATCCCATTCTATCATTCTATGATTCTATGATCCTTTAGGCACTTAAAACTAGATGAAATAAAACACAGACTTAATATTTTTATTACAACACTACAAAGAAATTAATTAATGCTAGAATTAACAAATATTTAATTACAATTTAATTATTATTATTATTACAATTTAATTACAATTTAATTATTTCTTTCATGGAAGCAAAAAAAAATGTACTCAATGAGAACAGTGTAAGAAACCTTGAAAATCCTCAAAATGTTTATGGCAGATAAATAATAACCTAGAAACCAGAGCTTTTGTATACATAAGCAGTTATGGCATGTCTTACAGTTGGAAAGGACTACTGCCTTAGGAAAAAACCCACAACATATCCATGATGAAGTCATCAGTGATCTAACATAAAGAGCAATTAAAACAAAAAACACATGAAAACTAAATAAAATAATTTTTATTTCTTAATCAATTTAATTAAAAATGCTGTTTACTCCTGGTAAATGAGATATCTCAGTTGTTGTCCCAAGCTGAATTCTGAAAATTAGCTTTGAACCACGGGTAGGATTACTATTCTTTCTCCTTTTCTTTTTTAGTAAATGCAGATGCCAAACTTAAGCAGGCTTAAGCAGAGACTTCTTACAAGTGAAGTCAGAGGGAACTTCACCCAGCTCTAATTAGGTTTATAAGTTTTTTTTTTCCAAGTCTGTCTTGACCTTTTCTGAGACTCTTTAGCAAGAAACATCAGCATGATAAGTATCTTAACAATGGATGTGCTGCTGTTTGAAATACTAAGAAAAACCCTGTTATTCAGTAGCACAGTCCACAAGGGTGCTTGGAGGCAATTTTCATGATTTTTATTTTTTTTCCTCTCAGGAGTCCATGAATTGGAACTGACTTATGGGGACACTCCTCTTGCATCAACTAAAAAAGCTTTTTTTATGCTAAGGTATGATATAAGCATTTTCTCAAGCACGTGTAATAAATAGTTTTTTCAGCAATCGTCTGCTTATAGCACCAAGAACTTGAGCCTTCAAAAGTATCTTTTCAAGCTTCTGGAGTGTTTCGATTTCTTCTAGTTACTTTTATATTTTTCTATAATTACTAATAATTTTGTACTGATACAAAATGGTCATGTAAGATAAACAAAATATTCATTTTATTTATGAAAGGAATGGAGGCCATTAAACAGTATGTTACACTATTTCTTCTAGGAGAGTTTGGTAGTCTTTCCAAGCTAGCTGCTTTTGGAAAGAGTGCTGTTTCAATTATACATACTGGTCTACAAGAACATGGTCATGTCTGTCAAATTTCCAGAAAAATAAGTGGACTGATTTTGTAACAGAAGGGGTAGTATATTAGGGATCCTTCATGACAGGTGGGTGTGGGAACTCACTTAGCTATGCAGGAAGAGGAAATGTATAACTATTTCAAGAATAATCTGGACAAGGCTAGACGTAACTGATTGCTGCTTCAAACTGTTTCTGTGTTGCACCTTTTTTTACCATGTTTGCACTAAACCCTA